>JARYHS010011408.1:185785172-185833179 GCA_031002005.1 Vandiemenella viatica
ATGCTGTAACATGCAGATACCACATGTATATAGCCACATGAATAGTGTGTAGGTGGGGTCAGTTGTAAAGGAAACTTGGTTAATTTAATGCAATTGCAAACTGAGCGCACACTCTGGTGGCAATGCCCCTGGTGGAGGGCGACTGCACATTTTGAAAACAACAAGGTAGCGGGAGAGAGCAAAAAATCAAAACAGCAAATAATTTACCTGTTTTAAAAATTAAATGTGATTGGTTTGCCAGTAATTGCGACTGGTAGCAGTGGGATGTTTACGTTGAATGATACGTTGGTAAGCAAGTTCCAACTGTGGAGTTCATGGAAAATGATGAGTGTATTTTCAGAAACAATGAAAAAATGTGAAGCAGCTGCTGAAGTTGTTGCAAGTAGAGATGGACGCCGCCTGCAAAAAGGCTTGGCAGCGGCGCGCTGAGCATTTTAGTCAGTGACCGCGTGGCGGTGTGACAATTTTATGTATAGCTTTTATTATGTATATAATATTTAATATTAATAAGAAACAAAAATAGTTTTTCACTTATTTATTAAAAATTGTATACATTTTTTGTATTCTTTGTAGTTATTGTGAATAAAGATAATTTTATTTACGCGATTTAAGCTTAGTCTAGAATCTATATCTTTTCGCAGAAATAGCTAATCCAGCCACTCTTTCGCTCGGCGTGCTTGTGGCAGGCGCAAAGGACGTGGAAAGGCATTTTTCATGTTGTTCCAATAACTTAAAAGATGTACATTTTTATGTTCTGATGGACCTGATGATCTCCAACATTCTTGATCGATCAGATCAACAATATCAGTACCATCTGGTTTAGCATAAACACAATCTTTTCATCAAGAGTTTGTGCAGCAATCATGTATCATTGATGGAGCTTCAACAAGCAATTTGGTTCGCAAATTCATTTGATCTTATAAGTCAATGTCAGTGATTGCTTCCTTGATATATGAGGCAAGAAATACATCTTTGAGACCCACAAAACAGTATACAAAAGTGATGCTTCTACAAATGATCTTGTAACAGAGAATCGTTTGTTAATGTTGCGCTTAAGTTGAAACAATCAACGATTTGTCATCTAAGACAATTTATTATATTAATTATTTCAGAACGAAACAGGAGAGCCACATTAATACAACATATCTTTTGAGACGACATTACCTCAAATGCTAAGCGAAACCTTTTCAACAATTTTACTAGATCCTCTAAGAGATCCTACTCACTTCGATTAACCTTTAGCTCATCTTGTCTTATCTTTTTCAACATGCTGTTTGATGGGTAATATGTGCAAATTTTCCAGCATCTCTAAAACACTGTCTTGGTGTTGCAGTTTTGATACAAGGAATATATTTAATAGTAGCTGGTGCCTACAACCTGTTTCGTATTTGTCTAGAATTTTGAAGCTTTTTATGTTTTTGTATGATGCAACTAAGGAAAATGGAAGCGGCTTCTAGGCGATATAAATAAGAAATTAACCCACCACATAACAAAGTGGACAGATGCGATGAGAGGGAACACTTATGCTGACAAACAACTACACAATATTTCGGCATATGCCTTGTTCACAAGTAGAAATCGGGCCATTAGGCTCGGAACGTGTGTACACAACGAACGTTACCTAATGACTAACCGAGTATTGGGGGAAGGTGGGGGAACGGCTAAGGAGTAGACTATCGATATAGGTATGCAATGTCTGAGATAATATATTGCAGGCGATGGTAAAATGAGCATATGTAGTAAGGGTACGGTATAAACACGGAAAAAAGGGTAGTGATGGGTTAATTGGATGTTAACGGTGGTTAAGTCCAGGTGGGTGTCTCGTATCCAGGATATACTGTTACGCTAGTTCCCCATCTCCGGAGTTCTGCTGCAGTGGTGCTGTCAGGGAAAATTCTGACTGCTCTCACAGTAAAACAGTCATTGAGGTTGTTGGAATCATGGCTATTGGCATGTTCTTGTACTGGAAGGTACAGGTTGCAGGTGTGGACTGTTTGCCTGTGGCCATTCATTCTATCTAACAGAGTTGCTGTGTGGTGAGGCCTATGTAAGAACTGGTGCAATAGTGGCAAGTTAGTTGGTATATAAGATGAGTGGTTGAACAGGTGGAATGTCCAATAATGGGGAAAGTTTCCCCTGTGGTGGGATTGGAATATGTAGTGGTGGGTGGTAGCATGCTGCAGGTTTTACAGCGGGGTCTATTGCAAGAATAAGATCCATATGGTGCTTTTGGAGAGTCTAACGGAGGGTATTTGTGGACTAAGATGTTCTTAAGATTGGGTGGTCTGCTAAAATATGCACGAGGGACATTGGGTAGAATTTTGGGTAGGAGATTACACATTTCCGGGAATGAGCGAAGGAAGTCATACCCTGTAGCAAGATATGGTTGATGGACTCGAGACCAGGAGAGAACTGAGTGACAAAGGCAGGGCCATGATTGGTTTTTTTGATGGAGAGAATGAGCATCAGAGCAAATGCGACTTCCACGGATGGCAAGACTGTATGGGAGGGAACGTTTGGTATGGAATGGATGGCAGCTATCAAAGTGTAGATACAGTCCTTCACTCCCTTAACAATAGCAACAATTCCATCAATTTCACTTGGACTTACTCCCGCTCACACATCACATTCCTTGATGTTGACATCATGATCAGGCACGGTGTCCTTCATACCGCAGTCCACATCAAACCCACTAATTTACAGCAGCATCTACACTTTGGTAGCTCCCATCCATTCCATACCAAACGTTCCCTCTTTGGCATCTGCTTCTACCTCCAGCAAGCGACATCTCGCTACATCACCTGTCTACTTGCATTTATTTTTTTTACAAGCATTTCAATTTCTGGAACTCTGTTTATGCCGTCCACTATCACAAAATTACGGAGCTCATGACCAAGACACAGACGATCTTCCATATCAGTGAACGAAAATGCCCGTGGCATGTTTATTCCAGCATCACTAAACTTGTGAAATATTATCAACAAAAAGTTTTTTTGCTTAAGAGTCATAACACAGATATAGAGGGTTTTTTAATTTTAGTTTTAACAAACTCAGTCTTCTTAGTACCTGCTTATTAACTCAATTAAATGAGTTTTTTTTTTGAAGTACTGTCTTGTTGCGACTTGTTGCTCAAGTACATGCCGCGAAGCAAATGTTGGCGGCAGCAGCACGCTACTGAGACAGATCGGTGTCACGCCAGCGCGGCACCCACCTCTAATTGGAAGTGAATGATCGTGAAGCTTTTTTTTTATTTTTTTTTATCAAGTTTGTATTAGTTTCATAAATCTATTGTTATGTTGAATGTCTTATATTCAATGTTTCACCAAATTGCCAGTGTCAGATTGACTTGAAACTTTGCATACATTCATGTTCCAGATAAGAATACAATATTTATTATAATTGCTATTTTTATTACTAAATAGTGAAGAACAAATTTAATTTGTTCTGAGATTGAAAGGTTTGCTGAGGTAACATATAACAAAACTGAATCCGGCAGACCTTCACTGCCACTTCCTGCCTAAGTTCGAGATAGTTCTTGTGACAAGAGATCACTTGGATGCTATAGTTGCTGGAAGAAATGCCGCTGTTCGAGTCATCGATAATTTGCTGAACTGTTTTTTGCGCACCTGAACACAGGATGTACTGATTTCTTTAAGTTTGCTAATTTGACTCTGATGAGAATGCTTGTTCCAAGTGAATGTTACATGTCCTTCTGGCATTTTCGGCAGTTCAAGTTATATAAGAGTTTTTATTTTTAAAATATATCTAAATTGCCTGTGATCATTCATGCTGATAGACAAGGTTTGGTGGTATGATCTATATTGTAAGCCCAACCAATGAAAGTGAGTGACTTGGTATATCAGCTAAGTTTTAGTGCAGCTGGTATGTGCAATGATGTGCTCATTTGGAACGTGATATAATTCTGGGGAAAGATCCATGAGATAGTTTGGAAGAGTCAGAATGTACATATTTATTGAACAGGATGTTATGATGATTAGGCAATTGCTGAAATAAGTACTTGAAGCAGTGAGAAGACTTTGGAAGAAAAAAGTCAAATTTCAAGAAAGGAAGGTAAGAAATTATATCAACAATTAACTATTTCTTTGGTGAATGAATTCAAGACAAGTAGAGAAATGGAGGAGGAATTTGCCCTTTCATTTAGTTTTTCGTATGCAGGACAGAAGTTGCAGAATTTGAGATGTGGGTAGTAGCACAAGCAATTTATTTTGTTTTGTCAGAATGGGTGGGGGAGGACAGAAGGCGAAACCTTTTGGTGGGTTGTGAGAGTCATTTGTGAAGATATTTTTCATTTTTTTGCTGAGGTCATCAGAGACGGGAGAGTATGGGATACAGGGAACGAGGGTTTCAGCTGAAGTCTTTTGGAAGAACTATTCCAGCATTCTCCCAGAGTGATTTAGGAGTCCACAGAAAACTGAAATCTAGGTGGCCATACCAGGGATCAAACCTCGTCCTCCCAAATGCCAAAAGCATCAACAGAATCGATTCATTGGGAGGGACCCTCTGCAGAAACAAATCTGTCATGGGGTCCCACCTGTATAATGGGAAGGCAATTGTGGAATGGGAGGTACTGAATGTTGGTGACTTTAATGTGAAGAGCGGTATGCACGCAGCCTTTATGCAGAGAGATATTTACAGTCAAGATGATGTGTGTTTAGGAGAAGTTGCAGAGGTTTACTACCATTCGGGTAAGTGAGTAAATAGTTTTTCATGTTGATATAGATCAAATGTACAAGGTGTACAACTTTGCTTCCGCCATTTTTCAATAGTTGGCTACAGTGGTAAGTAGCGGTCGAGATAAACATATCACAGACGTCAGGCAGTTAGCTGTGAGCATCAACATAACCTCATTCAAACATTAGTCGATTTGTGTGTGCACCGTAACGTTGTTCTCGATTGAAAATGTCAGTGTATGAGCCGAATTCTCGTCATTTGCGGGAGGCTCTGCTTTTTTGTTTCAATATGAAGAAAACTGCGGCTGAGTCTCATCGAATGCTCTCCAGTACTTATGGTGAGGACTGTATTAGTGAGAGAACGTGTCGCGAGTGGTTTCAACGCTTCAGGAATGGTGACTTTAACGTGGAAGACCGGCTTAGTGGCGGAAGAGAGAAAGTTTTCGAGGATGCAGAATTGGAGGCATTGCTGAGTGAAGACTCGCGTCAAACTCAAGAAGAACTGGCACGATCATTGGGGGTGACACAGCAAGCCATTTCAAAACGTCTCAAAGCCATGGGTATGATTCAGAAAGAAGGAACTTGGGTCCCATATGAGTTGAAACCGAGAGACATTGAAAGGCGTTTGTGTGTTTGTGAACAGTTGCTTCAGAGGCAAAAATGGAAGGTTTTTCTGCATCGCGTTGTGACAGAGGACGAAAAATGGGTTCATTACAATAACCCTAAACGCAAAAAATCATGGGGGTATCCCGGGCATGCTTCCACATCGACGGCCAAACCGAACATTCATGGGTCCAAGATCATGCTCTGCATTTGGTGGGACCAGCTCGGCATCGTGTACCATGAGCTGTTAAAACCAAGTGAAACAATCACAGGTGATCGATATCGAACGCAATTAATGCGTTTGAGCTGAGCATTAAAAGACAAACGCCCGCAATACAGCGAGAGGCATGATAAGGTGATTTTGCTGCACGACAATGCTGGGCCCCACGTTGCAAGAGTGGTCAAAACGTACCTGGAAACGTTGAAATGGGACGTCCTACCCTACCCGCCGTATTCTCCAGATGTTGCTCCCTCCGATTATCACTTGTTTCGATCAATGGCCCACGACCTGGCTGAGCAACACTTCCGATCTTATGAAGATGTCAAAGAGTGGATTGTTTCGTGGATCGCCTCCAAAGATGAACAATTTTTTTGACGCGGCATTCGCACACTGCCGGAAAGATGGGAAAAAGTTGTGGCCAGCGATGGACATTACTTTGAATAATATCTGTGTAAGCATTTTGTTCAATAAAGAGTCATATTTTTTAGGAAAAAACGGCGGAAGCAAAGTTGTACACCTTGTATTATCTATGAATTTGACCCATACAATAAGAATTTGAGGGATCAAGAAATGGTTGGTGCAGGAAAAGCCATACAGGTGCAAATCAGCATTAAGCATCTGTCCTAGCATAAGATTTTGAAAAGAATGAAGTAGGACAATGAAATAAGAGAACTGCTGAGTTAATCTCAGCAATCGATCGCTAACACACTTACAAAATTCGTGTACACTAGCGTGTTATCACCATGAGTAAACGGAAACATACGACGTTAACGCTCAGAGAAAAACTGGATTCTTTGAAGCGATTGGACAGTGGTGAGAATGTATCTAAGCTGGCGACGGAACTAGGTGTTGGTAAGGCAACCATTTGTGATTGGAAGAAGAACCGAGTGAAGTTTGAACAGTGCTGCGCTACGTCTTCGGGAAAAACACTCGAGATTCGGCAGACTCTGAAACAGTCCCAGTACGATAAAGTGGATGAAGCTCTTTTCTTTTGGTTTACACAGGAAAGAGAAAGGGGAACTCCTCTGAGTGTACCAATGGTTCAGGAAAAGGCTGTTTACCTAAACAAATTAATGAATGGTGATGAGTCTATTAATGCGAGTACGGGTTGGTTGGACAGATTTAAAAAACATCATGGGATTCGTCAGCTAACAATTACTGGAGAGAAGCTTTCTTCTGACCATGATGCAGCGAAAGAATACGTGCACAAATTTAATAAACTGATAAGAGAGGGAAATTATTCTCCCCAACAAATTTATAATGCTGATGAGACAGGCCTTAATTTTAGGGCATTGCCAACAAAAAGCCTGGCATCAAAAGCAGAAGTCCAAGCTCCTGGCTTTAAAATGAGCAAAGATCGTGTGACTTTACTAGTGTGCAGCAACGCTGCTGGTAATCACAAGCTCCCTTTAATGATGATGGGCAAATCTGTTAGCCCCAGAGCTTTCAAAAACTGCAACATGAAATCCCTACCTGTATACTATCGCAACCAGAAAAAAAGCATGGATGGATGGTAAGCTGTTCAAAGAATGGTTTCACAACCAGTTTGTTCCCTCTGTCCAGCGGTTTTCCAAGGAAAATAATTTGCCTCCCTGTGCTATCCTTTTGATTGATAACGCACTATCTCACCCCAGCACTGAGGAATTATGTGATGGAGAAATCGTGGCGAAGTTTTTGCCGCCGAATCCTACACCACTTCTACAGCCGATGGACCAGGGCGTACTACAAACATTAAAACTGATTTACAGAAAACAATTCTTAAGAATGCTGATCCAAGATGATAACATTCCTTTAGTTGAAAAAATAAAAAAAAATAAAAAATCTGAAGGATGTTGTTTATTGGGCTGCTGAGGCATGGCAGAAAATTTCAGAAAACACTTTGAGAAAATCTTGGAGAAAACTATGGACATCTCTTGAATTTCAGGACATACCAGCTGAATATGAAGAGGAGAATTTCCTAAAAATGGTACAGACAATCCCTGGATGTGAAGAAGCCTGTGAAGCAGACGTAGATGAATGGATGGCAGCGGATGATTCAATACTGGAGCACCTTACTGACGTTGATTTAGTGGCTGCTGTGACTCAAGACCAGGTAGAAGTGGAATGTTACGACGAAAGTGACAATGAGATGGAATGTGACAAAGGAGAGTTGGTGTCGCACACTGACGCGGCAGAAGCCTTTGATCTCGCGCTACGCTATATGGAGCAACAGACCACTGCTAAACCAGCTGATTTAATGTTTATCAGACGATGGCGCAACTTTGTGTCATATAACAGACTGTCTTCATTATGCCAAAAAACAATTACTGAGTTTCTGTGCTCTAAAAAGTAGGGACGAAATATGTGTTTCTAACCGTTGTAACTACTATCGTAAGTTTGACAGTTTTTCTTTCAGTGTTACGCACTTTTTAAATTTAATCTTTTCTAGTTAATTTTTCTGTATAAATTAAAATTGTGTACATGTACAGTAGTTAACCACACAATTATATAGCGTATGAACTGTATTTTCAGGGTGTTTTAATTCTTTTACCATTTTTTATATTAAGACTCTGCAATGCTTTGCCATGTTCGGATTACCGGGGTTCGGATTAGCGGGACTCTACTGTATAAAGAGAAGTATTGTTAGTTGTATCTAGGAAGAAATTTGAAGGAGGAATGTGAATACTGTGTAAAGATGTTCTAAAAAAATAAGGTGTAGTTTGGACGAAGATACTGTAAAGAGAATCTTGAAGGTCAAAATTCACTCCACTGGTGACAACAGGCTACAGGAAAAAACTGAACAGGATCACCAGTGTTGTAGATATTTAGAAAAACAAATGAGGAGCAGCACAGGGATTACCAAGAGAGGAAAGAATGAGAGCAGGAATGTGTTGCGAGGAGTGATGGTTGTCATTGTGGATATAATGGAAAACAAGCTAGGTAAGGCTAAGGATAGTGTGAATTGGATTTGAGTTGGGGAAACGGGGACTTTGTCTAGCCATTTTACAAATAAGAAGGACTAAAGGAACAGGATGTGAGAACAATATTTATGGAAACTGAACACATGAAAACGGTGAAGGGGAATGTACAATTTAAACTGAGGGCTAGTTTTGTAGGGGGTAAAAAAAGTAGGGTAGGGGGAAAAATAATAATACCTGGTAACAAATTATAATAGGTGGGATAACTGAAAGGAAAGCAACAAAATTATTGAGGGAAATTTACAGAAAAACTGGGTAAAGATAACAAAAGCAATGTGATGGCAGCAATGGCAAATGCCAATATGAATGTACGTGTAACACAGAGATGAGAGAAATTTTAAAAAAACTAATCTTTTAGAAGAAATACGAGGGCTGTCCAGAAAGTAACAGACGTTTTGACCTGGCGCAACAATGGGTGCTCCTAGCGCGCCATCTTGGCGTCAGACTGTTCATACATTCAGTACGCAACCAGCCGTGGTAGTTTGCACATCGTTCCTATCGTACTTTGAATACAGTATTGTGTTAAAATGAGCACTGCAATTAAAAATCCCGCCAGTTGTGAAGTGCGAGCTGTAATACGGTTTTTGTTGGCGAAAAATCACAAACCAATTGAAATTTATCGCCAGATTTGTGATGTGTACGGCCAAGGAATAATCAGTGAAAGCCGAGTGAGGCAATGGTACATTGATTTTAAAAATGGTCGAACCAATGTTCGCGATGAGGACCGCATGGGTAGGTCTAGTGTTGTGAGTTATGAACTGGTGGTGAAAATCAACGAAAAAATCCGCGAAAATCGTCGTTTCACGATTACGGAGCTTTCAGAACATTTCCCCCAAATTTCACGGAGTTTAGTTCATGAGATAGTGGTTGGTAAACTTGGTTACCACAAATTTTGTGCCAGGTGGATTCCGAAAATCTTAACAGAAGACCACAAAAAACAGAGACTTGCTGCAGCACTGACGTTTCTGGAAGACTACGCCAGAACTGGAAACCAAGTTATCGATCGTATCGTAACTGGCAACGAGACTTGGGTAAAGCACGTCACCTGGGAGACAAAACGGCAGTCTATGGAATGGGGACACACGCATTCGCCCAAGAAACCGAGGAAGTGTCTGCAAACGCTGTCAGCAGGAAAAATTATGGCTTCTGTGTTTTGGGACGCTAAGGGTGTGATTCTCGTTGAATTTCTTGAACGTGGCCAAACAATCACTTCAGAAAGGTATTGCGAAACGCTCAGAACATTAAGACGCGCGATACAAAACAAGCGTCGGGGAAAACTCAGTGAGAAAGTTTTGTTTCTCCACGACAACGCTCGTCCACACACGGCCAATTGTACCCAAGAGCTCTTGGATGGTTTTGGATGGGAAGTTTTCAATCACCCGCCGTACAGCCCGGATTTGGCACCGAGCAACTACCACCTGTTCCTGGCGATGAAGACGTGGCTCGCAACACAACGGTTTGAAACTGACGCTGAATTGCATGCCGGTGTAAACTAGTGGTTGAAGTCTCAGGCGGCAAATTTTTACAGAGAGGGTATCGAAAAGCTTGTACCACATTATGATAAGTGCCTTAATTTAAATGGCGATTATGTTGAAAAATAGCCTAAGAGTTTACCTCTAAAATGTATATAGTAAAAATCGTTTTTTTCACTTTGTTTATTTTTTATTACAAAATGTCTGTTACTTTCTGGACAGCCCTCGTAGCTAACAAAGCAGGTTTGCAAATCTCAGTGGAAAAAAACTAACTCATTACAAAGGATTCTCCAAAATTTTTAATGACACATATTGACTGAATCGAAAAGGTAAAGGGTAGATAATTCCAGAAAATGCATTAGAAAAGTTTGCAATAGAAATAAGGATACGCAAAATGGATAGAGCATATGGCATTAGTAAGAATTTTTACAACAAAAAGTGCCTGTCTAAAAGCCATAAAATAAGACACTATAATGCAGTGATGAAACTGGAATGTCTCCATGCAAGTGAATGACTGGTAAAAATTATAAACTGGATAAGCTTAAAGTATTGGAAAGGAGAATTATAAGGAAAATTTTGGGTCCACTGAAAAATACAGTACAATGAAAGTTGAGAACTAATGAGGTAATATATCATAACATTGAAAAAATAATAGAATCAATCAAAAAAAAAAAAAAGGAGAATATCATCTTTTGGACACATCTATTGCACGGATAACACCAGGCCAACAAAAAAGATATTTAAATATTTTCGTGAGAAAAAAATCAACTACAACCTGGTTTTACAAGGCTAAGAAAAATTTGAAACGAAATAATATCAGTGGAAAGAGAAAATTTTCAAAAACAGATTTCGGATATGGCAGGATTCGAAGGTAGAGAGTAGAAGAAAATGGGTGCAAAATTGTCTGAAGAGAGAAAGAGAAAAAACAGTGCAATAATGAAGGAATACTGGAAAGGAAGAAAGAAAAAACAACAGGAGAGAAACTGAAATTGGCACGTGGTCCCTAACTGGCCATAACGAAAAGAAGAAGAAAAAAACTGAGGAGAACAAGAAAAGAAATTGGGTAGGGCATTAGCAGGAACTTTAGAAAATGTTCAAGGCTACTGTTAAAATTTATGGGGAGTCTAGTGCATTTTGTAACTTCTGTTTGTAGTTTTACTAGCACATTTATGGTCAATGAGACCTAACTCATCTTTGACTACACTGAGATTTATAGCACATTGTTATATGACATAGTAGTCAACAACTGAACTGTGACTTGTGTCAAACAATAACACCGAACACACTTTTAGAACATTCCCTGAAACCTACAAGCTAAAGTAAATTGTTTGGTTATCTATAAAGGCTTTCTGATAAACGGAGTTTAATGTATGATTTACAGTTACTGTAAAACATGTCTGGTGGAATACGTTTGAGATCAGCTGGCTACTGTATTATAATTTTAAGACAACTGTCACTGTTTAAACAATGAAGCCTGGGACTTGTTGAATACTTTTAGAACCAATAAATATTTGCTACTTTGCATCATTCTTTTTGGTACTTACAGAATAAATGCTAATTTATAAGTTGCATATTACTCTCCTCTTTGAAAACATTGAGTTAAGATATACAGTAAAATACATACATTGATAGCAGAACATGTCCAAGTAATTCCTTGGTGCTTATTAAGTGGTGTATGTATGCTCGAGTGTGCTTCCTGCAGCTCAGACACTCGCATGACTCATTTATAGGCCTGAAGTCTTCACGATACCTGGAAAATATAGGAATCCTCAGGACAGTGATCTAACACAAATATTAGTTGCGAGCATATATGTTCATATAAATTTGAGGTCAATGTATACATTTAGTCATTCAATGTAGAACTACTACCACTCATCCAACATTCCCCGATTTAATTTAGTTAAAAGACATCAAATCAAATGACAATATCTCAGTTTACACTTTATTTTAACAGTTCCAAAGCAAAAGAAAGTAATGTATGGACTAAAATTTGTCACAAATATATTTGTATATATAAGACAGCAATGTAGTATCTCAGACATTGCCGACATATCAATAGTCTACTCCTAAGCCATTCCACCACCCTTCCCCCTACTACCTAGCTAGTCACTGGGTGACATTCTGTGTGTGCACACGTATAGAGCCTAATGGCCCATTTATCTACTATTGAAGAAGGCAGTTGCCGAAATATTGTGTATTTGTTTGTCTGCCTAAGTGTTTTCTCTCATCGCAGCCATCAACTTTGGTATGTGGTGGGTTAATTTCCCTTTCCTTCATTATTTATATAAACAAATTTTATAGTAATACTTGTTTATAAATGAGGAGGTGGCGAACTAAACGTAATATCTACACTTCTGGTCGAAACACGTTTTTTTTTTTTTTTTAATCCGGTAGTTTTTGGTCCGCTGAATCTGAATCTAAACTCATTTTCAAACAAAACTGCATAAAACTGTACTAAAAGTGAGCCCAAAGATTGTGATTTCGATCAAAACGGTATAACTGCACTAAAATTTCAACAACTTTGAAGACAAGAGACCGATTTCATTCAAAACGGAATAATTTTCATACAAATTCGTCCAATGCCAATCAAAACGAAATAAATGACATGAATTATTTTTTTGTTGCATTTTCAATGTCGTTTTTAATGAGACAACACTAGGCTTTACGTTTAGTTGAAGAAAACTTAAAAAGATTAGTATAGTCTCTGGTCAAAGAGCGTAATAGGCGATAGTCTGTTGACTGAATTTTCAGTAATTGTTGTTTATAGGAAGTGTTCTCAGTTATTGTTGTTTATACGAAGTTAAAATGTCTTTTGAAACGGTTGGTGTTATGAATTCAGGATCGAAGAAAAAGAAGTAAGTTGGCCGAAAGTCGCAGAATGATCGTCATTTGAAGTAAGTTTTATCAGATTTATTTTATAATCACACTTTTTAACAATATACTACACAAGTTTTTTGCTCACAACAAGTTTGTTATTGTTGTAGATATCAAGATATGGATCCGTTACTGCTCAATTTTGAAACACCATGTTCACATAATAAGAGGTTCAAATGCTGCTCTTTAACAGCTGATGACATACTTCAAAACAGAAGATTGTTGTATTCAAAAACAGGAAAAATACAGCAAGAGATTTACTTATCGCGACTGACTTCTACAGTACCTACAAAACGACCAAAAGAGACTGCAACTAAACAGCGGAATTTTTCTGTTGCTTGCTTCTTATTGAGTACAAGAAAAAGTATTGTGCCTGTCTGTAAAGCCTTCTTTTGTGAAGCTTTGTCGGTCACTAACCGCCGGTTTAACAACCTATCCAAAACAATTGACAAAGGTGAAATACCTACAGAAAAAAGGGGAGGTGACCGTAAGAGTATGACAATTGCTGATAAAAAAGAATGTGTACGGCGCTTCATTGCTGCACTGCCGGCTAAAGAATCACACTATAACAGGGCAAAATCTAAGCGGATTGACTTCAGTCATGAACTTAACGTCAAAAAATTGCACCAGATGTACAATGAAGAGTGTGATGCATATAAACGCGTTACTAATACTATGTTTAGAAGAATATTTCAGTCTGACTTCAACATCGGATTTTTGTCTCCGGCCACAGATGTCTGTAGCACATGTAATTTTTTAGAAAATAAGCTAAGAGTAGAAGAGATCTCAGAAGAAAAGGAGAAGACACAGACATAGCTCAAAATCCATAAATTACGATCTAAGGCGTTTTACGAAATTATGAAGCAGAGACCAGAGAAATCTATATCTATCTGCTTCGACATGCAGCAAATTTAACCTGTTCCGAAAACTCCAATCCAGGAGGCTTACTACTTACGACAGATTGGGCTGTACAATCATTGTTTTGTTGACATGGATGGAAACTATCCGACATTTTATTTATGGACTGAAAATCAAGCTCGTAAAGGTGCAACTGAAGTAGGATCTGCTTTGATTAACCACTTGAATTCCTTGGATCTTACGGACATAACAAATTTGCGACTTTTTGCGGACGGCTGTGGAGGCCAAAACAAAAACTCATATCATTCACATAATAATGTTCTGGTTTCGAAACCAAAACTCCACAAGCTTGAAGGATGTGACCATCACCTTTCCTGTACGAGGGCACAGCTACTTGCCTGCCGATCGAGTTTTTGGCAGAGTTGAGAGAGAAATACGCAAACACCCGTTGTTATTCACTAAGGAAAAATACTTTGAGATCTACAAAAAGTTTGGTAATGTTAAGTTGTTGGGAAAAGACTGGGTATTGCATAACGTTAAAGAACTGAGTGACGTATACAACACTTTGACAGGAATAAGAGAGCTCAAGCGTATAAAAGTAGAAAAGCAGGAAATAGTCGAAGGAGAAAAAAACTAAAAAGAATGGTAAAAAAGTTGTGACAGTAACGAAGGTGACAAAGATTGTCTCCTGTGGCTTAAGAACCTCAAAATATTACAAAGACGATATTGAAGAGGGGCCAGTAACAACGTTACTCAAAAAGGGAAAGGAACATAGAACCACATTAAGAAAACTGGAAATGAAAAATAAGTTACAGGAACAGAAATCAAAAGACGTTCTGGTATTGTTACAAACGCATTTCGGAAGCAACTGGGAAGAGTGTGAAGAACTAAGATGGTACAAAAACATTGTAGGAAACCCCCAGGAAGATAATGAAGAAGAATGTGAGGAAGATGAACATGATGAAGGTTGTGATTGTAACGAAATAGACAATAAGTTCAATCTATAATGACAGCGTTGATGATATTTTTTTTATTTTATTTTACAAAGAAGTAACTTTTTATTCACAAGATTATTAATTTTTAATAATTAATAAGTTGAAATGTTATTAGACTATACTCAAAGGTTTTCTAAACTAATTGTGCTTTAATTAATCTAACCTATCTCTCAGAAAAACTTAGCATTAGCAATCATAATAGCTTCATTTCATCCTGGTGGCAATCAAAACGTAATAATTGCATCGGTGGCAAACAAAACGGCATAACTGAATTTTTCAAATTTGAATATTTTCTGTTTTATTAAAGATAGGAATTTTGATTTAACATAAAGTCAAATAGAGTTCAAAACGCAATATGAGTAAATAAAAAATCACCCCAAAATCCCCCAGCAAGTATGTCATTTAGTTTTTTGCTCTTCCTGTAAAATTTGAATTTGTGTAATTATTACGTTTTGTTCGCCACCTCCTCAAATGGTCTCTTGGGTAACAGATTTAGTTTTGTTGTTAATATTTGAAGATATGCGACATCTGTGTAAAGTAAGTTTAATAATCATTGATTCGGCAGTTGAGCCTAGACGAAACTAAATTTCTTTTATTAACATTAGAATATTTACTATATAAATTGAGATATGACACAAACACATAACAAGCATTAAGAACAGAAAGGAAAAAGAGTACATGCATTACCAAGTGTAACTACTGTATATGTAGTGGAGTAGAGCCACTGGATGAGAGCTTTTAACAAATTAAAAAGTTAGTTATCAAGAAGTTTTGTTTTATTAGTGTGGCAAAGTGTTATTTTGTTTTGTGGTAAGTCCAGATATCATATTTTTCTTTCAGCGCCAAATCATTATTTGTGATGCATACCATTTTCTGTAGTCACCCAATGCCATGAGGCATCACTGTTAGGGAGGACAAGGTGGTGCTATAATACCAAAACCAAATTAAAAAAATTGAGTTTATCGATACTGAACGTTACAAAAGGCATTACAGTTGACAGGACATGTAAAACATTATCAACCATTATAAATATAACCCAAACACTTTCTTCACAGTCTCACAATTCCATCACCTTCACACTAACTGTGATAAAATTTGAATGCAAACGAGATCCGTAGTCAAATTATTATTATTTTTTGAAGTTTACCTCCCACCATAATAAACAAACTAAAATAAAAGTAAAATCATTTTATGTACCCATCAAGTGTACGAAAAAATATTTTTTTAAAAAAAAGCAAGGGAAATTTTTATTTAGTTGTGTTTTTTGTGAGATTTGAGCTGCCAATATTGTTAAAAATGTGCCTTCCCCTCCCAGTTACTCTCTCTAATTTTTCAACCACGTACAGTAACTGAAAAGATGATGGCACTTAATAGTTTTTGTAGATTTCCACATTAAGAAATGACTAGATGACCCGTGCGAAAATTTCGCGAATAAAATGCGATGAATAGTGAGGTTGAATGCTTGTAATATAATGAAAAGTAGAACCGTACTTTTGTAGCAATTTTTGTTTGTGTGTGTGTGTGTGTGTAATATGTACATATCAAAATACTCGCAACATATTACGAAACAGTTAGGAAAATTTAACACACTCTGCATTTATGACAAACTGTCGCTGACCTTAGCAGAATAAATTAAACCTGGAAAAAATGCACACAACGTATCAATATCTCTGAAATATTTGTTGCTGTGCGAGGAAAATAAATACCTGGTGACAGAAAAATGCGTTGTAAAAATACTAATACTTTTGCCTTCTAAGGTCAAAATTTTGAAAAATTTCTTTCTTAAAATGTGGTAACGGAACCGAAGACATTACGAAAAATCTTTAAAATGATACCTCGTTTGTCAATTTTGTTTAATTGTTAAGGGAGATAAATGGCTACAGATACAAAAAAAGCATTTTAGAAAAATTGACATTTTTACCCTTTAAGGTTCAAATTACAAAAAATTCCTTTCTTAAAATATAATGTTACCACGGCGGGACCTTATTCTTTTATATGATACCTCATTTATCTATATCTGTTAGATATTAAGGGAGATAAATCGCTCGTGACACAAAAATGCATTATAGAAAAATTTATACTTTTTCCCTTTATGGGATGAATTCAAAAAACATTCATTCTTAAAATATGATGTCACCAAAGCTGAGACAATATTCTTCATAATCCTACGTCATTTATCGATTTTGGTTAGATATCCAGGGAGAAAAATGGCTCGAGATACAAAAAACGCATTTTAGAAAAATTGACATTTTTACCCTTTAACCCTTTGACTGCTGACCGTGTACCTGCCACGCTGTGGCCTGCTACCTGCGCTAAGTGATTATCCCTGGGGACGGAGCCGTCCGAGCGGCTACACCCGCCCTGTGCTGAATGTTTCTGGCGAAGCACTGTGACCTCTCACGACTGATACAGAATAAATGCTCTCACTACATAGTTTCTCTGCAAATAAATTACTACAGAATAAAACTGAATCATTAACCCTATTTTTCATAACTAATAATTATTTCTTGCTTGCATTTTTCTCTCGATTTTTGTAGCTTTTGTCGAAAGCGTGGTGATTCTTAAATTTACGTCAATAGTTTACAGTTATTTCTTGGCAGTTTCTGTAGGTCCCTTACTGTATTAGAGTGTTATTGTTGATTCGAAAAAATGCTAGAAATATTCTATTCCACACTTACATACCACGTTCAGACCACGACTGTAAAATTAGAGATATTCGAACTCATACAGAGAGTTAAAGCCATCCGATTTTTCCTCGCGCTATTCACGAATACCATAGAAAGAGACCTTAAAATGATAATTGTTCAAGCAGCCTCCCCCACACACCGAAATTTGGTTTCCGGAATATCTTTGTAGATGTAGACACCCAAAATATCTCGATGTTGACTGAATGTTTGCTGCGCTTTGTAATTACCCGATTATACGTAATTTTGTTTCTTTGATGAAATTTGTTCCACATAAGTACTCAACAGATTTTTCGTTTCTAAGCTATGAAGTGTCTGTCCATTAATTACGTGATGTAAAATAGAGGGGGGGGGGGGCGGGTTGCGGCGAAATCGCACGAAACCTCACGAGAGTAACAAAAAGCGGTATCTGGACATAAGTTCACTAAAAATTGGAGTATTTAGGACATCTCTGGTCCAATATTGCCTAATTTTCAATTTTTTTCACGCTAGGCATCAGAAGACAAATAGCTCTGAAACAATACATTTCATCATATCCAGTATCTTTCCACTTTGATATTCGAGAAAGCTCTGATTCTGGAGTATTCTTCATAGTGGTTATACCAAACCGATTCTTTTCATCAGCTATATATTTCGTCAGTTCTTCTGTAAGAAATAACATGAAAACTGACAGAATACTTGACACATTCCCTATTTGACACGCATTTCCCAATAGTGTAACATCAAATGCGTGACTAACTGGACGAAAATGATTTTCTAGTTAGATTTATCGCCAAGACGTAATTTCTTCGTAGCCGTTTCACTATCACTTTCTGATTCTTCAGAACAACTAACTTGTTGAAACATGAGACTGCATTGTCACCCCTCCTGACGAGTATGTTTTAGGAATACAGCTTTCCGATTTTGTGGAATAGCTATCACTTCCATCAAAATGAAGTAGTTTATCCTCAGTGTCGCTCATCGTAAGAATCTCCATGATTTATTCCTTAATGCACCCACGACGTCATTCAATTTTCTTTACAAAATACAGGACACAAAGAACACTGATTTAATTTTCGTTGGACAGTGAACTGTAGAGCGAAGCCTAGGCTCCCAGCAGACAAACATTCGTACAATAAGCTAGCGACCAAAACTGCGAAAGGCTATAGAGAAATGTGGCGAGAAGTCCGCTGTACGACTCAGGTAGCGGCGCGTCTATATTCGTCATCAGCACACAGGTAGCGGCAGGCGGGTGCGGCTT
Organism: Vandiemenella viatica; assembly: GCA_031002005.1. Lineage (NCBI taxonomy): Eukaryota > Metazoa > Arthropoda > Insecta > Orthoptera > Morabidae > Vandiemenella > Vandiemenella viatica. The sequence goes on from JARYHS010011408.1 coordinate 185,803,767, forward strand.
ATCTCGTCATCAGCACTCAGGGGAAATCCGACGGCTGCGACTATACCCGTCATCAGCACTCGGGACCCGCAGGCAGCATGGCGTGTATAGACGTCAACAGCAGTCAAAGGGTTAAGGGTCGAATTATGAAACATTCCTTTCTTAAAATATAATGTTACCACGGCAGATACCTTATTCTATAAAATTATACCTCATTTATCTATACCTGTTAGATATTAAGGGAGATAAATCGCTCGTGACACAAAAAATGCGTTATAGATAAAATTATACTTTTTCCCTTTAAGGGTTGAATTCCAAAAACGTTCTTTCTTAAAATATGATGTCATAAGGCTGAGACAATATTTTTAATAATCTTACTTGATTTATCGATTTTGAATAGATATCCAGGGAGATAAGGGGCGCAAGACACAAAAAACCTATTTTAGAAAAATTGACATTTTTGCCCTTTAAGTGTCAAATTACGAAAAATTCCTTCCTTGAAATATAATGTTACCACGGCGGAGAATTCAGTCTTTAATATGATACCTAATTTATCTATATCTGTTAGATGTTAAGAGAGATAAATCGCTCATGACACAAAAACGCATTTCAAAAATATTGATACTTTTGCCCTTTAAGGGCCGAATTCCGAAAAATTTCCATCTTAGTATATGACTTCACTAAAGCGGAGATCTTAATCTTTAAAATGATACTTCATTAAACGATTTAAGATAGGTATCAAGGGAGATAAATGATTCATAACACAGAAAACAGCATTTTAGAAATATTGACATTTTTGCCCTTAAAGGGTCTAATTCCGAAAACTTTATTTCTTAAAATATGATGTAACCAAAGTGGAGACCATATGCTTTAAAATGACACCTCATTCGTTGATTTCGGTTAAGTATGAAGGAAGATACAGGCTTGTGACAAAAAAATACCTTATAGAAATAATATAATGATGTTCAATTTTATTTAAGTATTTTAACCATCTTATAAGTGTGATGTGCGTTCATATGAAAGCTTAAAAGTAAGACATAATAATACAAAAGTTATAGAACTGATCAGTATATGGTTTTTTGAAAGCTAAACTTGGACATTACCAGAAATTTATGACCTTACCCACCATATACATCATTTTTGAAGCAATAAATAACATCACAAAATAGTTAACCACATGCATTTAACAGCACAGTACATTTTCAGATATAACAACCTGTGACAAATAAAAAGTTTCCAGGCATCTATTAAGAGCATTAACAAATAAATGCACAACTATTTTTATAGCCACTCATATATCTGGATGTATGGAAACGCACTGCCAAGTCCACTGTGGCACTGCCTTCACTTATCTTGAAGCGATTGGGATCATTTTGTTCAGTCTTAGTAATGCTACATTCATCAAATTTCTATTAGAAATAGGTATCTCACGAAGTAAATTATGTTTCGTTTCATTCCTACCTTGGCCATTATGCATATCAAGTTTCAATAAACTAGATAGCAAAACTTTTAACTACACAAATTCCTAAGACATCAGTCTTACAAATACAAAAAGACACTATTTCTCTCACATGCCTTTTGGGTTTGAAAAGTCTTAGAATAAACCATCCATATTATGCCTTTCATTTCAGTAAAAATTATTAAATACACAATGGCAATGTCATCATGTTTTAAAAATATTTTTGTTTTTAAATCAATGACACATAACACCAAGAGAAATCATTATGTTTCAGGATATGAAAGTGAATACACACTGTAGAGTGTAGACTTGGCTCGGAACAAAATCTTTTAACTTTCTGCCACCAAACAACCACGAGACGGGACCTATTTTTACTGGAATTGTTTCTGTGGAATTATATAAACACTTTATAAATCATAAAAGATTTTATCAATGTACGTAATTAAAATTTATTATTAAAAGCTAAATAAATAATGTTCAGACGTCACATCAACAAGATTTCATTATAGGAACAGGAAATAACTGGTCATGCAAATATGGTGACTTCAACACTTAATCTACAGAAGCAGACAATGGATTACCTGTTATCTCCGAGGAAAATTTCATAACCACTAGCCTCTTCAGATTGTTTATTAACTGAAATTGATGCACAATTTATCCCACTTGGAGACTCAGAAAGTTCTCTTGGGCATTTGTTACTATTAACTGCCCCCGTTTCACATTTCACTGTTTCATCATTTCCATTACATTGTACAGTTTTCCTGGTGGTTGAAATATGTTAGCATTAGAAAATATCATATCTGATAAATATTTTTACCATATAATTAGATTACTACTGAATCACAATCTTGAACTTAATATCAGAACTTTTTTCCTTTTAAAATAGATCTGACAGTGCCTTCTATGTATTCTGAAATCAAAACCATATTCCATCTAAATGTGAAAAATGTAGTTTTGTCTCTATTGCTAAGTAACACAGAAACATACCACTAGTACACAGTATTTGCCGCAACTATAGGTCGCCCTGGATTTCCACACAGGCATATTTCTTGCAACTAACCTCCGGCTTTGGTGAACAAACAGCTTTCACAGGCAACATTACAACCTACTCAGCCCATCAGTCATCCGAAACGCGCTAAAACTAACCACAATCCAGTCTTGGTCACACAATTTCCAACAAACCTGCCCTGAAAGGAGATCCATTCTTTCTAAAATCCTCCCGGCACCTCCTAGAACTTGTTTCAGTAGGCCTCCTAACCTCAGCGAACTGTCAGTCCACAAAAATAGTCTTCCTCGTCCCAACAGTCAACCCCAAGGCTCTTTACCATGTAACAGACCCCACTGCAAGATGTGTGACATACACCATGCCTCCACCACTTTCACTAACCCTGTCCCAGGGGAAAGCTTCCCTATCGTAGTACATGCCACCTGTGAAACCTCCCATGTAATTTACCAACCATTGCCTGGCTTCATATATATGTTTGACCACAAATCCACTATCCATAAGAATAAATGGTCAATGACAGACTGTGTTTACACAGAACCCGGAGCACCCAATTACTGACCATGCCATCACCCATGACTCGAATAATTTCAACTCTTGTGTCACAGTCCATGCTATCAGAGTCCTCCCTAATAGCAGCAGCTCCTCTGAACTCAAAAGGTAGGAACTTGCCTACCAGTACAAACTGGGCACATGGCAACCACCTGGTCTCAACTTCCACTAACTTTAGGTGATGTCATAGTCTTTTGTTTAATTTTTTAAATTATTATTAGTAATAATTTATATATATATATATATATTATTTTTCATATTTAGATTTTATTATATTTTGCTCTTCCCACTGACCGGAGATCAGTTTGGATATTTATCTATGCTTGGGTCTTAGCTCTGAATCACTGCCTCTACTTTTCCTGTTTGAATTTACCCCACTATTTCCCTGGCCAACAGTCTTTCTGAGAGGTAATCTCCCACATCCCATAATGTTCTCCTGTTGACAAAGGGCTCATACCGAAAATTTCTTTATCAGTTGTGTTTTTGTCCTTTCCGTGTGTTGGCACCCCACATCCATCATCTAAAGATAAGTGGTGGCTCATCTCCTTATCCTAATTTAACCCCTTTTCGCTACTTAGCGCCTTTGATATCATCGTTTATATATATAAACACAATCCAAAGATTATGTCAGATTTCTTCAAGTGCAAATATTTGTACAGTAGATTAAATATTAATTATGTTTATTACATTTGATTAAGGTATTCCATTTATTTACTGCATTCAAAGTGTGATCAGTTAGTGTTTTTTTTACTTGTGGCTTTATGCCTCGCCAATGTTGAGGTCATCAGAGGCGATATGGGACTGGGAACAAGGAATGGGAAGGAATTTTGCCATGGCCTTTTTAAGGAAGCATCCTGGCATTTGCCTGGAGTGATTTGGGGAAACCCAAATCTGGATGCCCGGATGGGGATTGAACTGCAGTCCTCCCAAATGTGCTTCTGTTAATGTTTTGTGAAAAGAGTGCTCATCTCAAATACAGAGTGATCTGTGGCCATATTTGTTCTGTCTAGAAATGACTTAAATTTATTTGCTCCATTCCTTGGTAAAAGTAAGTCATAAGCTATTTCCCCAGATTTTAATCTAAACCATTTGCTCCAAACATTTGAAAACACCATCAAAATTGATGTGGTAGTTTTTGCGTGATACTGCTTCAAACCCATAGACACATGCAGCTTGCTTACATATTTATAACAATAGAGAGTCTGCATTATTTATATTAAATTTTAATCAGCTTTCTGTAATTATTCCAATTTCCATTTTCGAAGTTCCAATGCTGAAACCATTTGAAGACACACAGATGATGGCACTTAATTTCTTCACTGTAGTAGATGGTGCATAATGATCTCAGCTGCTGACAGTATTTAATTCTGAGGCGGTAGAGGGGGGAGGGAGAGAGAAAAAACTGTGCTACAATTCAATCACATACAAGTTTGAGAGTCTTAACACAAATTTAAGTCTGAGCCCAGCTTAACCACTGAAGAATAAATATATTAGTGATAGTACTTCAGAATACAGAGAGTAAATTTCAGAATATTAAAAGCAGTTGTCTTTACCAACTGCTCCTTCTGTTTGTTGTCAAAGGGTGGGGGGGGGGGGGAACTAGTAATTTCACCCAAGATTTGTTTGTGATCGATACTGAAAACCATTTCAACATCTAATTAAAAAGAATCACTATCAAGATTTTAAATTGGATTTAATTACTAAGCTTGGAACCAGCACTATACAGCAATTAATAAATTTTATATTACTTACTTGGTTGATATTTCTTCACCCTGCAAACAATCATTTGATTGCCCATGTTCCTCAACATTCACACATTTTTTGCTGCAGGAAAGTAGAAAAATGTAAATACAATACTTTAAAATAGTGGAAAACTGGACTTAGGTAGTTAATTTCAGAAACATACACTGATTCCAAGTCATTGCAGAAGATGAGGGCTGATCCTCTTTCAGAAACAATGAATGGATAGGAACTATCAAAAACATCTACTCCAGTCTCTACCATCTCAAGGATGACACTTGGGTTCCAACAGCCATGAACTACTCGGATTTTGTCTTCTGGAAGCAATTTCTGAAACAAAATATTAGACTGTTATAGGATAGAGTATATCAAGAAAAATTTGTCACTGAGCTCTTAGAAAATTTACTAGTAATGTAATTAATACACAAGCATTTTTGTAAAGCAAGCACCATTTCCGTATATGGAACCTAAGGGCCATCATCATCACAATATGCTATTAACCCTGCTGCATATGGCACTATGGAAGAATCGGTTAGTGTATACCTGTTGCTTTGTAGGTTTAAAATTTTAAGACAGCTGAAAGTCCCACTCACTGTGATAATATCAGCAAATTGTAACTGCGGAGCACCTTTCAGTAAATCCACACATCGTTTCTGACTGTCCTCTAAAATTTCGAAGGAACAATGATGGACATGTACTATGCATCGATCAATGCAATTGAATGGATCAAAGCACTAGACCTAGAGAGATAATACTATATGAAATTGTGATGTGCACTTTTCTCCATACCTTTTGTATATCTTGTTAAAGATCATTATGATAAATAAATCAATTTTTAATGTAAGAAATGTGAAACTTCAAAGGCTAGTTAGCAGATAAAAATAAGCACGGTGAGCCAAGGGTAGGTGCCCATCTGTTGTAACTGCTAAGTTGGAAATGAAACAAAAATTCAATTATAGTTTTAACTATTTAAATGCAGCTGACATAATTCCAGCAGTAATAAGGCACTCAGAAATGTAAGAAAAATTAAAAATAATATAATGAAATCCTTATGTCTTATGCTATATCCCAGAATGTTAGTTGACAGTCTGTTTCTGACTGTATATACATTATGATACACATGGAAATACTTACACAATGCATGAAGTAATTGTGTCAGGAACATGATAGTAATGAAAGTAACAAATTAAAAAATAATAATATTAAAATCCCCATGTACTGTTCTGTGCCACTGATCCCTTACAAACTGAAGAATTTAAAATTAAAATTCATTAGAGGTAAAGGTAGGTGGTTGAGGAAATAAAATTAAGATAAAAATAAATAAGAACAGTGAAAATGGGTATGTATGGAAATTGCTACCAGAGCATGCACTCAGTTTCTTAATTAAAAATAAATTAAACTAAACTGCTTAAACTTAGTTATCCAGGTACTAAATATGCTCCCAGAGGTAGCACGAAACAGTAATATAACTGGACATCTACACTGAAGAGCCAAAGAAAATGGAACACCTGCCTAATATCGTGTAGGGCCCCCGTGAGTACGCAGAAGTGCTGCAACATGATGTGGCGTGGAATCGACTAATGTTTGAAGTAGGGCTGGAGGGAACTGACACCATGCATCCTGCAGGGCTATCCATAAATCCGTAAGAGTATGAGGGGGTGGAGATCTCTTCTGAACAGCACATTTCAACTCAAATATGCTCAATAATGTTCATGTCTGGGGAGTTTGGTGGTCAGCGGAGGTGTTTAAATTCAGAGGTATGTTTCTGGAACCACTCTGTAGCAATTCTGGATGTGCGGGATGTCACATCGTCCTTCTGGAATTGTCCAAGTCCGTCGGAATGCACAATGGACATGAATGGATGCAGGTGATAAGCCAGGTGCGTACATACGTGTCACTTGTCAGAGTTGTATTTAGACATATCAGGGGTCCCAAGTCACTCCAACAGCATACGCCCCACACGATTATAGAGCTTGAAGAGTCCCCTGCTGACATGCAGGATCCATGAATTCATGAGGTTGTCTCCATACCCACACACGTCCATCCGCTCAATACAATTGAAAACGAGACTCATCAGACCAGGCAACATGTTTCCAATCGTCTATAGTCCAATGTCTGTGTCAACGGGCCCAGGCGAGGCGTAAAGCTTTGTGTCGTGCACTCAGCAAGGGTACATGAGTGAGCCTTTGGCTCCAAAAGACCATATTGATGATGTTTTGTTGAATGGTCCACACGCTGAACTTGTTGGTGGCCCAGCGTTGAAATCCGCAGCAATTTGCGGAAGGGTTGCACTTCTGTCACGTTGAATAATTCTCTTCAGTCATCGTTGGTCCCGTTATTGAAGGATCTTTTTCTGGCCGCAGATTTGATGTTTTACCCAATTCCCGATATTCATGGGGCACTCGTGAAATGGTCGTACAGGAAAATCTCCAACTCATTACTACCTCGGAGATGCCGTGCCCCATCTCTCGTGCACCGACTATAACACCACGTTCAAACTCACTTAACTCATGATTGTAGCTGCCATTGTAGCTGCGGTAACTGACCTAACGCCTGTGGCAGACACCGGTTGTCTTATATAGGAGGTGCTGACCGACAGCAGCACCATACTCTGAGTGTTTATGTATCCCTGCGCTTGCATACGCATGCCTATACCAGTTTCTTTGGCTTTTCAGCGTATCTGGTATTATTCAACTTGTCAGCAACACTATTTTCTGAAAATCTGAAATGCTTAAAATTAAAATTTCTGGTTTGTGTAATAAGTGCAGCCAAATACATGTGTTAAATTCTACCTCTACAGCTAATTAATTAACAGACTTCCGATTTATTAAGATTGTGACTAGCATTTATCACTCAGTCAGCAACAAATACATTTTTTTAAAACAAAGAATTAGGAATTAATGAGTTTTTTTTAAAAAATTATTTGAAAAAAAAAACACTGTATATATATAAAGCTGTAGCAATATTTTAAAAATGGTAACAAAAATGACTTTTAGGGCAAATTGGATAAAAAGGCTGAAAAAGGGAGGGGTTAATGGATATGAAAATAATGAAAGTATAAAAGGAGTAATCATTTAATGTAATGTAGATAAGCCTTACCACTGTCTCTTCAAGAATGTTTCTAACGTCGCTAAACGATAACTTCTCAATATCTGGGCCATTAGTATCAAAACCATCAATCACAAAGCCAAAAACGGGTTGCTGCGCTGTTAATGCTGCAGATTCCTGTCTTGCGCGGAGTTTGAATCCGCCCTCAACGACACCCAACAGGCCACTACCATGAAGTACCTGAGTGGGTAAATGATATTTAGGTCAGAGCTGAATTCATGTAAGATATGCACACAGAAATATCAAATATTTTTCTTACAGTAATAATCCGAAGGAAAATGTTTTTAGATGATGAAAATGAAGGACTGGGAAAGTTAACCTCAAATTTTACAATATTTCAGAATGAAACCGTATTCATGGAGAGACATGCCACATCCTTGGCAGGGGGAGGATTCACAAACACTGAATCTCACCACATGACTGACATAATGTGAATGTCTCTTTGCACTTGCAAGGTTTCATTGTGAAAACTGTCAAATCCATGTGTCTTGTTTTTTTGCATACACATTTGTCACTGCCCTTGTAACAGTACCATCGCTCATACTGCATTAACAAGCAGGGATTTTGGAAGTTATTAGCTGGTGAATTGAAAACTATTTGTTATGAAAAGAGGATTGTAATGACATTAGTGATTTTGGAGTTTGCAAGCAACTTATTAGTAATTTGGGACTTCTGGAATGTATCAGATTAAAGATTTGAAGCTTAAGTAAGATTTGGGATATGACATAGCAACCAAGTTTCCTGACAGTATGTAAAACGATGCCATTACAGATTTGGGATAATTAATAGTGCCAGCAAAACTGGGAATATTTATTAGATATTTAGAGAATATTGGTATAAATTTTTCAATATAAAATTGTGGAAGAAAGTGCCTAACATGAATTGGGAAGAGTTGTTTCTTGCTATGAGGTGAAATAATGAAGAAATGTGTAAAGTAGGCCAGGGTTGGTCAGTCGGAATTTGAATATGTGAGAGGCTTACTGTTGGCACACGATGTTTGGAGCTTTGCATTTCACTTGGTAAGGTGAACTTTTCCTATAAAATAAAAAATCTCAAATGGACAATGGGGTCTACAAGGGAAAGTTAATAGAACAAGTCTGCATCACTTGGTTCAGTAAAATGTGACTACATGAAGCAGGTAAGCGGCTTGTGTACCAATTAGGCAACAGGACAAAGTGCTATTTTTTACAATAAGGCCTGTGGCATAGCTAGGTCAACGAGGGCCCCGATGCAAAAAAGTTATTTTGGGCCCTCATGCCAGATGGGCGACCTTTTTTTTGTTTTGTGTTGCTGGTAGGGGCCCCTGAGCTGAGGCTGGGGGCCCCTGAGCCATGGTTGGGGGCCCCCTGAGCAGTGAGGGCCCTTAGTAAGGGGCTCCCTGTGTCTCAGAGACCACCTTAGACGATGGTAGAGGTAAAATAAAAAAGGTCACCACTTTGCCGTGTTGGCCCTTTGAAACTGCGCTTGGGCCCCCACTGAGGTGAACTTGGGGGCCCCCTGAGCTTAGGGGCCCCGGTGCATTGCATCGCCTAGCCCTATGGTAGCTACACCCCTGAATAAGGCAGCAATTTCTTTAACTCTGCACTAAAATATTTCAGTTATTTGGGGACACTTTTTCATTTCTCTTATCCTCATGACTTATTTGTAAATGAGTGCTTATTTGCTACACAAGGATGTTCCTTTCCCAAGTTAAACCTGCATCTAGAAGATTAAAGTCCAGATTGGGCATATTAAATTATAATGGTGGTATTTCGGAAACAATTTTTTGATGCAAGAATATAAAAATCAGAAAACTTTTCATTTCAGTTTTTATAATGCACATAATTTATCGAAAAAGGTAATTTTTAGTTTCAGATACTTTTTCAACTTAACCTTGAGAGTCGGCCATTTCAGCAAACAAACCTTGTCATCTGCGGCAGATGCCTAAATTACTTATTTAGATAATATTTGGGAACTATTGTGGCATCAAACACCTTTGAGAGTGAACAAATTTATTTTACATCCATTCTTATGCGACACCTTCCTACTTTCCGGCAGTGAGTGCTGGATTTACTTTCAATAATATTTTTTTAAAAATAAAAGATGTAATCTTACATTAAGAAATTTCCTATAGTAAAAATAATACGTAAGGTATATAAGAACTTAAACCAGCAAATACCTCTGAGTTATTATGCCTGTCCACACATTTTCGTAAGAAAAGAGAGGTCCGTTCCACAGACTTTTGAACTCGTTTCTTGCTACTTTTGATATTTGTGTCACCATCACATAGTGCTTGATACATGTCGGGCCGAAAAGTTTCCATTAAGTCCATATATCTATAACAGTGAAAAGCTAGTTTAATGTATGTACTCAGTAAAGTTACATAGAAAACCAAAAAGATGCACTATGAAAAAAAAAAATATTGAAGCTCTAACAACAAAATTAAAACAGTATAGGAAATTGGAAAGACAAACAAGTAAAAGTAATTGAGTAATTAAGCTCCATACAACACTTGCGAGAAAACTAGAGCCTTCATCACATGCACGTCTGTAACGCTGCTGCTGAAAATCATAAATAATGCGCCATCACACTTCACACAGAAAGATACTGCCTTTTCTGTTTTTGTCGTTGCCTTTCAGCCATATCTCTAAAGACTCTATTCTTACCAAATCCCAGATATATGAAATCCAGGGCAAAACTTAATTTATACTGAAATTCATTCTGTGGCAGTTTTCCACAACACGCTTCTTTAATGTAAACTTGTCAAGTTGTAATAAGCACAGATAGCATTTGGAAAACGTATATTTAACAACAATTTATACATACAATAACGATCAGGAAAATGCTTGAAGACCGAAGGTAAGGAAGGATAGTGAAATTCGACTCTCACCACAGGTGATGGCAGCTTAACTCGAAGAGCTAAAAAAACAAACATGTGTAACACGATGACTTGGTATTGAACTTTATTCTATCAAGCAGATGAGGCACTTAGCGAGGAGGTTGAATATTTTGCTTACGGCTTTACGCCTCGCCGACGTTGAGGTCATTAGAGGCAGGATAGGGATGAAGACAAGGAATGAGAAGGATTTTGGCCATGATCTTTTTGAAGGAAGCATCCCGGCATTCACCTGGAGTGATTTGGGGGCAACCATGGAAAACCCAAAACTGGACGCCTGGACAGGAGTCCAACCAACATCCTCCCAAATGTGAGGCCAGAGTGTTAACACTCTGGTAGGAGGCTGAAAGTGATCACACTGACGATCGCTGATTGACTAGGGAACTTATGCAGCAAGGCCAGGGTGGTTGAGATATTGGTAGAAAAGAGGGGAGGGGGGCGAGAAAATACTGTATCACTTATTAATAATTCCCGAGAATATTACTGTATGGCAAATTTAAGCAAAGTAATGGGTGTGAGAGGATATAAACATTAATAGAAAAAATTAAGTAGAAAACCTTAAATTTATGAAGAACATTTATAAATAATAAGTGCTGGGTTTTATTGGAGATTGAGGATGGGAGCATGGATGAAGGTAAATTAGTTCTCAACTGTGATGTTTTGAGGGGTATGTGGTTTCAGGAAAGACTGATAGCCCACTATATAACAGTTGTTTAAATTGTGTGAACTGTTAGGAGCTCCCTGCCATTGGACGGTCTAAGTTGCTGGTGCAAAACTGTTAAACATTCATTCTGAAGGGAAGTTAGGCAGTTGTTAGGCCTATATTAGAACTGGTACAGTGGAGGCAGGTGAGCTAATTTTATGAGGTTTTTTATAGGGGAAAAGTTTCCTCTGTGGTTTAATTGAGTCATACAGTGAGCCTCAGTATGTACAAGGTTGTTCGATAAGAGATGGCACGCGTAGATCGTCGTTTATTTTTCTATAGTTGGAGTACTTTTTTATGAACACTTGTGAAGTTTCAGATAGATCTAATATCTTATTTGTATATTTACAAAGTTGACGTGTCACAGTGTATTGGTAAAATGGAAAAAAATTGAATATCGTGCAGTAATAAAATTCTTATTTTTGGAAGGTGCAGAGCCAAAACAAATTCATGAACCATTGTTAAAAGTATATAAGAAGTCTTCACCTTCAATTAGAACAGTAAAAAGAAGGGTTGCTGAATTTAAACGAGGTCATAAGAGTCTTGAAGAGGATCCATGTGAAGGATGTCCAAAAAGTTCATCAACATCAGAAATTGTAGCAAAAATACAGGATATGGTTTTGGAAGATCGACGATTAACAGAGAGATTTAGTAGAAGCTCTAGGCAGTGTAATATTTTGGCTGAAGTTTTGGGTTTCAAAAAGCTGTATGCATAATAGGTGCTGCATTTTCTAACAACGGAACAATAACACATTCGAATGTGACTTTCTCAGCAACATTTGGAGCATATTGTGCATTATTTCATCACTATGGATGAGACTTGGGTCTAACAACACGATACTGAATCAAACAAGAGGCTACAGGAATGATGCGAACCCGGTACTTCGGCTCCAAAGTGAGTTAAGGGCCAGAAATCGGCCAAGAAGGTGTTGGTATCAGATTTATGGGATACAAAAGTAACATTGTTTATCCATTATCTCCAAACTGGTAAAACAATAAACTCATTATTATTGTAACCTTTTGGAGCAGCTGGATGTAAAGATTCGTGAGAAATGGCCTGGTTTACAGAAGAAAAAAAATATTTTTTTACTAAACCCTCTCACACTGCGCAAAAGACTATAGCCAAAATTGGTGAATTAAAAGTGCAAATTGTTGCCACATCCACCCTATTTGCCAGATTTGGCTCCCTCTGGCTTCTGGCTGTTCCCACCTCTAGAAAAATCCATGCAGTGAAAACAATTTTCATCGAATGAAGAGGTAATAGCAGTTGTGGAAGTCTAATTTGACAGTCTTCCGGATTCTCACTTCATGGATGGAGTCCATAAATTAGAGATAACTGGGCCAAGGGTATTGAAGTTCAGCGACATTACATTGAATAATAAAATGTATTTCAAACAATAACAGCTTCCATAAACATCCAATCACTAAGCAATCTGTCCTCCTCTAATCACAATTAAGGTTTATACCAAAATATTCTCTGTGTGATGGTTGCAAGTAGGGCAATACTTGATGACGAAAATATCAAACTGTAATTATTTGAAAATTTTCTCTGAGAAAAATGAATGTAACGGAATTAAATGGAGATGAACTAGTCGAAACTAAGACTGCTATTAATAACAGAATAATAGAACAGAAGGAAGGATAGTGAAAATAATCCATCACTTACCACAGATGAAGGCAGCAGGGCCACACAAACAGGAACACAATTTACAATATTTTGGTTTAAAAGAACTTAATTGTGTACATAGGACACTTCCATTTGCCAAAAAGGGTGTGCACACACCACGGCCTAGTGTCTGACTCGCGCAGTAGGCCATGGTGTGTGCATGCCCTTCCTTGCCAAATGGTCCAGTCCTAAGTACATGAATAAGTAAAAGGAGACTTTCCCGGCGTATTGATGCAATAAATGTTTCACGGGTGTCCAGCTGGATAGTCATAGAATGACGACATTTCAACAACCTGCTCTATTGTTGAAACGTCGTCATTCTATGACTATCCGGCTGGATACCCGTGAAACATTTACTGTATTACATGAACAAGGTTTTTAAGCTGAAATGTTGAAAAGTGTGCTTGTGTTTTCGTGTTCGTCTGGCCTCCTGCCTCCATCTGTGGTAAGTGGTGGGTTACTTTCTCTATCCTTCCTTATTTACATTCACTGTCGTCACTCCAAGAATAATAGAACTAAAGTTTTAAAAAAAATATGTATAGTTAAGATATGACAAGCTTCACCAGGTATGATGACATCAACACCAAACAACAGAAATTTCAGTACCTATGTGGAGTAATAATAATGAATTTAGAGCAATAATAGACGAGACACAACTATGAAATTTTACAAAGTGATGGCCAACTATATCATGCATACTGACTAAACAACAAATAAAGTGGATAGAAGCAGGTGAGAAAAGATTTTTGAAAGCCATAGCTGGATACCGTCTACTAGATACGAAAATAAGTGAAGGGAGGATGTGAATTTTTTGAATTTAAACAGGGAAATAATTAGATATATGAAAAAAATGGTAACACATGTGAAAGATGCCAGACATTTTCACTGTCACTGTGCACTGCTTTGCAGAGAAGAGCTGAAAGTTGACAATCAAGCAATATAAAAGTTTTGACACAAAAGTTACCTTTTTTCGAGCAGATACAGTGGCTGTGAACAGTAGTCAGTAGTATAAGATTTACCATAGATATCTCAAGATATAATCTGGAACTTCATCTTACATGTAGTGGTCTCAGTTTTTCAAGCTACAGCTTAAGTATTTGGTTGTGTTCAAAATCATACTGCCTTATAAAAGTATATACTGTTCTATTGTTATCGTCAGTGTTTGAAAATGATATAAATCACATTTTGGTGCCAGTTGCCACCAACAGTATTGTTAGGTTTGAATGTGTATCTACTGTCAGAACAAGAACATTCACTCTGAACCATGACCTAACCAGCTTCCAAAAGTCTGCAAGTTATTAGAAATGCAGAAGAATGAGTGGGGATTCTGTAGGTTAAATTTAAATGCCATTCTTGTACAATTGTTTATACACAGACGGAAAAAAAAATCCCAACACCAAGAAAGACTTGTGTTAGATAAACGAAATTTGGTAGGCGTGTTTATACATCTGAAAGATGACATCGATTCAAATTTCGCGCTTCGCGCATAAGTGTGGCGCTAGTAGCGCTACTCAGAGCTTGCAAATCAGGTTTGCTTTAAATACGCGCTGTAAAGTTTGTGAACGTTATTTACCGCTGAGATTTGACATAGTGAGTTGATGTTAGCCAAGAATGCCTTTAAGAAGACGAAGAAGCCATTATCAACAGCTCACCGAGTTTGAACGAGGTCGTGTAATAGGGCTACGAGAAGGTGGATTTTCTTTTCGCGATATTGCAGAAAGACTTGGCCGGAATGTATCCACTGTGCATGATTGTTGGGTGCAGTGGTCAAGGGATGGTACTGCCTCAAGAAGACCGGGTTCCGGGAGGCCACGTGGCACTACTGAGAGGGAAGACCGCCGTATTCGGCGTACAGCTGTGGTGCATCGTACTGCGTCTGCGGCAGAAATTCGAGCTGCAGTTGGTACCACAGTGACACAACGAACTGTTAGAAATCGGTTACTTCAAGGACAGCTCCGAGCCAGGCGCCCTGTAGCGTGCATTCCACTGACTACAAGCCATCGCCGTTTGCGACTCCAGTGGTGTCAAGCCAGAGCTCATTGGAGGACGGAGTGGAGATCTGTTGTGTTTTCTGATGAAAGCAGGTTCTGCCTTGGTGCCAGTGATGGCCGAGTGTTGGTCAGAAGGAGGCCAGGGGAACGCCTGCAACCAAACTGTCTGCGGCCTAGACACACTGGACCTACACCTGGAGTCATGGTCTGGGGAGCAATTTCCTATGACAGCAGGAGCACTCTTGTGGTTATACCAAACACACTGACTGCAAATTTGTACGTCAGTCTGGTAATTCAACCTGTAGTGCTGCCATTCATGAACAGCATTCAAGGGGGAGTTTTTCAACAGGATAACGCTCGCCCTCATACCGCTGTTGTCTCGCAACGTGCTCTACAGAGTGTCGACATGTTACCTTGGCCTGCGAGATCACCAGATCTGTCTCCAATTGAACACGTATGGGATATCATTGGACGACAACTCCAGCATCATCCACAGCCAGCACTGACCGTCCCAGTATTGACAGCACAAGTACAACAAGCATGGAACTCCATACCACAAAGTGACATTCGAAACCTGTATGACACAATGCATTCACGTTTGCAGGCTTGCATTCAAAATTCTGGAGGTTACACCGGCTATTAATTTAACAGTATTTCACATTTGAAATGCATTTTCTTGAGCTTAAATTAACCTGTGATCTTGAAAATTTAATCAATTAAACATGTTAACTTGACAAATGCATTGTCCAAATTTCATTACTCTACAATAATTTTTTCTTGGTGTTGGGATTTTTTTTTCCGTCTGTGTATATACACACACTTGGTTGATAATCAGCAAAATTTGTAAAACATATTCCAGCCATAACAAAAAATGTAATTCTTCAGTGCAGCTGAACTAAATGTACAATCCAAGAATATATCAACCCAAAAAGAAACTAAGTTTGGATTGATTTTGTTTTCTTAACACATTACAACAGAAACATATCCAACACAGTAAAAAGATACACTCAATATCAAAGGTAATGCAGAAGGCTCCACAGAGAGGAAGCATTATAGGAAACATATCCATAAAAAAGGAAATGCTATAGACCTATTTTTGCTTTTATTTATATTATTTCTTACTTGGACCTACCAGCCCATCTTCTTCCACCAGTCATGAAGTATTAATGCTAAATGACTTATGTATTTTACAAGATACTGATAAAACAACATGCATGACAATTACATCACACTTACCAACACACTGCAATTCAGTTTACTTGTTCATTCAATTTGTCAGTACAAATTTACAAAAATAATATCCCCTAGCGAAACAGCTTCAAAACAAAGCATGATAGGTAAATCCCTAACATATTAAAATAAAAAATGCAATAAAAAGTACTATCAACTTAGACATAATTAATATGCATTGGTTATTTTTTTTTTTTTTATAACCGGGCTTAAGTTCTCGCCTTCTTATTATAAGGAGAAAAAAATTATGACAGCTTGTAAACTAAATTTACAGCAAGTTTGATTGGAGACAGGGAAAATTTTGGATGACAAGACGACTCACGTGTCAGGAGTAAGTGACCTATGACCACTCCGGGAAGAGATGGCAATAGAAGACTTATCGTTGTGCCCTGAAGGACTGTCCACTGCTGGGTCCTGCACACTGCAATACAACAGGTGATCCTGTAAGTTAACAAAACAATATGCAAGATACCTTGAAAACTTGGCATAAAAATACGTATAAAGGAACTTTACAATCAACTCCTAAAAGAGCTTTGAAGCATTAGATCTTTAACTGCAATTAATACCAAAATGTTAGCTTTTAAATGCTAATTACTGTGAAAATTAACATCAAGTGGTTCCCCACAATATTTCAAAGAAGCACACAGTGTACAGGGTTTCTCTCTGTTGGGACAGTGATCCACAGGCAGAATATTCAAAATTAAATTCAAAGTAAATTAAAGATATACCGCAACAAAAAATAAATTAGTAAAAGTTGTTCACATAAAATGGATATAGTATTTGCATAATATATGGCTATATGAAAGTGTATACCATAAGCCTATAAACCAAACTTGTAAAAGTCATGAATTTTCAACAGTCCAGCAAAAATCTGGTATTTTTAGGATATGACTGCAGTGTTACTATAATAAAATATGTTTCCATTTGGTATCAGAGAGAGTGATGTTCCTTTAAGCTTTTAGTTAATAACCATTTTATGAGGGCCTTTATTGTAGGTGTATGTTTTAAGGGATTGCTGTGCAAGCCAATAATTTTTATTTTTGATTAATAATATGCATATAAGGAAAAGATTAGTCTCACATATGTTCGTGATCTGTAGAATTATTTTTAACATTTTAGTGATTCCTAGGTCGAAAAGACAGAAGTGCTTGGTTAAATGATTTAGAATTTTTAGTTAATCCAATTGTTAACTGAGAAAAACAGATAAATTGTCCCAAAGATTTAGTGCCTTTAATATATACATGATTTATATGAGATATTATGTCCTTCTACTGCTCATAGGAGTATGACAGCTGAGATACAAATGAGAGACAGAGATTTGGTTCTCTTCATTTGTAACACAAGATTAAAAAAGGTCACCTAACTTAGGGTTTGCCGGGGACAGTCCCCGTATTTAGTTCTCTGTCCCCGGACAGATTTCGTACCCGCAATGTCCCCGGATTTTTACTATTGTCCTCAGAATTAAAAATAAAAATCAAGCGAGAGTTCTTTGAAAGCACTGATTTGCTAATGCATTAGTTTAAAGCAAGAGATATGAAGCGCACTTCTTTCCTTGGACGTGCCTATAAAATTAAAAGGATACAACTTGGACATAAAAGCTTTGGAAAATCAAGTTTCCTTGATGTGTGCAACATGGCTGTCTGTGATGCTCATTTAAAATACAAACAATATGTGGCTTTTAAGTTAACCCAACCTTTAATCATATAACTTATAAAAGTACAATGTGGAATGCCGAAAGCGTCCCCGGATTTGGAGAAAAAATTCTGGTAACCCTAACCTAACTACAAAACAATACAGTGGATAAAACTATTAATCTTAGCAGTTCCTGAATTACAGACCCGTTTCACCGATATTATGCAAAACACAGCTGTTGGTGACATGTTGCTGTTTATATTTCTTACAAGGCAAGTCAAACAAATTGATATTTCATATTCAATTAACATATTATGGCCAGCACAATACAATTACAAAAATTAAGAAAAACTTTTTACCAACAAGACAATTGCAATAATTACAGTCAAAGTTGATAGAAAATGGGTGTAACAGATTGGGTACAAAGTAAAGTCAGGACTGGCATCATTGTGATGAAGTTTATGCACTTATAGCAATTTCCTTACAATACCTAAGTCTGCTTTTGAATATATTTACCTAACTTTAAAAAAAAAGTTTTCGGTATATTGTTCAGCACATCCCTTAGTGAAGAAGACATTAATTTGTGGATATATACGTTTATCTGTAGTAAAGAAATGCGTCAGCAGAATTAAAATCTTAAAGTGTGGGTCATTTTGGCAAATTTGGGAGATTTTAGTAAGTTTATAAATATTTCGTAATTTAGTTTGAGAGTTTTAAAACCATGGCTTCAAACAATTTGTAGAAAGATTCCAGAAAGCAGAAGAAGATGTCATAAATACATGTTGTAACAGTAAACATTAGTATCCTGCAACTGAATTATTAATAAGAGGATAAAATAAGTAGGTCTGCGGGACGGACTTTGAAAAGAGAAGAGAAGAAAAATTGCAAGAGTGGTTAGTATTAGTGAAGTCATTAGAGAGGGAAGATTAAGGTGGTACGGTCATATCATGAGAAGAGGTCAGGAAGAGCCAATCAAGAAAGTATAGGGGATGCCTGTGGGAGATAAAGAGGTCCAGAGGGAGACCAAGGATATGGTAGAAGGATCTAGTTAAGAAGGACCTTGTGAACTTAGGACTGAAAGAAGAGTACACTATAGACTAGAAAAAGAGTAAGAAACTCTTCAAGGCAGCCAACCCCTATTCCTGGGAAAAAAGTTAGGTAAATGTTTATTTATAATATAATTTGGGTAGAGTGGTACATGATTCATGCCACAAGTGACAAAAACCAGGAGGGTTGAATATACAGAAATATTATCAATTTATTCCCGTTAGATCTTGGGTAGAGCAAACTGGAGAGGGCATAGTGAAGTAGTTTTCCATGCAGGCAGAAGATAGGGTCCACTTCGAAGCTCAGTACAGCCTTGTACTAAATCCCATACAGTCCACTCTCACGGGTGAATGTGGATGTGAACACTTAAGGATCTACAAGGGGCCGAAGAGCCTGATATCATAAGTGGTTGTTCGTAATGAGGACAATGAGTGCCAGTAGGCAGTGGCAGGCACATCTCAGTTGATGATTCAGGCTAACGGCTCACTTCTATGAACAGTAGTAACAAGTATCGAGAACTTAGTATTGAAACTGCATTAATACTGTAATCATCCCAAGGGCATTCAAGCTGTGTTTATTGTAAAAACCATGTCTCACACTGTTTGTATGCATTTTTTGCTTGTCTTTTGTTACACTGAAGGCCTGGTAAAAAAATATGTCTTGCTAACAGATTATATAAAAAAAGTACAGCATTCAGCCACGTTCTGAGGCACAATAAATATAATACTGTGTTAAGGAGTTTTCAATTACAAATGCCTATTTTAATAAATAATATTACAAATTCAATCAATAAACAATTATTATGAATATTACCTTCTCGGGTGCCCAGCTGGATGGAGTCATATAAACACAACATTTCGACAGCTGGCTCTGCTCTCCTCATCAGTTGTCAAGTAGCTTCCAGATGTTGCAAGTTGGCTGTGACTGCCTAGACCAGCTTAGCCTTCATATCATACTTCCTTATATACCATCAGGAAAGGCACACACAAAATGGCCCCTCTATGATGATTGAGCCCTGGCCGCTGAGATAAGCTCAGTCCGCAATGCTGGCAGGTTTATTCTGATTATTCGCAAGCACTGGTTTAATCTGCAGCTCCCTTCGACACTCATGTGGCATCATTCACATACATCCGAGTGACCGGGGTCGAGCATCATAGAGAGACTAGTTTTTGGATGCTTTTTCTGAGGGAATATAAGTATGATTAGCCAGTCAAGGCAGTCACAGCCACATCTAGAAGCTATCTGACACCTGATGAATACAACAGAGCCAGCTATCAAAAAGTTGATTATATAACACCATACGGCTGGATGCCCAAGAAGATTATACTGGATCAGTATGCCGGGAAAGTCTCCTTTCACATACTAACAATTGTAATTCAATCAATAAGCAACAATGTAGATAGTTATTACAGAAACCTAAGCATAAATTAAATAATGGAAAAAACTTCATGTAAAACAAATTGGAAGGAGGACAGCAAAAAATAGAATCTACTCCAAGTGTAAGTGTGTGTCCGTATATTTAACTTTGCAGCCATATCTATATGGCGCAGACAATTGGTATTTATGTATGGTAGTAGCCTTAGGTCTCCCATCGTGCACTATGGTGGTTCTATCTTGGCCTAGGGTATGTTCATATTCCAACGAAAGAGTTCTAAAAGAACTTTAGAATCTTCTAGAATGTTCTTGTATGTACACTCTTTGGCAAAAAAATTGACTGTCCGCGCCTGAGTCTAAGTCCCTTATTTCGCACAATGTGGCATCATTGCGCGTATTCAACTCAGCGCCATCTGTTATTCATTTCCTTAAGTCAAGCCTCGAACAAAGCAGGAAGACTCCGCCCGACACCCATTGACGATTCTTCTTGGTAGTTCATCTATCATTTCCCACATTTCAGTAAAAAGCTATTGACCGATCTCGAAACAGGTAACGCATTTTCCTGTCCCTGCATTTACTATAATATTAGCCAAGATATCGCCGACCATACCTCAATCGGACGAAATTCGGTTCCAGCTACACTTTTCTTAAATTCTGATCGTGAAACATATCGTTAAAGTTGTAATTAACAAGATTGCAATAAAGCGCAGTAAAAATGAGGTTCAGTTATACATTTTATTCCAAATAATTAGCGTAAAATTATAACGATATTTATTTATATATTGATGTGGCTAATTAGTTGTAATAATGCAACACATAATGGGGTGTGTGGTCCGAGAAGTGGGTGTAAATGTTCAAAGATCCAGAGTTTTTAGTTCTACAAAACTATTGAAACGATTATAAAGAGATTATTTCGGATAATTGTCTAATGCCAGTTGAATGTAACTGACTTCCGAGGCAGGATAAGGTTGTTTACCCACTGCACGAGTCGTCTGTGACCATGAGCTCCGTTTGCTTGTGGCTAACCATCAAGTCTTGTAAACGCGTGGTCCTCGGTTCGAGCCTAGTTTTTTCCATTTATTTTAAACAAGTCAAACCTACAACTGCGTTATGCGTAAAATATAACATCGACTCTTACCTGCTTGTGTCAGGACATAACATACTTAAGGAAAGACTCGTAACTGAGTGCTTCTTAATAAACTGCACACGTAACTATGAAAGCTTTCACAGAGGTAACACTGAAAGAAATCTTCTCGGGCTTCAACATTGTAGAAATAGTGTCGTGTGGTTACGTTAGGTGGACTATAACGAGTTCGCACTATCTTCAAGGAGACGAAAAACTAAATAATATTACTATACCAATTTATTATTATGCGTCTGGATTTACGATTCGTCGACTTCTAAGTCATTAAAGGTGGAAAGGGAATGGAGACAAGGAATGGGAAGGAATTCGGACCATGGGTTTTGGAAGAAATAATCCCGCCATTCACACGAAGTGACTTGGAGAAACGAAGGAAAATCCAAATCTGGATAGCCGGATAGGAATTCAAACAAGCTTCCTCTCGAATGCGGAGCCATAGCGTTAACGCTCAGCCATTAGGTTCAGTTTTTCAATATCTTTCGTATTTGATCTATGATGCCGTCCATAAAATTATTTAAAAAAATCTATTGAAAAGTTAAAAATCGTAAATTAAAATATATGTGCAGAAGTGAGTTCATCTGATGAGAGCGGGGATATCAAAAAAATCTCTGAAATCAGAAACGCAATTCAAATTTCATTTTCTCTCTCTCTCTACTCTTTTCGCCCCTCTCTCTTTTTTTAAATTTTTTTTGCTAGGGCTTTACGGCTCGGCGACAGAAAGGTCATTAGAGGCGGGATCGGATTGGGGCAAGAAACGGGCAGGAACTCGGCCATGGCCTTTTCAAGGAAGCATCCGGGCGTTCGCCTGGAGTGACTTGGGGAAACCATGGAAAACCCATATCTGGATGCCCGGACGCGGATTCAAACCCGCGCCCTCCCGAATACGAGGCCAGAACGTTAACCGTTCACGCACCACACCCGGTACTTTTTTTTAATTTTTAGCAGCTATCAAATTCAAAGTGAATATAAGCTCCCTCTTATATGGAAGATATTGTCATATTAATCCCGTTGTTTAATGAAGTAGTATTAAACCAAAAATGACCAGCAAAATTGATCGGTTTGCTAGTAACCAAATAGATAACATTTCAGTCTTTTTGTAGAAATGTTAAAAAAAAAATTCAATTCACATTCTAATTGAGCAAAGACCTCAAACCGGATGCTAAAACTACAGAAATTTGCAGTCTAAATAAAATTTGGCAAAATAAGAAATTTCAATGTAGTTATGATGTAATTCTCTATAATATTTTCTCATTTTTTTTTCAAGTATTTCTTTCAGTAAAGATTAAGAGGTAGTTGGAATGAAATTATCACGCTGAGCAATAACACAGCTAATTGTTACAAAATTTTATAAATCGGCAGTACTACTCTCCGCAGCTAGAGTGTAATTCTAAAATATCATAATAGACGGAAACGTAGTGTTTACAAAGCGTGTAATACTGGTTTCCTTGTTCCTTGCCACACTGACATTCCCGCACTGAATTTCAATTTTATGCCTCAGTTTTCCTCCTACAATGTTCTGATTGAATGCCTATAAGACTTTGCAATATTTAAACTTACAAAAGAAATTGTTGCTCGTCATTCTGAGACAGACATTATAATGTAAATTATTTGGGTTGGAATAAAATATACAGTAGCTACAGTTTGAATTTTGAAAAAACCGTGCGGCAAGAGAATCAATTCTTATCACCGATAAAGAAAAACAAAGTTACTTTCATAGCGTTTGTTGATTTAGAAAAAAAAGCTGTTGGTGATGTAAGGCGGGACAAAATGTTCAAACTTTTTTAAAAAAGTCAGGTCTTACGTATCGAGATAGAAAAATATTTTATAAGTGATTTAAGAAGTGGCTATAATAAAAGTAGAGAATCGTGAGAGTCACCAACAGTTGAAAAGTGTATCAGATATGGTTGCAGTTCATCCTTACTAATATTCAACTTATATGTGGAGGAAGCTACAAAAGAAGTAAAAGAGGAATTTTAATGTGGCTTCATGAAAAAGTAGTTTCAAATATTGCCCCAGGAACCAGAGAGAACTTTTTAAAACTGTATGTATGGAGCATAGCACCTTATGGTAACGAAGCATGGACTTCAGGAATACCTGAAAGAAGGAAAATTGAAGCATTCGAAATGTGGTGCTATAGGAGGATGCCGAAAATTAAGTGGACAGTTAAACCACGAAATTAATATGTTTTGTAAATGATGGCTGACGAAAGAAGTTTGTGGAAGAATCGTACACAAAGAAGAAACAGATTCGTGGGTGGTTTTTTAATACATTTGGGATTGGTTATGTATGAAGCAGATAACGGTGGACGTGTTTTAAGAGAGGTGTTTTGAGATGAAGGGGATAGTGCAAAATAAGATGGGATGGTGGTTTATATCAAACCAATAGAGAGACTGACGACGGTAAAATAAGAGATGAAATAAGACAGAAGGTGCCGGCCGATTGAGACCGATTCCCCCGAAACACATCAATGGGGCCGACAGCTTAGCGTCCAAATCCGGCGGACGAGGTCACTGTCAGAAGTTCCATAAGCGCTACAGAGAGGTTTGGGATTAAACCAGGACTTTCGTGCACCATCTGATAATTAGTAATAATGCATCCGCCACCGAAACATGCCCTAGTTCTAAAAAGTTCTTCAACACCGGAGCTCAAATCAGGTGACGCCGCGCATCATCACGGAGCCATAATGACCCGAAACGAGGAGGTTGGCTATAGAAGTGTAGCATTTAAAAATCAACCTTTCACCTCCGTCACATGCGTTTGGTGCAGACGCCGTAAATTCCAATTGAGGTAGCTGACTCAATCTCATACCACTGCGGTGCAAGACAATCGTCTTATATCTATCACCTTAGTAATATATGAATTTTATGAGCGGAACCGAATATAAAGCATCCAGCATCTTTAATTCATTTAATTTATAGCAGCTGAAAATATAAAAAAATGGAGGGAGGTTGAAAATGAAGAGAGAGAGACAGATTTTTTTTTTAAATTGTGTTTCTGATTTCAGAGATTGTTTTGGAAACTCACCCTCTCATCAAATTATCGCACTTCTACCGACATTTTATCATTTACGATTATTAACTTTGCTTTAAGTAGATTTTTAAATAATTTTATGGATGTAATCGTAACATAAAATTATTTAAAAATCTACTTAAAGCAAAGTTAATAATCGTAAATGATAAAATGTCGGTAGAAGTGCGATAATTTGATGAGAGGGTGAGTTTCCAAAACAATCTCTGAAATCAGAAACACAATTAAAAAAAAAATCTGTCCCTCTCTCTCTCATTTTCAACCTCTCTCCATTTTTTTATATTTTCAGCAGCTATAAATTAAATGAATTAAAGATGCTGGATGCTTTATATTCGGTTCCGCTCATAAAATTCATATATTACTAAGGTGATAGATATAAGAAGATTGTCTTGCACCGCAGTGGTATGAGATTGAGTCAGCTACCTCAATTGGAATTTACGCGTCTGCACCAAACAGCATGTGACGGAGGTGAAAGGTTGATTTTTAAATGCTACACTTCTATAGCCAACTTCCTCGTTTCGGGTCATTATAGCTCCGTGATGATGCGCGGCGTCACCTGATTTGAGCTCCGGTGGTTGAAGAACTTTTTAGAACTAGGGCATGTTTCGGTGGCGGTGCATTATTACTAATTATCAGATGGTGCACGAAAGTCCTGGTTTAAATCCCAAACCTCTCTGTAGCGCGTATGGAACTTCTGACAGTGACTCGTCCGCCGGATTTGGACGCTAAGCTGTCGGCCCCATCGATGTGTTTCGGGGGAGTAGGTCTCAATCGGCCGGCACCTTCTGTCTTATTTCATCTCTTATTTTACTGTCGTCAGTCTCTCGATTGGTTTGATATAAACCACCATCCCATCTTATTTTGCACTATCCCCTTCATCTCAAAACACCTCTCTTAAAACACGTCCACCGTTATCTGCTTCATACATAACCAATCCCAAATGTATTAAAAAACCACCCACGAATCTGTTTCTTCTTTGTGTACGATTCTTCCACAAACTTCTTTCGTCAGCCATCATTTACAAAACATATTAATTTCGTGGTTTAACTGTCCACTTAATTTTCGGCATCCTCCTATAGCACCACATTTCGAATGCTTCAATTTTCCTTCTTTCAGGTATTCCTGAAGTCCATGCTTCGTTACCATAAGGTGCTATGCTCCATACATACAGTTTTAAAAAGTTCTCTCTGGTTCCTGGGGCAATATTTGAAACTACTTTTTCATGAAGCCACATTAAAATTCCTCTTTTACTTCTTTTGTAGCTTCCTCCACATATAAGTTGAATATTAGTAAGGATGAACTGCAACCATATCTGATACACTTTTCAACTGATTGGTGACTCTCATGATTCTCTACTTTTATTATAGCCACTTCTTATATCACTTATAAAATATTTTTCTATCTCGATACGTAAAAGTTTGAACATTTTGTCCCGCCTTACATCACCAACAGCTTTTTTTTCTAAATCAACAAACGCTATGAAAGTAACTTTGTTTTTCTTGATCGGTGATAAGAATTGATTCTCTTGCCGCACGGTTTTTTCAAAATTCAAACTGTAGCTACTGTATATTTTATTCCAACCCAAATAATTTACATTATAATGTCTGTCTCAGAATGACGAGCAACAATTTCTTTTGTAAGTTTAAATATTGCAAAGTCTTATAGGCATTCAATCAGAACATTGTAGGAGGAAAACTGAGGCATAAAATTGAAATTCAGTGCGGGAATGTCAGTGTGGCAAGGAACAAGGAAACCAGTATTATACGCTTTGTAAACACTACGTTTCCGTCTACTATGATATTTTAGAATTACACTCTAGCTGCGGAGAGTAGTACTGCCGATTTATAAAATTTTGTAACAATTAGCTGTGTTATTGCTCAGCGTGATAATTTCATTCCAACTACCTCTTAATCTTTACTGAAAGACATACTTGAAAAAAAATGAGAAAATATTATAGAGAATTACATCATAACTACATTGAAATTTCTTATTTTACCAAATTTTATTTAGACTGCAAATTTCTGTAGTTTTAGCATCCGGTTTGAGGTCTTTGCTCAATTAGAATGTGAATTGATTTTTTTTTTTTAACATTTCTACGAAAAGACTGAAATGTTATCTATTTGGTTACTAGCAAACCGATCAATTTTGCTCGTCATTTTTGGTTTAATACTACTTCATTAAACAACGGGATTAATATGACAATATCTTCCATATAAGAGGGAGCTTATATTCACTTTGAATTTGATAGCTGCTAAAAATTAAAAAAAGTACCGGGTGTGGTGCGTGAACGGTTAACGTTCTGGCCTCGTATTCGGGAGGGCGCGGGTTTGAATCCGCGTCCGGGCATCCAGATCTGGGTTTTCCCATGGTTTCCCCAAGTCACTCCAGGCGAACGCCCGGATGCTTCTTGAAAAGGCCATGCCGAGTTCCTGCCCGTTTCTTGCCCCAATCCGATCCCCGCCTCTAAGGACCTTTTGTCGCCGAGCCGTAAAGCCCTAGCAAAAAAAATTAAAAAAAAGAGAGAGGGGCGAAAAAGAGTAGAGAGAGAGAAAATGAAATTTGAATTGCGTTTCTGATTTCAGAGATTTTTTGATATCCCCCGTCTCATCAGATGAACTCACTTCTGCACATATATTTTAATTACGATTTTTAACTTTCAATAGATTTTTTAAATAATTTTTATGGACGGCATCATAGATCAAATACGAAAGATATTGAAAAAACTGAACCTAATGGGCTGAGCGTTAACGCTATGGCTCCGCATTCGAGAGGAAGCTTGTTTGAATTCCTATCCGGCTATCCAGATTTGGATTTTCCTTCGTTTCTCCAAGTCACTTCGTGTGAATGGCGGGATTATTTCTTCCAAACCCATGGTCCGAATTCCTTCCCATTCCTTGTCTCCATTCCCTTTCCACCTTTAATGACTTAGAAGTCGACGAATCGTAAATCCAGACGCATAATAAGAAATTGGTATAGTAATATTATTTAGTTTTTCGTCTCCTTGAAGATGGTGCGAACTCGTTATAGTCCACCTAACGTAACCACACGACACCTATTTCTACGATGTTGGAAGCCCGAGAAGATTTCTTTCAGGTTACCTCTGTGAAAGCTTTCATAGTTACGTGTGCAGTTTATTAAGAAGCACTCAGTTACGAGTCTTTCCTTAAGTATGTTATGTCCTGACGCAAGCAGGTAAGAGTCGATGTTATATTTTACGCATAACGCAGTTGTAGGTTCGACTTGTTTAAATAAATGCAAAAAAATAATTGGAAAAACTAGACTCGAACCGAGGACCACGCGTTTACAAGACTAGATGGTTAGCCACAAGCAAACGGAGCTCATGTTCACAGAGACGACTCGTGCAGTGGGTAAACAACCTATCCTGCCTCGGAAGTCAGTTACATTCAACTGGCATTAGACAATTATCCGAAATAATCTCTTTATATCGTTTCAATAGTTTTGTAGAACTAAAAACTCTGGATCTTTGAACCTTTACACCCACTTCTCGGACCACACACCCCATTATGTGTTGCATTATTGCAACTAATTAGCCACATCAATATATAAATAAATATCGTTATAATTTTACGCTAATTATTTGGAATAAAATGTATAACTGAACCTCATTTTTACTGCGCTTTATTGCAATCTTGTTAATTACAACTTTAACGATATGTTTCACGATCAGAATTTAAGAAAAGTGTAGCTGGAACCGAATTTCGTCCGATTGAGGTATGGTCGGCGATATCTTGGCTAATATTATAGTCAATGCAGGGACAGGAAAATGCGTTACCTGTTTCGAGATCGGTCAATAGCTTTTTACTGAAATGTGGGGAATGATAATGGACTACCAAGAAGAATCGTCAATGGGCGGGCGGAGTCTTCCTGCTTTGTTCGAGGCTTGACTTAAGGAAATGAATAACAGATGGCGCTGAGTTGAATACGCGCAATGATGCCACATTGTGCGAAATAAGGGACTTAGACTCAGGCGCGGACAGTCAATTTTTTGCCAAAGAGTGTACATACAAGAACATTCTAGAAGATTCTAAAGTTCTTTTAGAACTCTTTCGTTGGAATATGAACATACCCTAGGCCAAGATAGAACCACCATAAGTGCACGATGGAGACCTAAGGCTACTACCATACATAAATACCAATTGTCTGCGCCATATAGATATGGCTGCAAAGTTAAATATACGGACACACCTTACACTTGGAGTAGATTCTCATTTTTTGCTGTCCTCCTTCCAATTTGTTTTACTGAGTTTTTTCCATTATTTAATTTATGCTTAGGTTTCTGTAATAACTATCTACATTGTTGCTTATTGATTGATTACAATTGTTAGTATGTGAAAGGAGACTTTCCCGGCATACTGATCCAGTATAATCTTCTTGGGCATCCAGCCGTATGGTGTTATATAATCAACTTTTTGATAGCTGGCTCTGTTTGTATTCATCAGGTGTCAGATAGCTTCTAGATGTGGCTGTGACTGCCTTGACTGGCTAATCATACTTTATTCCCTCAGAAAAAGCATCCAAAAACTAGTCTCTCTATGATGCTCGACCCCGGTCACTCGGATGTATGGAATGATGCCACATGAGTGTCGAAGGGAGCTGCAGATTAAACGTGCTTGCGAATAATCAGAATAAACCTGCCAGCATTGCGGACTGAGCTTATCTCAGCGGCCAGGGCTCAATCATCATAGAGGGGCCATTTTGTGTGTGCCTTTCCTGATGGTATATAAGGAAGTATGATATGAAGGCTAAGCTGGTCTAGGCAGTCACAGCCAACTTGCAACATCTGGAAGCTACTTGACAACTGATGAGGAGAGCAGAGCCAGCTGTCGAAATGTTTGTGTTTATATGACTCCATCCAGCTGGGCACC
>JARYHS010011408.1:185834179-185869166 GCA_031002005.1 Vandiemenella viatica
TCACAACAAAGAATGAAGCCATGAGCACAAAATAAAATGAAAAGAATTAAAAAGAAAAATCTAAACTCATATACTGATGGTTTTTGCCAAACAAGATAAATAATTATGTTGCAAGTACTTTAAACCGGTGTGGATTAAATAATAATAATAAAACTGTAAAGTGGAAGTGACAAGAGAGGAGTTAAGAAGGAAAACAGTAACTAGCATACTCGTGGCAATCAATCCAGACTTTGAAAACAATAGTACACTAAAAACACATAATAGTGCAGATGAAATTTTCTTGGGAAACTAGCCGAATATGTTTGTAGGCTACAACATGACATTTCGGTGGTCATATTCTCTGGTGCCATCGTCAAATGACTGTTGCTTGTGGGTGATGGGTTGCTTATAGAGCACGTGGAATCGTTAAATACTGGCATGATTGTTGGCGTTGACTGGTAGCGTCGAATGTTGGCAGGCCAGATAGAGGGTCTATTCACAATTTCTGATGTAATCTCATTTTCTGGATCAATGGTCTCCAGACTTCAATTAATTGAAATCCAGCTTGTCTGTTTTCTCGATTATCTTAAATACGTATTTCGACACCTTCTGAACAAATTCTGCCCCATGCGTGTGAGAATATCTGTAAAATCGAAGCCATGTCCCTTGTCGATGCTGTAGTCGGCAACTGCTGACTTGTCAGTTTGACTCAGGTGGACGTTGCATGGGACACATTTTTTCAGACACTGTCAAGATCCATATATTGGATAATCTAGCAAACAGAGATGCTGGATTTCAATTATGTGAAGCCTGGAGACCATTGATCCAGAAAATGAGATTACATCAGAACTGTGAATAGACCCTCTATCTGCCCCACCTACAGCCAATGCCGACACTCCCACCAGTATTTAATAGTTCCACGTGATTATAAGCAACCTCATCACCCACAGGAAGCAGTCACTTGACAATGGTGGCAGAGTATATGACCGCCAAAATGTCATATTACACAAATGTACTCACTTGGCTAGTTTTCGCGAGAAAATTTAATTTATATACAATGCCGATAACGCCTCCACTCTTATATACATAGTAGTGTGATAGAGCAAAGCAGATGTTGCTGTAAACATATCCAAACACTCTGAGTATGTTTTGTCTGTCTATAATATGCACAATAATGAATACAGTAGAACTCCAATTATCCGAATCAATTGGGACCAGACCCCATTCAGACAACCAAAAATTCGGATAGTTGGATTTTTTTCCGAAAAAGGGTTTTAATTGATATGCTGAAAATGGGAGGAAAAAAAAAACAATTTTTAAAGAAAAAGAGCTCTTAATTAATTAACTGAAAAGGCAACAATTTCACATGTTAAACGTACTTACAAGTGCTGTACATTAGTACAGTATGTTCGTACCATACTTTAAATTTATTAAATTAAATTTAATTTAATTTAAATTAAAGCAATGACGTTTATAAACGTCATTGCTTTCTGAACATCTCGGTCAAAGTAAGCTGTTTGATTGTATTCATCCGTTTTCAGGCAGCAAAGTCGCGCATCCACTTGTTGATGAGTAGTTGCATGTGGTTACACTTGCGCTGATGCTCCATCCACTTCAACGCAGTTTCAAGGCCAGTAACTGCTTGACTGAGTTTGACATTAAGGTCATCTTCTTCATCGCCATTTTCTGTCTCGCACTTTCAATAAGTTCATCATTTAGAATTTCTTACCCAGGGTCTAACGAATCAAACCCACTCTCCTATATTTTCAGCACTAACTTCTGAATATCCAAGAATTTTCGAAAGAATGATTCTGAAATCCTCCAGTGACAAGTCATCTCCATCATCCCTTTCAGTCTTAATTAAAAAAGCGATTAGGATAATTGGAGTTCTACTGCAGTCAATATTGTGACAAAACCTACACAGAAAGGATAATATAGATCAGCTTACAGAAGACATGGCAGAAATTTAAGTGTTATACTGCATGGCGACATGTCTTGTGTTTTAGGGTTGGTAAATACAGTAGCAATTAGATATATGTTACAGGTTTCATAACAGGCACAAGAAAAATTACTGAATGGTTTTGTCAATTAAGAAAAGTGAAATTTTTTGAACCATGTGTTTCTTAACATTTATCTTGAAGGCTTTTGGCATTGATATCCTTATATTATAAACACAAAAAATTGGATGCACGGATGGACAGTTAGATTAATCTGTGAAACAGATTTATAAGAAATTTGGTATGGAGTTAGTATTTAGTGTGGATAACAGAAGATAGTCTTCATTCCACAAAAACGAATAGTCCCTAGGGGAACAGATTATCAATTCACCTACTGCCAATCACAGTCTCCTAATTTGTAGGCAGTACAGCCACCTCCGCTATTCTTTTTAAATGCGATGGACCACAGGCTTCAGTGGTAATTTTCCTGCAAACCAATTTTTTCCCATTCCTTTTTCCACTTACTTTTGCCCTCTATTAATTTCAACTTTAATTTTTTTAACGTTTTTGGTAAATATCTTATTTCTCTTGGTAATTTATTCTAATCCCTGACCCCTTTACCTACAATAGATAATTCCCCCGACCCTTAATCCAAAAATCGAGTGCCAGTTTGTGGTCAAGGTCATATTTTCCCTTCCACCAGGCACCTTTCCTAATACTTCCACCAATATCTTTCCATGCCTCAACACTAATATACACCTTGTACACTGCCATGACACACTTCATCCTCCTCCTCTCTTCCATTTCAGCTCCTTTATCATATCAATTACTGATTGAGTTCTGCAGTAATTATCGGAGACGAATCTAGCAGCCCTTCTTTGCACCCTCTGCAAGTCCTGTATTTGATACTCAAATGCGGGTTCCATACTAGAACTACACCAACATATTCAAGCAATGATCTGACTAAAGTTTCATCTCTCGTACAGCCCCTCATCACTCTCTTCAATAAGTGAAGGATTTTGAAACTTTTTCCTACCTCCTCTCCATTATGTCCTGCCCAGATGAGTTTTTCATCAAATGTTATGCCAAGATATTTACATCTCAAGTCTTCAACAAGCAATTATTTACCCATTTTATAATCAGTCTTTGCTCCTTAGGAGTATCAAATACATTGTTGATCAGGGATAAAAGCAAGAATGTTCTGACATAAGCATTGGTGTGTTCTATTTGAAAGTGCTAAAATACATGCACTTGATGAACTAATAGTTGCATAGCAGGAAAATATTTAAAATGGAAAATGTATGTAGTCAAACTAATAGTGGTATAACTAAGCCAAATAGTGACAGACATAACGAGAGTTTTTAAAATAAAGGTCCAAAAATTAGTTGCTATTCTCACTAAAGATAAATTATTTGGCAAGTCTCAATTTTTCATGTACTCAATTGAAAAGCATGGATTGCTCCACATATATAATATTTTATCCATGATAGAACTTAATATTATGCAAAACTCTTTGCACACAAAAATCATTGCTAACATCTGTAAATCCAAAAGCAAATTTTTTGCGTGCTTTTCAGATTCTTATAATGGTGGAATATTTATTTAATAATACATCATATCCTTTGCCATCATTCAAGAAGAATTCAGTTTAAAACATTCAACTATTTAACGTAAGTAATATAATGGAGATTATCTTTATCAACCCAAAATTAAATTTGCTATCGTTCAACAAATGCTACCTTCTATTGTTATAGGATTCACACTTGCATTTTGCAACTGCATAATTGATTACATATAAAAATAAATGAAAATCATCTGATGATGAACAATTTGTTTGAAACCGGTAATGGTTAATAAATATACAACATCAAAAAAACTGTGACTGGTTGCTGTTTTTTTTTTTTTTTAATATAAAGAAATTTGCTCCACATGTTTACAGCTGTGAATCAAGGGGAAATTGCATCCAAAGCATATCGATGAAATCTTAATTGCTGAGACCCCTGACCCAAACACCGATGAAAGATTGAGTCACGGTAGTTATTAAAAAAATAAAACAAGTGCTCACATCACATTCAATTTCCAAACTTTCCTGTGAAACAGAATGTCCAACGGTTAGAACCTTTAGATAAGGTCATAAAATTATGACTTGCACAAAAGGGGGGGGGGGAACAGTACAGTTTACACATCTGTTAGAGTATAGTACAAATAACAATAAGGGCAGTTCTATCATTACCATGTCGCCACAATCTGATAATGAATTCTTGTAGAACTCAGCAGAAAATAAAGAATAAAATTTTCTGATATCGTGCTTGGTTTTAGAGATATACCATGCTAAAAATCAGTTATAGGTATAGTTCCTTGTGTTCCTTATGCTTTTGGTGAGGTTTCTTCTGGTCTAGGCTGTATTTCAACCTAACAACAACCACTAGGAATAAAATGAAACGCCTATAGTGTATTTCCACCGTGTAGATATACCTAGTAGTTTTAGTGAAATATTTTTTCCTGATCCAGGCTGGATCTCACTCTACCCTCCTAACTTTTGAGATACAATATCTCGAGAACTAAGCGATATATCAAAATTTATTTTCAATTTATCTCACCAATTTGCATACAAATTCATCATCAAATTTGGCTATGGCGAAATTTTTCTTTTGGTCCAGGCGGCATTTCAACCTAACCACATCAGTTTTGAAATAAGATATCTCGAGAATTAAGCGAGATATCAAAATTTTTTATTCTTTACTTTCAATTTGTCTTGTCGAGTTACATAAGAATCCATCATCAAATTGTGGCGCCACGGTTATCGTAGAATATCCACTGTAAGCAAACAGATAAATGGTGAAGCAATAAGTACATACTCAGAGTTGTTATCAAGACAGAATTAACTGATTTGCGTAATTCCTTATTTTCTGATATGAAATAAGAAAGAAAGAAAGCAAGTAGTCAATCTGTTAACCTTCATTGAAACGAATTCAGAAATGCCAAGTTTCAGTTTTGAAAGGGCTTCTTCCATATGTATTGTAGTTGGCAATGGTAAATGAACACATACATTATCTTCAGTAACCATTTCGAATACTTCCCGCGTAAGATGCGGGACACAACCGCTCTGAAATGAAGAATAACAATAAAATCTGAGATACCTTGTAATTGAATAACATTAAGAAGAAATTACATATAAGTTTAATGGGTTCAAGTTTAAATCACGATACAAGACATCACTAACATGCGACACAGTTAATATATCAATGGTAGTGCAATTAAAGCTTTGGTTTTGAGAGATTGTAGTTAAAGTTAGGTTGAAATGCAGCCTGGACCAGAATGACAATAAACTTCTTGTGACAACAAAATGATATAGGAATTTAGTTATTATTAGCAATTTAAACCGATTTCATGAGTAGTATGTTAGTTACTTATTTATTTATCAATCTTGTTTCATGGATCCCTGCAGAGGAAGGACCTGGGGGATGTGAAACATGTCATGGTTAATACACATACATACAATATGAGTCATGAGTTGTAACGTCATGTATTGCGGTTTAAACTTATCCCATTTAATGCTTACGATAGGTATAAAATAATAGTTCCTGTATTATTTGTGACACTTCAATCTCATACGCACCCTTGTGTAAATCAGAAGCAATGGTGTCTCCAAGCACAGGTCCGGCAAACGTGGGATTTCATTTATTTTTCCGCTTCGACATTTATTTTTTATATGTTGAATAATGAATTTCATCTTCGTCTCGTTACATTCAAATTGTTAAATATCTTTTGGTACCTTCACACATCGGCGAATAGTTAAATAGTACATTCAAAAACAAAAATCAACTGCCAACGTCTTAATTCCTACACCAGAACTACCATAACACATAACAGTATTGAATCGTACAGCCCGATAACGTATCTGTAATTCCCACAAGTTTCCGCAAAGACATACACAGCATATATATCGATTATTCCATCGCTAGTGTTGGATGGAGTAAATCGATTCAAAAATTAGTTCTTCTTCCTGCCCTGTGTTAGCCCTGGAGGGCTGCTACAATATCAGTTCTATCTTCTTGCTTTTCTTCCTACATACTGATTTTTTTGGTCATATCAATTTCCAGGGAGTAGTTGGTGTACATATAACCTATATATTCAAATGCTGATACTTGGTATATAGGCGTGTTTTCTATTAAAATTATTATTCTATTATGATATTTTCCGATGAAGGCCATAACTTTGGTTTTTTAGGGAAATTTCCATGTTATATTCTTTTGATATGAAAGTTATATACCAATCTCTGCAGGTCATTTTCAGATTCAGCAAAAAGTACTTGGACATCTGCAAAAATTAATGTCTCTAAGTTGGTACGTCTGTCTATCTTGATTCTGCATGGGGTTTTGTCGCAAGTTACAAATGATTTTGTTTATATATATGTTAAACAGAAGTGGCGATAGCAATATCCTTGTCCCAAACCTTGACTGACTGATTTCCAATACACCTGTCGTCCTATTCCAACTGTAATGACATTGTAGCTATAAATATTTCAAACTGTTTTTATGACATATCGAGTAAAGTAACTTTCTGCCAGGATTTCATAAAGTTTTATCCTGTCGATTGTATCGAAAACTTCATTGAAATCAAGAAATGCCAGATGCGTTTCCAGATTAACTCTTTTCTTTTGTGAGTAAAAATCTAGAGTGCGAAATAACTATTTGCGCATGATATAACATAGCGGAAGCTATTCTATGCTTCTCCAAGGAGTGATTCATAAAATTTTTGGCTCACTTGGCTAAGAAGTCTGCATGGTATTCACATCGACTCTCGCACGGTGCCTCCCGCAGCAAAACTACAATTTTTGTCATCTGCCTATTGCTTTCCATCACTATTTGGGAAATTTCAAGTGATGTTAAGGTGAAGTGGTCAAGCTCCTCGGTTATATCAACTGGAATTGTTTGTAATTTATGGCCAATAAATGCGAATCAAATGATCTCTTCATTAGAGAGCATTTCCCACGCATTACATCCAGTTCAGCGACTGCAAACGTAAATAGCGGAGGTGACAGTAAAGATTTCTTAATAATAACAGCAATAGATAGTACTGCAGGGGGCGGCTGAAGACATCCCAAGAAGGACAGAAGGTGCCGTGAAAAATATTCGCTGCAGGTTGGTGGAACTTAAAGAACTCCTTCACCAACACGTCATTGACCTGTAACGCACTGATTCTAGCTCTTTATAGTGATTGTCATCTGGGCCGTATCTCTGGTAGGCTGAATTTCTGTTAGATTTTAGGTTCATGGAAATGTTTTAGCCAGGTTTCTTAGTTTAATTTTTCAATAATTTTGAATGTTGTGGATGATAGTTTTCTAGATTGTTGATAAAAGCTCTCTACGATTTTTCCAAGTTTCTCTTATAGCAATCGATCTTTTCCTCTCATTTTCAGTAAGATCTTCTAATTTTCATTTTATTAGGACAAGCGTAGTGAGCCCTTACACTAGGCGACGACTTGTACACTTTTTGAAAAAAACCGCTGCACCTCTAGACGTGAAATTGAACATACTAATTTAAAGTCAATTCTGGATGTGCCATCATTTTTTTTTTTTTAAGTAAAGAAATTATAAGAATTTTTATTCGTGAATGCTGAGAGAAAACCACAGATGACCGCGTCACGTAATCGCTTCACGTGGTTTGAGACAGCTATTGTCGAGAGTGCATATTTGAGGCGTGTTAATGTGATTATACTCTTTTTGCTTCCAAGTGTGTCCATGGAGAGGAATGTAGTTTGAAGAAGCTGTTGTCGTTGTGTGGAATTATAGCGTGGCGATTACAGCATTTTTGCATTAATGATGATCTATGGTTGTTGAATGCACTTTGTAAATAAATCTGTGACGTGTAAATATAGATTCAGAGGTTTTGTAATTATACAAATAATTCCCACTGCCTCCTTTGATCAGTTATTTAAATAACTACATTATTTTAATTATAAACTATGTAAAGTTTAATGACAAGCAAAATCAATCTACATGGAAATTTTGAGAATTGTTTAACGGAAGAAATATTTTTCCACGTAACCGAAATAAACCAAAAATACATGCAGATTGCTAGTTTAATGAAGCCAAACACAAGAACCAATAAACATTTGATTAAATGAGAGGTCTTTCTATACAATGCAAACACCGTCAATCCACCTTGACGAACTATCAGCTTTTCACAGATAATGGCAGCGTCTCCAAGATCGCCGAGCCATTGATTAAAATATCGACTAATTTCTGTCGGTAAAGTGACTCAACGAAAGTTATCGATAAAAAAATATTCCGTGTTTTTCTGTATTGTTCTTCTCTCACCTCGAATTCCAGTATTGAGTGATAATTATTTTTGTATTGGTTGGCCATGGCAAAGTCTGCTAGAGTCCCACTATGTTCTACAATGAACTACAGCCAGTAAACTGCAGTGTGTAAGGAGGCGTTATTTGGTGTGATTACTATAGAATTGTATGTCATAGCTTTTTGGTGTAGTGGAATGAGAGTTATGCTCAAGATATTTGAGGTTTATGAAATTGAGGTAAGTGACAATAGCGGATTTTTATTTTTTTTTATTTTGCGATTTTCTTTATTAGAAGAAGTTTTGTGTTATATGCGTGAAATATACTGGTAATTATTCTGCTTTCAGATAAGTACACTGACTTTTGTAATGCAAGTACAGTGGTTGTAATCTGTATCTGGCACTGCTGCTCATAACTTTTTGAGGAACTGACGAACAAAATTCGTACCTTAGAAGCAGCAAGGCATACTTCAAGCAGTAGCCATTCAGAAAAGTTAAAGCAAAACTTTCATTTGTCTGCTGAAAACAGAAAAATAAAAAGAGCCCACAGTTAATGCAGTTGACTGTACGGTATCTGTATTTTTTCCACAAGAAATAGTACAGATCATTCGGTAGAGAATTTCGTTTTTCTAACAGTAAATATGCATTACAATAAGGCTACACGTTCCGTATCTGGAGTACAAATGTTAAAAGGTTAAAGCATGTGGAAACGTTAAGAAATTTTTGAACAGAGATGAAGTTAATTTTTTGTAATTAATTATTATTATTATTGTTACCCTGCGATACACTAAAAGTGTGTGGTGGAAGATGCATTGCACCTATCCGAAAGTGTTTGTTTGTTGTTTGTTTGTCGTATGGCAAGCAACTAATACAATAATAAATAAATACAATGACAAGAACGTTGGTAGCGTTCACAAGCTGATGTCTAATTCTTCCAGCCATTCTAAGAAGGAACTTGTAGCTCCAAAAACATCTTCATATGGTCCATCATACTTCCGTAGAGGGCATTCCCTGATAATATGCTCCACACTCTGGGAAGGAGCACCGCAGTCACATGCAGGAGAATCCTGAAGACCCCACTTATACAGCATGGCGTTGCATTTCGCATGGCCTGTTCTTAGGCGATTTAGTTTGACCCACTGGTCTCTATTTAGATGGAATCCTGGAAGTCCAGTTGTGGGATCTTTAATATCTGAATGTTTTACAGATGTGGAGTTCCAGCTTTGTCACCATTTTTCCATGACATCAAAGTCAAATACATCTTGCCATACCGGATTTCTTGATTTAAGACGAGTGGGTGGTAAGTTATTTAGAACCTCGTAGATTGGGAGATCCTGTGGATGATCAGGATGGTGTAGTTTTATCCACTCACGTGCCGTTGCTTCTTGGCGTCTTATCTCTGGAGGTGGTATTTTGCTGATCAGGTGCAACCAGGGGACTGGGGTGGATTTTAGTGTGCCAGTTATTACTCTCATACACTCATTCAGGTGGACGTCGATTTTTCTAGTATGAGTACTACGTTGCCACACTGGAGCACAGTACTCAGCAACAGGGTAAACCATGGTGAGAGCGGTTGTCCGTAGTGTGTTCGCATCAGCTCCCCATGAAGTACCAGCTAGCTTCTTCATGATGTTGTTTCGTGTTTTTAGTTTTTAACTTGTGTGTTCGAGGTGTTTTTTGAATGTTAAGGAACGGTCTAAGGTGATGCCAAGATACTTAGGATGGAAATTATGTTTCACCCTCTGGTGGCAGAAGTTCACTTTGAGCTGCTGATGTGCTATTCTATTGCTCAAGTGGAATGCGCATACTTCTGTTTTAATTGGGTTCGGACAAAGTCTCCACTTTCTATAATATGTGTTCAAGGTTTCTAAGTCGTTAGAGAGAATGCTCTCACCTTCCTCTAATGAGGCAGTATGGACGGCGATAGCTAAGTCGTCAGCGTAGCAGAATTTATTGCCGGTTGTTTCTGGCATGTCACTGGTGTACAAGTTGAAGAGCAATGGAGCTAGTACTGACCCTTGAGGTAATCCATTTTTTATTGTAAATGACTTACTTGTCTTATGTCCGACGGTGACCTTAAAATATCTGTTGGTCAGCATATTCCTCAGGAGTGATGTTAGTTTCCTGCAGGGTATATGTTTTTTAAGTTTAAGTAGGAGTCCATCCAGCCAAACTGTATCATATGCCGCTGTTAAATCGACAAAGGCTACTGATGTTTTTAACTTCTTCTGAAATCCAGCCTCAATGTATGATGTCAGTGCTAATACTTGCTCACAACAGCTCCGTTTTAGTCTGAAACCTGCCTGATATGTTGGTGTTATGATATTTATTATTCCTTGTATACGGTTAAGGATGAGGCGTTCTAGAAGCTTATAGCAAACACTGAGTAGAGCAATAGGTCGATAGCTTGAAGCATCATCTGCTGGTTTGCCTGGTTTGAGGATCGTCAAGGTGTGAGCTATCTTAAATTCTGGGGGGACTATCCCAGTGTCCAGGATATCACTGAAGAAGTTCTTGAGCCAAGTCCTTCCCTGCTTGCCGAGATATCTTATGAATTCTGGGAAAATGCCATCTAACCCTGCAGCCTTCCTCATTTTTAGCATTTTGATGGCTTTCTCAACTTCTTCATGACTAAATGGATTAGAAAGGATAGGATTATTTCTAAGGTTGTTCTCCATTTCAATCATCTCTTTCTCCATCTGTTTCTTCATGGCAGGATCTATTGGGACTTTGTCAGCTCTTGTTTTTATGTGCAATGCCATTTCAGCTGGTGTAATTCCTGGCTCCTCTTTGCACATGTTTGAGGCTGCACCCAGTTTTCTAAGGAGAGTCCATGCATTTCTACTGGAGTGAGTAAAGCTCATTTGAGAAGTTAGCTCTTTCCATTTCTGTTTCCTCCCTTCATTCAGTTTTTCTAATATTCTTTTTCCTGTTTCAGGGTCACCAGTTTTTTGAAAATTTTCATATAAAGTTTGCGTAGATTTGTCCCAGCATGGAATGTATTGTTTCCTGTACCCTCGAGGGATGTTTCGTTTAGCTGCAGCAATAACAATACCTACAAATCTCTTGTAGTTTTTCACTTTTGGGGGTATCCATCGCAGGTTATTATCTACCTCGGAGCTATAATTGTCCCAGTTTGCCCTCTTTAAATTCCATCTTGGTTTATGAATTGATCTGATAACAGGTATTGTGATACCAACACTGATTAGTGTGGTCCTGTGTTGGCTTCTGGGAAAATGCTGAAGGACTTTCCTTGTGTGGTCTAAAGGTTTTCTTTCATCTGTGGAAACAAAGACCAGATCAGGATTGGTGACAGATTGCCATCTAGCAGAGTGGAATGTTTTCTTTTCTTTAGCATCATAGCTGAGATACAGGTCTTGATTTTCGCACCACACAGTGAGTTTCTCACCGTTTTCATCAGAATTTGGGTAACCCCAGGATGTATGTCGGCTGTTAAAGTCTCCTACATATATGCA
This sequence comes from Vandiemenella viatica, assembly GCA_031002005.1. Lineage (NCBI taxonomy): Eukaryota > Metazoa > Arthropoda > Insecta > Orthoptera > Morabidae > Vandiemenella > Vandiemenella viatica. The sequence continues at coordinate 185,845,871 of JARYHS010011408.1, forward strand.
AGGTTTTGGTAGTGAGGGCAGTGGTGGAGTTGGCCAGTTGGAAAGAGGTGGTTTGTAAACTGATGCAACAGTTAAATTGTTGAGTTTGGCAGTAATTATTTCCACTTCATTGACTTTTTGACACCTCACTTCCGAGATGTTGCAAATGTTACTTTTGGCATACATGGCTGATCCGTGTATAGGAGAGGGAATTCTCGATATCATTCTGTATCCTGCAATCTTGCCTCTGCTTTCCAAATCTTTTTCAGTCATGTGGGTCTCTTGAACAGATAAGATGTCGATTTTGAGGTCAGTAGCTAGTTTGCTAAGGTATTCACATTTAGCAATTGTTAATCCTTCTGCATTTATTTGAAGAATCTGAGCGCTGTGTCCAAACGTTCTGGTCAGTTGGCTCTGACAAGTGCCGTTGTTCAATTTCATCTTCAGATTTTTCATCTTCTGATGTTGCTTTGTGTGACCGTGAGAGATACGGGATCTAGTTCGGTCGCCTATTGTGTAGATTATCAGCCGTCCTGCATCAGCAGTCCGTTGTCCAGGGTACACCACGAGGAGGTTATCTACACGTCGTACCCCATCCGAAAGTGTAATAGTTCTGAAAGGATATAACCAATGTGGCAGGAGGCACCCATTGGTTATCCCGCCATTAGTTCAAACATTTCGGTCATCTGGTGCATTTTCCCTTGTTTTTCGTTATTCATATTACACAAGTTCTATGACTCTTCACTTACATAGGACGCAGGTTGAATACGCAGTCAAAAATTCAATTCTTTGGTTTTTTCAGGCAAACATTCTCCATACTGTAATGACCTTACGTAATCCTTCAGTTAAAAGGTGTTTAAAATGACTAATAGTAATTTCACTGCCAAGTTTGCATCGCTGTAAGCAAATAAATATTTTTTGAGAAAGAAAAATTAATTCTTTTGATCAATGGAGTTTTCCTTTAAGATGGTAGTAAGGTACAAAAATTTTGGTATGAAAACAAATACAGACTCAATATAATCTCCCCAAATATTAATCCAAACTTTCTTTTTCGGACCGTAAAAATAAAGAAATATTTGTCACAATGAATTCGTACCTAATGAAAGAATGTACAATGCTGACATATTCGTTCTTTTATTTCCATTCCTGTGCTGGCAAACAGATATACTATCATTCATCAATTATGTCCCATTAAAATATTTCCGATCTGGACGTATGAGTCCACAAACTTTTTAGGTCAGAATCTTCCACTGAACTTATTAGGGCGAGTGACACTAGGCGACAATTTTTAGATTTTTGTGGTAAACGTTTTGAATAAACTACTGTACGTCTAGACTTGAAATTGATCATAAATTAGCTCGCCCTAATAATGCAGAGTCATCTCTAGATATGTCATCAATCATTAATTTTGCACAAAATTATAATTTTTATTATATATATATATATATATATATATATATATATATTCTGTAGAAATCCAGAATCCGGAGGTCGGTAAAATGACCCTATTATGAACTTTCAACTTCTGCCAATTTTTACCTTCACCTATATCAACTCACAAAAATTTTCTGTTTCAGTTACTGCGGAGCAATTAACGGTTTTATTAACGGCCACGAACACACCTCCGCTCATTGTGGTAGTTCTATCTTTCCGAAATACATTTAATTGAGAAGCAAATACTTCGCTAGATACTACCTCTGACGTCAACCAGCTCTCGGTTCCTATTATTATATCGACATAATTAGTTACAACTGCATTGTAGAAATCGGTTACTTTCCTTCTAATACTCCGATAATGTAGGACCTTTATCCTTACGTGCTTAGTGCTGTGGAGCCTAATTTCGCATTATTACTATTTGCATTCCGAAAGAAACAGTTGAAGTATTTTTAGCTTTAAATTTCGATTTATTCGTGTCGTCACTTACAGAACCAAGATCTAGGTTATCGAAGCGTTCTCTTTGTTGAACTGACGGATCCTCGGGTCCACGGTGATCCTAAAAAATAATTAATATCAAGACGTTTCCATACTTTTGCAGACACCTTTGTCGCCATTCTCGGTGTGTGGTGGACGCCCGACCTGTCAAATACCTCCCAGCTGGCAGCTATCATCGGTCGAAGGCCGACAAAGCCTCAGTTGTTTCTGCGATACAGCTCCTGCAAACTACAATTCAAATTATAAATCTTCTACCATATGGCTTCCCCACAATCGATGCGCGGCACGACACTACAAATGGAAAACTAAAACGATACCGAATTTACAGCAAATGGAAGGATTAAACAAGAACAGTAAGGGAAGTGAGAAGGTTAAAGAGGCTTGTGTGACGGGAACACAACAGAGCTAAGAGACAGAATGGCAGGTGGGAATACTTAAAACAACTTAACAAGCAACTAATAAGAACAAAGAGAGAAGCAAAGGATGGGTTTATGAAGAATATAATTGGTGCTGGAACATAAATGAACAATGTATCTAGTAAGTTCTAAGGCTATATTAGAAAACTGAGGGGAAGGTAAGGTGTTCAGACTTTTTTTAGATAAGAATGGAGTTGAATTCTCTGAGGATTTTAAAATAGCAGAGGTATTAAGTGACTGGTTTAGTGATACAACTAGGGACAATCATCTAGTGATGGGAGAAAATGAATTAGAGGAAAGTCTCCCTAAAAGTATATATAAGGAAACCACAAAATTTGAAATAAATTCTCGGAAAACTATGAAAGGACACAGAAAGTTAAAAAAAAAGGCTGGTGTAGATAACATTACTACAGATTTATTACAGACTAGCAGTTACCCGCGATTTCGTCCACGTGGAAGAGTGTTGTAATATAAGATTTTCTTGAGAGGTCTGATCGCTCAGTGGTTAGGGCGTCCAACTGCTGATGGAAAAGTCCCCAGCTCGACTCCAAGTCACGGCGAGGATTTTCATAGGTCCTTAAAACGACCTTCACCTCTAGCACAGTTTGTTGTGTGATGTGAAGTACGCCAGAGTGATCACGTGGTTCTGATTCCACATTGAACTGTAAGTCCTATATGCCCAGTTGGATTATTAGGTTAGGGTAAGCGGCTACGAAAGGGGCTGATTGCATAGACGTAAAGAAGCCGTGTCATCAGGTCAATGCGACCATGCAATTTATTTTAGAGCTATTTTTATTGGTAATAATAGTAATAAATATTTCAGTAAAATAACGAAATTTATTTATGTTCCAAATAACTTCATCGAACTTTTAAAACAATAAAAATATTCTGTATGTTAGGTGTATTTTCAGTTTAATACATCGGTATATACAATATTGTAGGACTTGTTATTTTCTGAAAAACCATGTAAATTTTTTGTACTCGATGCCCGCGAGCAGGCAACATATAATTGACCATGGGAAAAGCAGGGAATATCCAAATGTATTCCCACCACTTTTAATGTTTGACCCTGCGATTTATTAATTGTCATTTAAAATACAATTTTTATTGGGAACTATAATCTTTTAAATCGAAAGGGAATATTACTGGGAATAATTGGCATACGCGGAATTATAACGGCTTCTCCTTTAGATGCTCCGGTAAGAATTGTCGCATTCATAATGTTTCTTCCTAGTTCTGCGTAACCTGGTGCCATTGCATAATATTGAGGAGGTTGAGATTACGCATCAGGAGAAGTGGAGCGCCAACCTTAATCTCGAGTTTGTGGGACGGCACCCTAGATAACTCGAAGGAGTTTAAAAACTCGACGGGGTAGTGAGCAGCATTTTAAATTGACATTACATATCGATGGTAGAGTATGCTGTCAGTTCCCCGAAAATTTCTTCTAATATTTTTATTTTATCAAGTTTTAATTAATAGAAACTCAAAACGTCAAATTATTAGGAATACATTAATGGAATCGATTAAACATCTAACAAAAATGCTATCATTCAAAGAGCAAATAAATACCTAAGTAGCATAAGGACGTTCATTTGCGTTAAAAAAATTGCGAAACTACAAATGTATATTTTGATTTGCGCTGAATATCTGAAAATTAGTGTTTTTTTTTTTTTTTAATTTGCTATTTGAATATTGATTTTGTTTTGAGGAAATATGAGTTCCATCAATTAATTCTGCTTTAAAACAGATATTTACGTATTATTGTAATAATTGATTGTTTAATTCATAATGATCAGCGTTAATGTAGATTTCTATATATGTGGAAACAGTTGACTGCCTGTAGACCAGCTTACAATAGTTCGTTTGTCTGACACTCCACTATCTGAATAAAACATTTATAAATTTCAAAACTTTACTTCCGGCAATGCCGCGTGTTCTGGTAAATCATCCAAGCTTATTATAGATCTTCTGATACAATATCAGTATGAAGCGATACATGATGTCACTAAAATGGCACTCGTGAAAGAACTAATAATGTTTCAGTTCTCATTCTGGCCTAAGCTGTATTTCAACCAAGTCACAAACTCCGCAAATATTACCGCTAGAAAATCAAAGCTTCTATCACTCGCACATTAATACATTCACTATATTGCATGTTAGTGATGTCATTAATGGCAAAATAAACCTGACACATTATTTCAGGTCGCGATACTAAATTAACCCGAATAATGACCCTGGCAATGTGGCGCTCGGAGAAGTGCAATAAATTAAATACTGAATACATCTGAAACATTCAGCCGCATGAATTATGTTGTCAGCATCGTGACAATTATTGCAATAACGTACCGTAATTAAAAAATGTATACTAAAATGCTTGTAACTTACAGTGTACAACGGAAATTCCATAATTCTCTACAACTCTAAGACAACTTTCATTAATATAGCTGGTCAAGTTTACATCGCAATAAAATGACTGTTACTGCTCGTGATTTAGTAAGGAGTATAATGAAATTAAATGTGATGATAATTTATGCTATACTATTTAGGAATCTTGATATAGAAAATTCTGTTACTACTCGAAATGCAGTTCCAATGCATTTAATGTGTTGAGGTGTGTTTGTATCATTTGATTTTAGGTGACAATGTTAGCAGAGGTAGTGGTTAAGTTGAAATGCTGCCTGGACCAGAATTATTTTTGTTACAACATAAGTCAGAAGGAATTTAGTTATTATTAGTAATAAGTAAGCAGATTTTATATGCTCCGTACAAATGAGGTGTATTGTGTTGTAAACGATCTCCAGTTTTGCTTCATGAAACAATAAGTTTCTACATTAGCCCATTGAATACATTCGTTTTAAGTGTAGCATTCGATAGATATTTGCAGAATATTGAACAGTAAGTAAAAAGCACTGTTTCGTGAATCATAGTCTCTACTATTGGTACAAAAATTCTGAACAAAAAATCAAAAGGGTTAGTTAAGTTTAGAGACTATATAGTAAAAAACAGGAAATAAATTAAACCGAGATAGAATGGAATCCTCTACATTTTTATAAATACTTCATTTCGGGCACGATCATTTTGCACTTTTAGTGAACCGACTTTCGTGCTGGTATACTCAGAGCATTTTACGTTTTTTTTTCTCCAAGCTCTGATTTTTTACCTTTATTATGACGCATATATTACGAACGAAATTATGGTATAATATTTGAGATGTCATACTATTTTATGTATGCAAATGAAATCATTGTTTTGCTAACTTAACAACAGTACCTACCTTTCTTTAAAAATTTAAGGTTAAGTACAGATTTATATTTCTTGCTTCCAAACTGTTATTTGTCAAGTGCATCGGTTTTATGGCTTTTAAACTAAACACAAACTTGAATAAGTAAGAAGGTTTTTGCTTTTATTTCCGAAAAGTAGTGTTTGCGATTTACGTAAAAAGCAAAGAGGATACGTGGCACGGCTATCTACGAAGTATGAAACTCTTTGTTGTTTGCGAATTGATATTAATGGCAATTTCTAAAAGAACTATACGTTTTTGCGGGATAAAATCAATCCTATGTCACTTCGCACACAATTAACGGACTTCGTGGCAAATTTCATTTAAATATGTTGAGTAACTAAGGCCTGATTGATTCCAGAAGTACATCCAAACACACATCCAAACTTTCTCATTTATAGATATATAGATAGATTATGCGATACAATATTGTACCTTACTTTGAAATTTATTTAAAATGAGTTTAGATTTTGCTGTTTACCAGAGGATTGGAAAAGAGCGATAGTAGTACTGGTTCATAAAGGAGGGTGTACATATAGGGTTGAAAATTACAGAATAATTAGTATGACATCAGTGATGGAGAGATTGATATGCAACTATGTCAGAAATGTGTTCGGAAAGAAGCTGGTTTTCAGATCGACAACATGGCTTTAGGCAAGGATATTCATGTGAATCCCAGATTGTGGGCTATATGCATGATATTTCAGATGAATTGGAGAAGGGAGGCCAAGTTGATGATGTGGCACTAGATCTTTCTAAGGCGTTTTACAGAGTGAGCCATAAAATGGTTTTAAATAAACTGAAATCTATTGGATTTAATGAAAAAGTTACTTATGGGTAGAGGAATTCTTAAAAGCCAGAAAGCAAAGTGGTAGACTAGGAAATACATTATTAAAAGAGGTGGAAGTAAATATGGGAGTGCCACATGGTAGTTTATTGGGACCATTGCTGTTCATAATTCTGACTAATGACTGTGTTGATGGATTACGATCAGAGTCAAGGTATTTTGCAGATGATATAAAGGTATACAATAGGATCGTAACAGGTGAAGGCTATGAACAGCTGCGGGGTGACCTGGATAGAATATCTAAATGGGTTGGTCAGCATGGAATGGAGATAAATGACAAGAAAAGTCAGCTTATTAGGTACAGAGATAAAAAACAAAAGGTTAATTATGATCATAGGATGGGGTCAGAATTGCTTGTTGAAAGCTTGGAGTGTAAATATCTTGGCAAAACGTTTGATAAGAAACTCAATTGGGCAGAGCACAATGGGTAGATGGTAGGAAAATGTTACAAAATCCCTCATTTACTGGAGAGGGCGATGAGAGGATGTACCAGAGAAGTAAGGGAATAGGGTTATAAAATTTTGGTCAGATCATTGCTTGAATATGGTCATGTAGTTTGGGACCCCCATTTTGGTTATCAGATACAGGAGTTGGAAGGTGTGCAAAGAAGAGCAGCTAGATTTGTTTGTGGAAATTATCGCAGTACCCAGTCAGTAACTGATATGATAAGGGAGCTGAATTGGGACTCATTGGAGGAAAGGAGGAGGATGAATAGAGTGCTGGGTATGTACAGGGCATATGTTGGTGTTGGAGCTTGGAGGGATATTGGTTAAAGAATTAGGAAAAGTGGATGAAAGGGGAAAGGATCACCATGACCACAAGCTTGCGCTCAATTTCATGCATAAGGGAGTGGGAAAATTTTCCTTTGTTGGTAAGGGTGTCAGGGATTGGGACAAATTACGAAGTGTAGTGATGAATAATTTTCCAAAAAAACTTAAGGAATTTAGAATTAAAATTTATAAATCATAATAGTAAATTTGGGGAGGAATTAAACATTCCAATTATAAAAGATTTTAAAAAAATCTATATAAAAATGGATGACTGCGGGAATTGCCACCGGAGTATTAACTCCATCGCAATTAAAAATAAATAATAATACTGATGCTGAGAAGAAAGTATCTAATTTTTATAGTCAAAGTTACTATCGGAAATGTAATCTCTAACTACAACCACACTATTAGTAAAACAAAAATACAATGGAATTTACAAGCGCTTTGAACAATACGATTTTGGGCCTAACTTAAAAATTTGTACTAGTTTACAGGCAGCACTAAAAGCACAATATACATTTTTGTTATTGAAGGAAACGGATTACTAACGCATACACGTTAAATTATAATATTTTATGGTAACGTGACTATCAAAATTTAAGTCTGAAGTATAATTAACTTCAAATTAGTACACATGATACAGTACTTGAAAAACAAATAAATTCCAAAGATATTGATTGTCATGTTCTGAACACGTAGAAAAGAAATATATGGAGACGACGCTAGAGACCTTCACCACGCATTTAAGTGACGCCGGCCGGAGGAAAAGTGGGGGGGGGGGGGCCTTGGTTGCACACATACAGACACTGGGTATCTGTACAAAAACCTCAAGGGAACTCTAGAATAAACGTGACGCCGCAATCTGGTGATGAATTATTATGTAACTCGAATAGACAAATAAAAAACGAAGAATAAAATTTTTTGATATTCTGCTTATTTTTCGAGATATTCTGTCTCAAATGTGAGATGTTTTTGGTTAAAATTCAGAAGAAAACATTAGTCAAAGTCAAATTTGATGATGGATTCATATGTAACACGACGAAAAAAAAATCGAAAATAAAGAATAAATTTTTTCAATATCTTGCTTAGTTTTCGGGATATACTTTCTCCAAATTGAGGGGATCGGGTTGGGATGCGGCCTGGACCAAAAATTAATTCTGCCAAAGCCACAATGAATTACATGATGGACATGCAGAATGGATATTTCAGTTTTATTACTACCACTTGTGGTTAGGTTGAAATGCGGCCTAGAACAGAATAAAAATAGTTATCTTTTTACCATACATCGTAAGCTTAATTGGAAAAATCTGGAAGTAGTTTCCATCGCGATACATGTTTTGTCACTTGCATGGTTCTCATGAAATTACTAAAAATAATAGATAAATTCTTTGCCCCTTCTGGAGCAACAAAACCATTCTGGTACAGACTGCATTTAGACCTAGCCACAATTTTCATTAAATTGCCGTTACGGAATCAAACAATGTAGACACATCAACACACGCATATTTGAATCGCAAACTGCATTTGGGGTAACAACACAGTTTGCTTCATCAAGATTCCTAGATCCCATAGCATAATTTAACACATTTATTTTCTTCATACACTGTCAGTATAAACTGCAACGTGACGAATGAAATCGTAATACTAAATTCACTGAATCGCGATGTAAAAATCACCCCTTTAAATCTCATTTTCAACACTCGTTAAAAAGTAATGCTAGTCTATTATGTGCAAAATAGCAGGGTATGCTGATTTTCTACACTACACCAACAAAAATTTGAGAACAAAGTCATCCTATTGAGAGCTATGACTAAATATTTATATACAGGCACCAAAGTTTCCAATTCCTACTGCCCACTTCAAGAACAATAATTATAATGCAACTTACTTATGAAATGATATTCCAGGTTCTTTCCTTTCTTTCCTATTTGTGCATCCGCATGAAACAAAAGGTGGCATTATAAAAAACTTAGACGCATTACAATATTAAAAAATCACAACATCAAACACAATGTGAACTTTGCATTTGTATGGGTTCGCAATATGGCCGCGGCCGCCACCGCGCATGGGCGAGAGTTTAGAGCCGGCGTCACAAACTTAACGTCACTTCTCCTCCATATATTTCCTTCCTGCATGGTTCTGAAAGACTAATTCTTTGTTGGTGTGAGTAGCCGGTGAATAATATACCTCAAATAGCGTGGCTTTTTAAGTTAAGAGTATGTAATTTTCCAAAAGCTTTGAAACGGTTTAAAGTTTAAAATTGTATTGGGGAAATGTAGGTGGATACGGAAATGCGGAAAAATTGGTGTGTAGGGAAATTACCACTGTAGCGTGAGCTCCATCACAATTAAATTAAATAAGTCGGACTAAATTTCCTACTTTCTAACTAACAATAATGCAAGGTGTACAGGGATCTTGTCAATGTTGTATGATCTACATATCAATTAATTATAATAATTGATAATAATGTTTGGAATAGTTATATCGGAAAAATTTAAGTTGCTTATTAATATTTTCTCTAGTCAGAGACTAATGGTATTGTTTAGTATAATATATCTTCCTCCATGGTATATATATCATGGAGGAAATATATCATGTAGGAAATATTGCTTCCTCCCATGCTTCCTCCATGAAATATCTGGTTATATTGTCTATGATATTTAGTTTTTATGAACCAAAGAGATTCTTTTTAGTAAATACTAAATTTATCTCTGGTTAGGTATGGCTTCTGCTGTGTGGAGAGGGTTGTTTGGAGGTTTGAGGACAACTACTAATAAAAATGGTGATAATTATTGACAGTATTAGAGCACTTTTTAAAATGTTTTTACATCGTCTTATGCTTCTATCGTAGAAACCCTATGGACGTTTGCATCAGAATACATTCCTTACGAAATTTTATAAATATAATTCAATGTTATTAAGTATATCGGTTAAATGTCATACTTATGTAACATAACTGTATTACTTACCATGAGTTAATTTATCCTGATCCCAATTTTCCTGTTGTAACTTAAGGAGAAATCTAAGAAGTAGTTAAAACCAGTTTTCAGTAGATCCTTCTCCCTATGATATCCCCAATCTACAGTACCAAGTGATGTTCCTAGTCATTTACATTTTATTTATTCGATTAGCAATTTCGCTTGCATTAATACAAACCTTTACTTTTCTATCTGAAGACCTAATACATTGACTTTTGTCAACATCTCTCTGCATTCCGTGCTCATATAATTGACTAGATCTCATTTTATCTTCTCACAATCCTTTCTCAATGTAGACCTATCATATAGCAGTGTCATCTGCAGAGAATATTGGTTTCTTACTATAGATAATAAATCATTCATTGATATAATGAATAGTAACAGTTATCACTTCATTGATGCTTTATCATTTTGATTCTTAGTTGTCTACCTCATAAGATTTCTTACGATCAGTAAGATATATCTTGGTTTGTTCCAATTGTCTTCAGCTTATTCATAATCGTTCCATGGCCTACACAATGAAATACCCAATGCCATAATATCCACTTAGCCTCCCTTGTCCATTTATGAAATATCTTTTATGTAACTTACTAACTGAGAGTCACACGAGTAGCCTCTTCTAAATCTATACTGCTGACTTACATACCTTTTCTAAACCCATGCTGCTGACCTGGATACCACTTCTTTGTTGTTATGGCTTCACAGATTATCCTAATGTACACCAATGGATTGATTTGCCTGCCACTAAAGTCAGACTAATAGGTCTATATTTCTTATCCCTATATGTCTCTGCTTCTTTCCATGAATTACACATTTTCAATCCTCTAAAATACAGTGAGTCTTGAGACTATAAAACTAAATAATGGTTCCAAGCATGGTCTTTGCCACCTACCATTTACATATCTGTTGTAATAGAAGTTACAAGAAAGCCTTAACTGTAATTTTCATTGTTGATTTTGTATCAAATAAAAGGTGATAGCGCAACCACTGGGACTTATCAAGGAATTGTCGTTTTGGTCTGAAAACTGTTGTACATGTTCATTGGGTGATATTATTTAATAAATCTTGCTCTTAGAGCTGTAAAATATATCCGTCCTCTCAAATTCACTTGAAATGTGCCGTAACGTAAGGTGGCGAGTGACAGAAGGCATGCAGCAGTGATAACTTTATCGTTCCTTCGAGTATATTATTTAGTAATATTTTTCTATTACACCCATGGGTATAATGCACCAACTTCATGCAAAATAATAAAAAAAAAAAAACTGCTTTAACATTACACACTAAGCGATGAAAGGACGCCATTTGTTGTCATATGCAACAAAATGCATCAATGACCAACAATGATGAAAAGCCAACCAACTTAACTTTAATATAAAAACAAAATTTCAAGTCCATTAAGCTACAAAAGGAAGTGTCTCTGTCCATTTTGGTCCAGGCTACATTCCAACCTGTCCACAGGCGCCACTTATTATTCTGCTTGAAAATCATGATAACTTAAATGTTTAATAAATCCAAATTTCTAGCGAATTATGCTTTAACAACAAGAACCAAACGCCATTTTGGCACAGGCTGCATGTCAACTATAAAAATTGAATTCCTGAAACTAGGATATTGCCGCAACCTACTTTGACAAATGCCGTAGAATATTAACATCTCTGACAGAACATGCTGGATACGTTTCTTGACAATGCAATACCTGTTATCGTTGGATGTCGCATGTGTGTCCGTAAATGCGCAACTAGCGTTCGCTTACGGTTCTAAGTAGTTTTTGACAGTGTGTAATTTTTTCCATATTCTTTTGATAGCAACATATCCCCAAATATATTGTTCAAAGAACGTGTGCATGATCATTATACTTCACTATAAGGCTTCTCCCAGTTGCACACAGTATCGCGTTACGGAACTTTTCTAGTGAAGTTTTTGAGGTATCAAAGCTCTAAGAGCAACATGTATTAAATAGTATCACAAAACGAACATGTGCAACAGTTTTCAGACCTGAACGTCAATTCCTTGATGAGTCCCAATCATTGCGCTAGAGCCCAAATAAAAATTGTATAATTGCGTTCAGTGGCATAAAATGACAGGTATAAGAAAGATGTGAGACAAAATGTCAGCACCATTGTGTAAATGTTTGTGTTTTGCCACTGACATTAGAGCAATTTTATTCTCTTTTTGCACCCCCCATCCTTCCAAGCCCTATAACAATAAGCTCTAGAAACTGGACCCCTATACAGAGCTGATAATTTCTTTTTTCATATAATGATCAAGGACCATATATGAATTCTTGAATTTAATCCATCAAATAATTCTTGGAGAAGATTCCTCACAACAATCCATATTTTGTCGGACACTATTAATTTTGAAATCAAAGCATTTTAAAATCATGCAAATAATAAAATGTCTTCCAGAGTCATTTAGAAAGAACTTTTTAAAACTCTGTATGTAGTGCAGCACTTTATGGTAGCATAGCATAGACTTTACGAATACCAGAAAGAAAGAAAAATGTAGTATATTAAATGTGGTGCTACAGAAAGATGCAGAAAATTAAGTGGACCAATAAAGTAGGAAATGAAAATGTTTTTGAAATGATGGGTGAGGAAAGAAGTTTGTGGAAAAAGCTTTCAGGAAGGGGAGACAGAATGGTAGGTCCATGGAAGCCCGATTGGCATGCGCAGACCGAGCTAAGATTTCTTGCTCTGTGCATGAGGTCACCATAGGAGCACTGTGTGTTGCTGGAGTATTTAAGTATATGGGCTCGTGCTTTATTGTGATCATGATTTTCTTTATAACTTGCTGTAAATAGTATGAACACAGTTGGATGTGCTGTCGCTGTCTTTGAAACTTACAACAGAAAAAACAAAAGGTACAGGTATCACTTATCATTCCTTTCCATGGGCCTACAGCTTACAAAAAAATGGATTCAAAAATGCTATTGTAAGAACAATTTCAATACAATAACAGCAACTGTTTGTTCGCAACATTTTGTGGCAGAAGATGGTTCAAAAATCAATTGATTTAGATAATAATGATGAAATGAAAGTGTGCCCCAAGCTTACACAGTTTCACTTTTCAGTTAAAGGAAGAGAGCACCAGAGGGTATTTTTGGCATTGCAATTGTTTTCTAACACCACAGAACAAGCAATATGCTATTTCATGACAGAAGAAGAACTTGATGCCAATTTTTTCCCAGCTTGTCAATGACTTTTTCGACATTATGAGCAGTAAAGTCTGACTACAAGCCATTAACATGTGGATATGGCGTTCACCATGATATTCTAGAAAGAATTTTGAGACAGATGTATGAAAGCTGTGAAAAAATGCAAGGTGTTAGATCAAAACAGCTACTTGCTTTCTAGAAATAATCTATGAAAACAATTCGATCTGTGTTTGGTCTATACTCCGAACTTCAGAGTAAAATAAATTTTGACAGTTCGCCTGAATCAAGATTGTTTAGAGAATTTTTTCTCTCAGATATTTCTGAACCACTGGCTCTGATTGAAGGTGATTATGAACTTAAATATGTTAATATTTCATTCAAAAGTGATACTGATAAGTCTTCATTTACAGACGACAAAGGCTTTCATTATCTTGCTGGTTACATCGCTCACAGCAGAAGAAAATTCGATGCTACCATGGGAACACTTACATTGCTAATATGTCTGCCTGCATCAGTGCCGGATTAAGACAGCGTGGGATCCGTAGCAAATGTGAAGAAGAGGCCCTTGATTTTTGGCATCCGGGGGAAAATTGAATGGTCACCCATCTAGCCTAGGTACGGGCCCCCCCTAGGAGGGGTGAGACCCCCTAGAAGGCATGACTCCTGTAGCATTTGCTACCTCCTGCTACGTGGTTAATCCGGTACTTGCCTGTATCCACATCAAAATCTGAAGGGTGGATAGAAGCACTATCTCGAGGAAGCCTTATTATACAATCTGATGACTGGTTAAATAAAGTGTCACAATTTGAATAAATTTTTATGGTGTGAATGGTTGTGATTTTATGTCGAAAGAAAGGAATATTGTTAAAACAATTTGTGCCAAAATAACTGAAAAATATCCAGAGGTACCAGTGGAAGTGATAAAAATCTATGTAAGAACAAAAATGCTTATTCGTTTTCGCTACATTAACGCTAAACTGAAAATGTAAAAAGGTGGCTGCGGCACATAGGAGAAATTCTTGTCAATTCCTTGCATCGTCCGTTCAAATACGGGGAAAAACTAATGCAAGAAGGTATGTGAATCTTACTACAAAGTACTGTACTTAAAAAATTCCGTTGAATTATTTGCTTTGGCATCCGTAAAATGCATAGTTTTGAACAGCAGCGCGCTTTACTCATTTGCCACTTGCATCCATTGCTTGAGTTTCCTCCTACAGTGACGTTATTTCAACAGCCAATTGCTGCTCGTTTCCCTTTGGGCCCTACCTTTACTAGAATTACCTAGGGTAGGTCATATTTTGAGACATGCAGGATTGGTTAATTTGTTAGTGGAGGGAACAGTTGAAGGTAAGAACTTTAGAGGAAGACAGAAATTAGAACATATGAAACAGATAATTGAGGACGAGGATTGTAAGGGGTATGTTGAGATAAAAAAGGTTAGCGAGTTTTAATACCAGTTTCTTATACTTATTTTATTTTGATGCTCTACCATTTCATTGGTCCAGAGCTGCTGTTCCTTGGTCAGTGGTAATTGAAAGTTCACCAACCTCCTGACTAACCCAATGTATCTGGACCGTATTCTTCTTTTCTTCTACACAAATATTAAACCTCTCTCATTACAGTTTATTATTTATGATTTGTGGATTTGATTATTTTCACCGAACGTGGTGGGTGAGTGGTTAACACTCTGGCCTCATGTTCGAGAGGACGCCGGTTTGAATCCACATCCTGGCATCCAGATTTGGTTTTTCCATCTTTTCCCCTAATCACCCCAGGCAAATGTCGGGATGCTTCCTTCAAAAGACCATGGCCGAATTCTTTCCCATTCTTGTCTTCAGTCCCATCCTGCCTCTAATGACCTTGATGAGGTGTAAGGCCATGAGGAAAAAAAAATAGTGTTTTTTGTTTTATTTATATTTTTTTTTTTTTTTTTTTTTTTTTTTTTTTGCGTACATTGGCCCGTACATTCGACCTTTTTATTTTCTGTGTCTAGATTTAGTTCTGATGAATCTCTTACATTATCTACATAACTACCATAACATAATTAGTTGTTAGTTCATACTTGGCTCTTAACAATTGTGCATTACATTGTTGTGTAATGTAGAAGGGAAATAATCATTAGGGTTGCAGATAATTGTGAGGAATAAGGTAATGGAAGAAGCAATTTATTCTTGTGGGCTGTTACAGAGATAGCATTACTAGCAATAAAAATACAAGTACCATATTATACATAATCTTAAATAGAACATTAAGGGACAAAATTGGCTAAAGGCACAGGCTATTTGAGGCAAATGCCACCCTTATTCTATAGTGGCAGTGAAATATGCTGTGGCAACAAATAATAATAAATTTTGCCTCTAGAATGAAAATCTTAGATAGCACAAAGGATGCAAGAAGCTAGGCTCCTAGAAAATGAATGAAGATGCACTATAAATGAAGAAGTTCATAGCTGTCAGTTTGTTGACTAGTACAGATGGATATTGTGTTCATGCAACACAACCAGCAGTACACTTAAGAAGATTTTATTGTCATCTTAAGACTCCATTCTTAGAACAAGATCCAATTTATTTGTCGTTGAGTAAAATGTACATACCTTCTTTCTATAGCAAACACAAAGCCATCAGGATGTTTAAAACTAGAATGCTAGATGAACTCGAGGCTTCCGCAGCTGTGATTATTAATTTCCATGCTCCAGAATGATACAGCATACTAGTATTAATTGCTGACATTTTGGCTGATTTCTTCAACCTTCTTCTGGGGCACTTACATGTGTTTTACATGCTCTACTAAGCACAACTAACAGTTTTCTGAAACGTTTGAACAATCCAGCCAGTCAGAAGAGTGCAGCTGTTATGTGGTTTGGTCATTTGTAGGGGGTTGTGGTGTCAGTTGTTTCCACAGCAAGGCAACCCATGCATCATGTAGCTTTAGGCCACCATCTTTGTTGATATTTTTAGGCTGTTGAGCAATATCTGACACCTCTTTTATTTAGCCCAGCCACCACTGACGTTCTTTTGAAAGAAGTGTAGTGTTTTCAAAATCGAATGGCAATGACAGACTTGTTTGATTTGTAGTGGCAGATATGTTCTCATGACCTCTTGTCTACTGTGAAGCTCTTCTTTCCACTTAGACCTGTCCAATATAAACTGTGGCAGTGAGATTCTTGTAGCTGTTAACACTAGATTTCTTTCTAAAGAATACAGGTGGTGGCCGAGGTGGGTAAAAGAGGCACTAGAGATTCCTAAACATCCTAACAATATCAATGAAGACAACTGCCTAAACCTACATGATGCGTGGCTTGCCTTGCTGCAGAGAGAACAACTGACACCACAACCCACACTGAGCTGCGCTCTCCTGAATGGCTGTACTATTCAGACCATCAGTTTTAATTCTATTACAGTTCCGGACTTTCCTAACCAATTTCTAGGACTGTCTATGTACTTATTTGTCTGCAAATATTTCCCACTTCCAACAGTATTTTAAAAATTTAATTAAACTCTAATAGCTTACTTTTTAAAATTACTATGAAATGTTTTGTGTAGTTTTATGCAAAATTTATGAATTTATTCACATTTTTTTGCTCATACAATTTATGGAAACAGGATTGGTAGATGGGATTTCAACAGGCATCACCTACACCTAAATGGAAGGGTGTTCTTTCCATTTTTTTAAGCTAAGGCTGTAAAGGAATCCAGTTCTAGTTATGTTGGGGTTAGGACTGTGCCTTTTTTTACGTTGGTAAAAAAATAGGTGACCAAAGAGATACTGAATGCAAATACATTATCGGAGAAATCGCAAAAACCAAATAAGTTTTTGAAGCTGAAG
Organism: Vandiemenella viatica; assembly: GCA_031002005.1. NCBI lineage: Eukaryota > Metazoa > Arthropoda > Insecta > Orthoptera > Morabidae > Vandiemenella > Vandiemenella viatica. The sequence continues at coordinate 185,863,055 of JARYHS010011408.1, forward strand.
AAACAAAAATAATAATAATAAATAATCTTTCTTATACTCCACCTCCGACGGTCTATTACGTTCTACGAGTGGCTGCATCAAATGCAAGTCTTGCGCAAGACCAGCCACACCTCTGTTAACGTGAAAAAGGGATTTCACCCGAAATATTGTTTTTTCTTTGTTTGTGTGTTGTTTTGTGTTGCTGCTGCCCTCCTCCCTTCAACTATGGTGAGTCTTGGGTGTATTTTCCCTTTCTTTTCCATGTAAATATTGCCTCGTGGCATTTCTTTCCATTCATTGTTACCTAATAAATTATAATACTGTTGGTGAACTGTAGGCGTATAATGAACAAAGTAATTGAGTTTGAGGAATTTGTGGAGTGATGAGTTTATGTGGGCCTTTTCTGGGTCTTTTTTGATTTGCTGGATACAGGGCATAGTTTTTAGCTGTTCTATGTACGTCATGATTTTATTAATGAGTCTTCTTGCTGGGAGTCTGTCAATATGTCCATAAAATCTTAATCTTCTTTCCCTGATGTCTGCCACGAGGTTTGACAGTGTTTCTGTTGCTTTTCGAGATTTGAGTCTATATCCGTCATCTGTTTTTTCTGGGCGAAGGATCTTTTTCATTCTTTTTTCAGAATGCTTTCTAGGTCACTTTTCCTGTGCAATGTTAAAGTTTCGCTGGCGTATAGGGCTTCAAGATAGATAACTGTGTTGTAATGTCTGACTTTTGTCTATATGGACAAACATTTTTTATTATACATGTTGAGATTTTTAAATATGATACAAGCAATTATTGAACACGATACGTATTTATTATGTATTAGAAATACATATAACCGTACAACAGAAATGTAGCCGAGAGCAGCTTAGCACGGAATAACAACTGAACAGTTTATACATTGGTCAGAGTATAAACTAAGCTACAGATATAACAGAGATATTATTGAAGTATAGAAGGCAGTAATTCAAATTAAATAAGTATAAACAAACGATACTCTAACACTCCCACCGAATTACAGCCTTCTTGAAACAATTATAAACCAATGTTTATTATCACTGTTGTTCAAGTAACAGCTGCTGTATTTTTAAGAAATAAAATGTCACTGGCAAAGACATCAACACTGTACCCAACTAAGTCTGTAGTGTTTGTGTTAGGTAAGTAGCACAATCCATAATTCTTGCTTTCTTTCAAATATTTTAGTATTTTCTTGACAACAGTCCAGTGAGAATCATCATAAGAATGTAGAAGTCGATTCACCTGACTTACAGCAAATATAACATCTGATCTGCTTACTATTGCTGCATTGTTAAGTGATCCCACTGCTTCTGTGTATGGGTGATTTTTCTCAGGTACTCCTTTAACCTTTGAAAGTCTCACATGTGGATCAGCAGGAATACTGTTAGGATTGGCATCAATCATATCAAATTTCCTCAATAATTGTTCTACATACTCATTTTGTTGTATAAAGTCTTTAAATCTCTCTATTTGCATGCCAACAAAATTTGTAATAGGGCAAATCTTCAAATCAAAATTCTTTTGCAGGTCATTAATTACTTCATTCAAAACAGTCTTATATCTACAAATCAAAAGTCCATCATCAACATACAGACAAAGATAACAGTTGATGTCAATGATTTGTCCAGTATAAACACACTGATCTGCTTTGGTTTTCACAAAACCAAATTTATTTAAAATTGAATTGAATTTTGTATTCCAGTATCTAGGAACTTGTTTTAAGCAATATAAAGATTTGGTTTTACATACCATATTTGGTTTGCAGTCTAGTTCCTCTGGTGGTGTCATAATAATTTTCTCTTTCAATTCACTTACTGTTGTTGAGAAAGTCTCATCATAATCAATTCCTTCAGTTTGAGTATATATCTTTGTACAACATCTGAATTTGTAACCTGGACCAGTTGGTTCATCCTTAATGCAGAACACACATTTACATCCTGTTACTTTTGCATCCTGAGGCTTTCCTACCAATGTCCATGTTCCATTTTGATGATGAGATTTTAATTCCTTGTTTATAGACATCTTACACTTTTCTGAATCAGATAATGTTATTACTTCATTGTAGTTATGTGGAATAGGAATTATTGTATCTACACAGTAGCACAGGTAATCCTTCTCAACTTTATCTTTTTCTTTAGAGAGCATTTGTTTATTTCTAGGTCTCAGAGTCATATTTGAGGGTAAAGGTGTCTCAACAGTCTCTTCTGATTTATGCTCACTGCTAGTATTGGTATCAGAAAAGTATTCAGCAGTAGTAATTGTGGAATCTGATTTGTCACTGGAGCTCTCTGATGTATGATTGTCATTTAATTCAGATGATGTATCACACATTGATTCTGCCAAATCAACAGGGAGATAATTTCTTTTGACAGTAGATTCCAGAAAAACAGCATCTCTGCTTTTAATTACTAACTGAGAAGGAGGTATTATAAACCTGTAACTTTTTGAATTCTCACAGTATCCAACAAATTTAGCTTTCTTTGCTTTAGGATCCCATTTGCTTCGTTTTTCTTTAGGGAGATGTATCATCGCATCACAGCCAAATATTCTTAAATTACTCACATCTGGTTTTCTTCCTGACCACATTTCCTCTGGTGTTTTAAAAGTGAGTGATCGAGTTGGAGCTCTGTTGATGAGGTAAGCAGCAGTATGTACAGCTTCAGCCCAGTATAGCTTAGGAAGATTAGCATTGATCAACATACATTTTGCTCTTTCCACTAATGTCCGGTTCATTCGTTCAGCAACGCCATTTTGTTCAGGAGTATATGGTGTGGTTGTTTGATGGATTATTCCAGCACCTTGTAAGAACTCAGAAAAGTTGTTGTTTACATATTCAAGGCCATTGTCTGAGCGTAAACATTTTATGTTACATTCTAATTGTTTTTCAACTTGCATTTTAAAATGTTTGAACTTTTCAAAAGCTTCTGACTTTTTATGGAGAAAATAAACAAATACCTTTCTTGAATAGTCATCAATGAATGTCATGAAATATTTAGCACCTCCTAATGACATGGTTTCCATTGGACCACAAATGTCAGAGTGTACTAGTTCAAGTAACCTTGTAGCTTTGGATCCATTGTATTTTAAAGGTAACCTGTTTTGTTTTCCTTCTAAGCAAGTTGTACAAACTAATTTGTCTGGTTTCTTGGACAATTTTACACCTTCTGCATTCTCCACTATTTTCTGCAGATCATTAAAGTTCAAATGACCCATTCTTTGGTGCCATAAGAAAATGTCTTGCTCATCAACATCAGATATGTATGCTTGATGATTATATACATTTAATCTATACATATTGTTGATTAAACTGGCTGTCCCAACTATTTCATTATTCCTGTTTATTATTATACAGCCCTTACTGTTGAACTTTACTTGACCACCATTTCTAATTATCTGACTGACAGATAGTAAATTTGTTGACAACTCTGGCACATACAGAACATTTTGAAACAAAATTTTCTTACATTGGCCATTAGCATCACACACATTTAAACTCAGCTTACCTGAGCCTTTTACTGATAAGCATTTGTCATTTGCAACCTTAATTGAGTTTATGATTGGTACTGTTTCTTCTTGTAGTATATTTCTGTGCATGGTCATGTGCATAGAAGCACCGGAGTCTATATACCAGGAATCACTGTTACTCACTGGAGCTATGAAAGCAGCGGCATAGCTTGAGCTTTCCTGATTTTCAACTTTATGTATCTTCTTTGCTTTAGACTTGCACTGTGCGCTCAAGTGGCCATGCTTATTACAAGTGTAGCAACGAGGTCCTTTTTGAAACTGTTTCTTGAAGCTCTTGTTGTTCTTATAATTTACAGCAAAAGCTGATGTTTCACCAACATTTATTTTTACATCTTGTAAAATTTTAGCCTTTACGGAGTCAGCACTTATTTTCATACCGGAACTTTCGATGGCAATTATCATCGGTTTGTATGAATCTGGTAGACCGGAGAGAAGCAGAGTTCCAAGCCACTCGTCGTCTACTTTAAATCCAGTATTTCTCAACTTGTGTGCTGTTGTCATGATTTTGCTAACATACTCTTCCACATTTCGACATCCGACTAGCGTTGTTGTGCACAGATCACGAAGTAAGCCCACACGACGCGTTAATCCAGAATCATCGAAAGCGTTTGCTAAGTTGTTCCAAACTTCTTTCGCTGTCTTTGCTTCCTGAATGTGGACGTAGTTGATTGAATCCACTAGCAGAATAATTTTTGACTTGGCTTTCAAATCGCGTTTGGGATCAACGTGATCATCACTCGCATTTTCAATGCAATTCCACAGTCCTTCGTGTTCCAGATAGGTTTTGACGGCAAATCTCCATGTCGAGTAGTTTTCCCGACCAGTGAGTTTTTCTATCAAAGTTAATTGATTGCTTGAGCTCATATTTTCGCACTTTTAAATGCCGCGTGTTGCCTAGGTTGTAAATTTTACTTTCGTCAGATATTTATGACCTTTACATATACCTGGCTACTGGGCCCATAACCTGTTAAGATTTTTAAATATGATACAAGCAATTATTGAACACGATACGTATTTATTATGTATTAGAAATACATATAACCGTACAACAGAAATGTAGCCGAGAGCAGCTTAGCACGGAATAACAACTGAACAGTTTATACATTGGTCAGAGTATAAACTAAGCTACAGATATAACAGAGATATTATTGAAGTATAGAAGGCAGTAATTCAAATTAAATAAGTATAAACAAACGATACTCTAACAATATATGCTGTAGGTTCTACCGTAGCCTCTTCTATGTTTTTGCATGTGAACTTTCTGTGCTATTTTCTCTCCTCCTGTGGGTTCGATGATTTCTCCCAGATACTTGAAGTACGGTACTCTCTCAATTTGTCCATATTTTGTGGTAAGATTATTATTATTTATTTTATTATTATTATTTCTCCTTTGAAATGTCCCTTTTTTCTTTCTTGTTATTAATACTTTTGAGCGTATTATTGTTGCTCCCCCCAATCTCCTCTGACGGTCAGTTTCATTCTGTGTGTGGCTGTGTTGACCATGAGGCTTGTACGACTTCAGCCACATGTTTCTCTCTACTAGACAAAAGGTTAGCCTTCAAATATTGTGTTTGTATATTATTTCGTGTTGCTGCTGCTGATGGGTCAACTTTGTTAAGTTTTTATCTTTCCTTTCCACATTAACTAGTAATGATAATTTTTAACAAATTTATTTTTTATATCAATGATAGGTACCCTTGTTGAATATATTCATTTTACAACCACCTGTGATATGTATATATTATCTCAGACATTCCCAACATATTGAAAGTCCACTTAACTACATTTCATCGCCTCCACCCATTCCCCCCACCCTTTCTTCCACTGCCTAGCCAGTCATGGGTAACTTTCGGTGTGGACACTTCTCCACAACCAAATGACTCATTCTCTAGTGCATGAATAAGGTTTTACACCAAACTATTATATTTTTGTTTGCATCTTACGTGTTATTCACTTGTCACTGCCCTCATATTTTGATAAGTGATGGGTTATTTTTCCTATCCTTTGTTATTTAAACTACTATTGTATCATATACCAGTACATTTCTTTAGGTTTTCTCATTTAGTTTTTGTAATGTTGTTTGACATAACCATTTTAACTGTATTCAAGTCCAGGTACTGACTTCTTTAAGAATAAATTATTTGTCTTTCCGTAGGATACTTGAACTCGCTATCCTCACAGTTGCAAAGACAGAAACATGATGCTGGAGCGCCTGTAGAGGAAACTCGTCGTAAGTAATTTCAAGGTTTTTAGAATCAAACCTAATCCTAGACTTTGTAATTTTATTATAAATTTGAAAACCTCTTTTGTATTGTTTTAAACTGTCTGAAATAATTGAATAGAATGTGATGTGAGGTCAGTTGAACCATTTCACAAGTAGTGCTTTGAACCTAGACTCGCTGTTGCAACTTTGTGAAATTTGTTGGCTTTGGCTGATTTATTAGCTTAGTGACTATGATTAACAGACACATATTAATGAGGTAACACTGATATTTTTAGTCCTATTTCTACGTTCGCTGCTGGATTATCAAAAATATATTTTGCTATAATTGTCAACTGAGTTTTTTTTTTTTTTTAAACTGCCCTT
>JARYHS010011408.1:185870166-186104996 GCA_031002005.1 Vandiemenella viatica
CCTGTCCATGAATAGTTGTTGTTCATGAACAGTCTTCCAACCAAGTCTTCTTTGATTTGGTGTACCCATTTCTTTTTGGGCCTTCGCACACGTCTTTTACCTTGGATGTTCATATTAAAGTAGGTCTTTGCTCTGCTTTCTTCCTCCATCCTTTGGAAATGTCCATACCACCTAAGGCGAGAACACTATAAGGATTTTGCCACACTGATGTTTATACCCCCCTCTGCATGATTGATTTCCTTCCTTACTTTGTCATTTGATGATCTCTGAAGCGTGGTGTGCAAAAACTTCAATTCAGAGGCTTGAAATCTATTATTGTCTCCTCTGGACAGGGTACATGTTTCCAGTGCATAAGTCAGTATGAGGATGTAATAGGTTTTGAATAGTGTATGTTTGCACTTTCTGGGAACTTTGTTGTCCCACAATAGAGTTCTCAACTAGTTATAGAAGACTGCTGTATTATTATTTCTGTTTGTAATTTCACGTTTACTGGTCTTTACTCAGAGCACTGCCAAGATATTTGAACTGGTCAACATTTTGTAGTTGGTTGTTTCTGTAAATCTTCACATTGGAAGTCCCTGTACCTGTTGCCATGACTATCGTCTTACTGTGGCTGATTTTCAGTCCATACTCCTCAAATAACTTGTTCCAAGCCTACAGCTTCTCTTGCACCTCTTCTGCACTTTCACCCCAAATCATGATGTCATCAGAAAAGCCTAGGCTTTTGTTTCTTTCCCATACACTTCTTTGAAATTCTTGAAGATGTCATCCATCACATCAATGAAGAGCGGGGGGGGTGACAGAGCACTGTCCTGTTGTACTCCTCTTCTTATCTTAAACCACTTGCTCTCTCCATTGCCTATTTGCACACAGGCTTTTATGTTTTCATACAGTCATCATGTCGATCATAATGTAACACAGACAATGCTGTTCAGAGCGAGTTAATAGTCGTGCCATTTCTCTTTAATCCTTGCGAACTCGCTGAATGGTGGAGGTGGGGCTTGTCTGTGTATCTGTTGCACAATTTTGTGAACTTCCATGACTGCTGATGCAGCTTTTCTCATTGTCGACAGTTCTGTTGCAACTGTAGAACTTATTGCTGCAAATTTCCTCTGCCTATTCCAGTGTCTTGAGGTTTTCCTTTGCACCGTTTACTTTGTGTCTTCTAGAAAGTTATATAATTATGGATTCTTGACACCCTGTGATACAACAAGAAATTATATTTTTACAATGCACTGTGCCAATACATGATAACATAGTCAAATGCCAATGCTGAGCCTAAGCTGGGCAATACGCTCAGTCGGCGAAGTCCACAGTTAACTTTGCAGGCATACTTCTTATGTCTCATTCACCAAACACTCATGCTGAAGCTGTGTCCAGCCTGACTGCCTGGCAGACAGGCCACCTGCTGCCTGGAGAGTGTATAATGGGTGTATCTGGAAGGAGCACCCTGTTACCCTGCTTTCCGTGGAAGGGAAGTGGACTGTATCATCCCTCCTGGCAGAGACTGTCACAGGCTAGTAACGCCACCATTGCAGCTACTGCCTAACAGCACCGACTATGTTTCAGCTGGGCAGGCATTTCAAAACTGGTATTACTATCTAGCACTAGCTTACAGTTTAAATGTTTCAGCAGAATAGGTTTGCAAATGATGTTTTTTTTGCATAATTTGGTGTAAAATTCTTCTGTTTCCATTATACCTGAAGAAGTTCTGTATAAATAAGTGATTTATGCAATATGTTAGTTATTAATTTTTATGTGAAACTTGTTTGTTTATGGTTGCAGCATCAGTGCGGAAATTTGATGCGGCACAGCGTGCCCAGCTGAGCGATTATGGGCGCTATGTGGCAGAGTGTCTTCCAAAGTACGTGCAGCGTGTGCAGTTGACAGGGGGTGATGAATTAGAGGTGTTGATAGTACCAGAAGGTGTGGTGCCCACATTACAGTTCCTCAAAGATCATCACAATTCTCAGTTTGCCAGTCTCGTTGACATTGCAGGTGTTGACGTGCCTAGCCGACAGTATCGTTTTGAGGTGGGTTATCATTTCATTAGTTGTTGAAGATGGTTTGTTGTAAATAAATTCAAATATTTTTTTCTTAGTTGATATAGATTATGTGATAATCTTTATTACTTTTACTGTGTTCTGAGTGGTTACGACATAATGTGGATTTGTCCCAACAACTATCAGTAGTTACTGTAAGCTACTTTCCGTTGGAAGATGTGACCCATTCCAAACTGTTCCCATAAAAAGAAAAAAATCAAACTAAGTAAAGAATCTATTCATTTACTGTCTCTGACAAGGATTGAATTAGGTAACTAAACTGTATCAACTCACTGCACTGGGATATGAGGATGAATGCTTTGTGATGTTCTAATAATGCTTTTGTTACTTAAAGCAAAGGTTTCTGAACTGAAGCATATGTTCATATGCACACTATCCACATTTGTTGAGAAATGTGTGATGATTAGTGTACAAACATTCAAATGGAATAATATTATTGAAAGGTGTGAACAGAGATTTTCCTGGCATATAAAAGTAATATACTCTTTGCAGGTTTGCAGCTGGATGGTGTCGTTTTGACTACATTATCTGTATTAGGTTACAATCCCCACCAAAGGTGAGCAAGTTGAGGGCACTACAGCCATACTGTTCTGCTATCGCACGTGACCGGGCGAGCGTTGACACTTACCACACTGGCGGGTTCGTCCTAGCAATCACTTACTGTCGGCTGCAGTTTTCATTTTCCAGTCGACATCTGGCATCTGGCTAGGATAAAACATACACACAGAGACTTAATTTACTTAAAATCAGGACGCAGGTACTCCTTGGAATGATAATAAGAGTTGTAACTACTTGATTTATTATAGAAAAACTGTTGCAGGTAATCTTACATTGGCATATACATGAATCATAGGTTTTCCGATGATATCAATAATTAATCATAGGATTTAAGTAATGGCGGATGCTTTCCGAGCCAATAGAGGGAAAATGATATAAAAATGCCCAAAATCGCTAATTTGGATGGCAATAGGTCTGACCTATGAAATTTCACATTGCGCACTGCCTTCTAATGTCCGCGCCGAGAAGCGTCCCCAGCCCTGAAATTGGGAATGCGCTCCTCTCATTGGCTGTATGTCATCCCATTCAGGCATGTACTTCACATGTTTAGAGGATGTGTTCCTCGTGTACCAGCTCTGCTGGTTGACTTTCTCACCGTAAAACTGCAACTAGAGCGTCCTTGAGCGCTAGAGTCGAGTATAGAGGCTTGTGGTTTCACGTCTCTACGCCGGCTTGGAAGCAACTGCCTTTCTTAACACTAAAATCTATACTACAAAATAGTACCCGCGACACTGTCACAGACTTATAATGCAGAGGCAGATGGGGAAAGATCACAACAGGAACTTCTCCACATTAGTTAGAAATGAAGAGGCTAGGATATTAATTACAGGTTCTTTGAATATAGTGAGGGAACTAAGTTGGTTAAAATAGTATGCACATTAAATCTGAAGACTTGCTGAATACCAGAAGACTGGAAAAATTTCATAGTAATACTGTTTTGTAATGGGTTCTCGAATAGGGCTGAAAATTACACACTGATTAGTGTGACATTAGTGGCAGAAAAGTATTGGAGAGCCTAGATGCAACTTCATCAGAAATGTCAATCAAGTATTTTTTAAATCAGCAGCACAGATTTAAGAAAATATATTTAGATCAATCACATGGCTACATGCACAATATTTCAGATGCAGTTGACAAGGAAGTAATAGTGTAGGGCTGGTTCTCTCTTAGCAATATGATAGCTGAGGCATAAAATATTCGTAAATTTTGGTGCATATCATTTGGTAATACATTTCGTTGAGCAGGACTCATTGAGAAGATGGTAGGTAATAGGTAAAGGTATCACTGTCCACAAACTAACTTCTCACACTATAACCTAGGTTTTTGTAGCACCCACTATTGTACTACCTAATGTCATTTGCTGTTCTGTAGTCAATACCCAGTTCTCTCTTGGTCTAAAAACTACCAACCAGATTCCCTGTATGACTTCCATCATTTTTTCCCTGAAAGGCATCTTGTTTGTTATTAAAATGTAACTTAAGTTTAATGGTGCCTACATTTGTTTTGAGTTTGGTTAAGTCACAGTGGCATTTGTCTATTTTACATAGTAAACTTCTCGGTAGTTAGGTAATAATAAAAATTATAAAAGGTGTGGTGAAGCCTATTTTTAGAGACTGGTTTCTAATGAAATTAGAAATGTCAGTTGCAGACAACTTTTGATTATTTTTTCCACAATACTTTTGGAAATGGTGTGTTTGCGTATTTTATTTTGCATGTTGGTGTTTTGTAATATTATAATTCAGTGGTAACACCAATTGCACCATTGTATAGTCTGGTGTCATGAATCTGCATCCAGCTGGCAACCTATAATGTATGAAGTAAATGTAGTTGTTTGTTCTTACCGACTGCAGTTAAGAAAGTAATTGAACAATTAGCTAGGCCTGTTTAATAAACTTAACAAAACTGCTAGACTATCCCTGTCTTTCTTTCTTTTTCTGTTCTGCTATATGCGGCAAAGTCTTATAACTTGAAAACACACAATACATTTTTCTTGCAAATTCCTTCAAAACAGAATGAACTACACAAATGCTTGCTGTCTCTAGCACAGGATAGTTTCTACCTTCTTGTTACCAAATACCCAGCATATACATTACAACTAATCCTACTTCAGGCATATCATTTGCCCAAAACCTAATTACTACTTCACAAACACTGATATTATTTTCTTTGCTTGGAATTTTCTGATTTATTATACAGTACAAAATCAATTTAAAAAATCATAATCTACACCTTGCTAAGTACCTTACATAAGCTGCTTGTGAAATAAAGCATTAAAATTGTTGGGTCTATATGCTCAGAAACGGAGGGTGCACCGTGTTCTCTAACTGAGGAAGGGAATAGGATCGGAAATTTCAATATTTCATGTGTGATTGTATATAGAAAATAAAGGACTGAAAAAAGAAACCTGTTAACTGTAATAAGTGTTATACCAGTGTGGCTGCACGTATTTGAATGTCACTATTCTTGACTAAAGACATACAAACGTACCAATTTCAAGCCCTGAACCCTACATACTGGCTATGCTGATTTCAGTTTTTATGTGGTTTCCCACAGTAATCTAGATGAAAGCTGGAAAAGTTCCCAGTCTCCGCTTCATAAACTGCACATTTTGGTAGCAAAAAATACCCTTGTCACACAGGACACAAGTTACACATTTTACAGATGGAAGGTATCACAAACATTCCATTCTTAGAACAAGTGCTCCATATCTAAAAATCTTATTATAACTTTGGTGAGACCTCCCCCTTGATTCACACTAGCTACATGTGCAAACAGGTAGCTGTTGTAAAACGTTCTCGGGTCTCCAACCCGGGGAGCGCGTCAATTTAATGTGACACTTCAAAATTGCTCTCCAATTTTATCTTCTGGTAAAGTAGCTGGCAGTTTAGGTTGTTGGTATAAACTGTTTGCCTATGGGTATTCATTCTGGTAGAGATTTGGTTAATGATGAGACCTACATTGAACTGCCATGGGATACCTCATTTAATATATGAGAGACCCTTTTTTGTTTAGTGAAATGCAGCAATCCAATGTGGCATTGACTCAACACGTTGTTGGAAGTCCAACAAATGTTCGGCTATGCGTCTTCTTAAAAAGCCAGTGCAGGATATTGTGCACAAACTGACCTTTTGATCATGTCCCAGACATGTTGGACTGAATTCACATACATCAATCTAGGCTGCCAAATCATTTGCTGGAATTGTCCAGAATGTTCCTCAGACCAACAGTGAACTATTGTGGACTGGTGACATGGAGCATTGTCGTTGTTTGGGAACATGAAGGCCATGAATGCTTGCAAATGATCTTCAGATAGCTGATCATAACCATTTCCAGTCAATGATCAGTTCAGTTTGATCTGAGGTCCCAGTCCATGCCATGTAAACACACATCCCATACCAGGATGGAGCCACTGCCAGCTTCTACAGTGCCTTCCTGACAACCGTTATATATATCCTCATAGCTGTATGCCACACTCGAAACTCCATCAGCTCTTGCCAACTGGAATTGTAACTCATCCAATGAGACAACTTGTTTCCTGTCCAATCAATATATTCACAAGCCCAGTAGAGACGCTGCAGCCAATGGTTGATCTGCTGTCATATCTCATCGAAGCTAGATTTTGCTGCACTGTATACAATGAAATTTCTGCCATATGTCTCACATTGAGTGTTGCTGTTGTTTGATGCAATGTTGCCTGTCCGTCAACATCCTGATATAGACATCACTAGTCTCAGTCTTTAAGCAGACATAGTCAGCCACTGCGTTGTCCATGGTGGGAGGTAATGCCGGAAATTACATATTCACAACACTGTAGATCAAGGCATGTTTATTTCACATCAGAAGCCTTTTACATGACTCGTGAGAGTACAAATAAAAGCTCTGACACTGTGCAACACATTTATATGTTAGTTCTCCAACGCTACCGCAAACTGGATATTTACATCTTCCTATTCAATTACTTTTGGCACTACAGTGTAAACTCAAACTACATCACTGGAGCAAGGTAAGTTGGAAAATGAGTTGTATACATATTACTGGTATGGGAGTATTATGTTATTGCAATTGACATAGTTTTAAGTGAATTACCGCTCACAGTATGATATTATGTATGCATATATTATTATTCTATCTTTCAACAGATTGTCTACAATCTTTTATCCCTTCGCTTCAACTCACGCATCCGTGTGAAAACATATACTGACGAACTGACACCTATTGACTCAGCTTGTGATGTTTTCAAAGCAGCGAACTGGTACGAAAGAGAAGTGTGGGATATGTTTGGTGTGTTCTTTGCTAACCACCCAGACCTGCGTCGTATCCTCACCGATTATGGTTTTGAGGGACACCCTTTCCGCAAGGATTTTCCTCTAAGTGGATATGTCGAGGTTAGTTTTTTATTGATATTCTTGAATTAGAGAAATACTGAAGTAAAGTTATTTCAGAATAGTGTAGCTACTCAAACATTTTTCTACACTCCTTAAAACCATTATTCTTAACATAAGAACCAAATTTAATGATAATATTTTTGATAAATGTATTAGTTGATTAATTTTTGTTTTTTTTTTAGTCTTTCCATTGAATTTATTGCCCAAAGTGGCTGTTTATTTTTCATTATGGACTTTCCTTCAGTTTTCTGCAAATGCCAAATATGAATATTGACTGATAATTAATAAAAAAAATTGTCAGTGTCAATTCCACTCTTTTAATACACTGTAAAGTAGTTTACTTAGATACCTGTCTAGTATCATGCAGCACTAATGCTGCTTCTGATTTAGAGTCAACAAGTCACCGGACGCATAGATAAGCCATTTAGATCCATGACCCCTGTCCAATATCCTGAAGTTCACACACTCTTAATAGAAGCGGTCAGAGGCTTGAACATCTCTTGATTGATCTCAAATGTACTCAATGGAATTGAGTTCAGGTGACATTGTTGTTAAGGAAAGCAAATTCAGTTCATATCTGTGGAGTGTTAGTCCAGTCATTTGGAGCGATCGTGAAGCACATTGTCTTTTTGAAGAAAGAATTCTATGGAGGGATGTTGTATATGAAAAGACAGGAGCTCATGATCATCAAGGATATCACAGCTCTGTGTACAAGACAAACGTACCAGGCTTCCCAATTCAGATGATGACGACATGTGTAAACTTGACAATTGAAAACATAAATCTGGATTAAATGGCAATAAGGAAAGAAAACGTACTGATTAGCAATAGAAGAAACATTTACTGAAAATGATGATAAATCTTCTTCTTTTTTTAACTGCAAATACGAATCACTGATTTTTTGAAATTAAAACTCTTCATAAGCCTAAGATCATGGAGAAATAAAGCTGCTTGAGACAATAGACTAGATTCAGTGAGGAAATTCGAAAATTCATTTGGGTCACTAGATCCCACCAATACCTCACTCTATTCCAGAAAATCCATGCACTCCAACCCTGTATGTAATTCCAAAAATCCTTACCCTGGTCATTCCATGATCACCATTTGCTCACCTTGTTCACTCTAAAGGTCTTACATTTTCCTCTTCACCAAATATGTCCATGACACACATGAAAATTTAAGCAGAGAAAATTGTAAAAATGCATGCAAGATGTGATCAGAAAATATGCAGATTTTTTTTCCTTAAAAAATCTGTGCTTATTCATTTATATTAATTTTGTCCCATCAAAATCTTGTGCCAGTGTTTTTTCCAATCTCTGAAGCACTTCTGGTACTCAATTTTTGGTATAGCTTCAAGCTCTTTTAGTGATTCTGTTTTTTATATTCGGTTTTGGAAAAACAGCATTCTGTCACGATTCTTTTCAGTTTTGGGAACGGGGAGAAGTCGCAAAGGGTTCTTTCTGATGAATACTTAGGCTGAGGCATCATGATGGCGTTTTTTGCAAAAAAATCATGTAGTGTGTGCAAGTGCATTATTGTGGCGCAGTTGCCAAGAATTGTTTCATCACAAATGCATGTGCTTTATTAAAAAATCTTCACACAAAAGGTGTAGGTAATACTCCTTTTTGATCTTATGACCTGGTGACAAGAACTCGCAGTGCATTCAAACTTTCATGACAGTTTGTACTTGATGCACTTTTAAGGTCTTCGCTCTTTGGGCCTTAATATTGACACAATTGATGCCCATTATGCTGGCAGCAGAAATGATGAGCCACACGACGGCTTGTGGGTCCATATAAATGCCATATTCGAGATTCGGTGATCTGAGAGGTGTTAATCTAAGGTGGGGTTTTTCAACCTGTTGGTTCCACCCCCAAGGGGGGTCACACATCTTGCTGGGGGGTTGCAGTCACCAGCCAGGTAAATGTAAACAGCAGGGGTTGCGGTCTGGAAATACTTCTCCTCATCCGAATTATCTTGAATCTACTACTGGCAGCAGTGAGGAAAGTGACAATGATGACACACCTTTCTCTTCTAAATGTGCATACAAATTTTCAATAAAAATCTTTATTGGCAGATTTTATGTTTTTTTTAGTTATTGCCGTGTTCACAGCCATACTGGAGATGGAAGAAGATGATTATGATTGTTAGGTTAAGGGAAAAGTTTTTTTTTTTCATAGGTAAGGGAGTTGGAATTAATTACCAAGGGAGATGATGAATAAATTACCGAAAAAACTGGGAGGGGTAAAAATTAAAATTTGTATAAAGCAAGAGTAGGATTATATTAAAGTTTTTTTTTTTTTAATCAAATGAAAAGTAGGTGTTGGGGAAACTGCTGCTGGGGCACATGCTCCATTACAATTAAGAAGTTTTTCTGTAAATATTTCAGTTAGTAAGACAGTAACATAATTCCAAAATTTTAACTCCCGTGGGGTGATTATGAAAAACTTCCTAAAAATTGTAATGAGAATGATTATTGTGTTTGGTCGGAAGTCTGAACCTGGGCTTGTGTTCAGTTTGATAATGCCTTAATTGCAATGTAAAGCTTTTGTATTTGTTTATACTCATTTCCAGTATTATTTCAGGTATTTATACCCCATGGTTAGTGTGCTTTGGTTTTCAAATATTTACAATAATTGCTCCAAACATGTGACAAGCAAAATATTTCAGCAATCATGACTGGATCATTCTTCGCAAATTTGGATGTACGAGGTTTGTTCAAAAAGTAACTGACCTTTGGGGGGGGGGGGGGGAGACTGGCATACCTGGAGTGTTCGAAAGTTAATCAACCTCTACGTGGTCTCCTTGAGACCCCACACACTTGTCCCAGTGGTGCCACCATTATTGGAAGCATTCCGAGAAAACCTCTTTCAAAATGGAGTTTAGCTCTGTTGTCGTTACAACCATAATGTCGTGTTTTGTCTGAAATCTCTTTCCTTTCAATTGCCTCTTGAGTTTGGGAACATCCAGAAGTCGCAGGGGGCAATATCAGAAGAGTATTGAACCACTGGAGTCCTTGTTTTTTTTTTTTTTTACCAAAAAAGTCTGAATCAAGTGCAAGGAATGTGCTGGAGCATTGTCATGATGGAGGTGCCAATTTCCTGTTGACCACAACTCCAGTTTCTTGGGCCGCACAGCATCGCGTAGGCAACGGAGTACTCTTTGGTGATTGTTTGACCCTGTGGTGCATGCTCATGGTATACCACACTGCAGGAGTCAAAGAAAGCAGTCATTGCTGTGCACTTGGTGGGTCTTCTTTGATCTTGGTGACGTGGAATGCTCCACTGTGATTTGGTTTCCAGGTCATTCCCAGACACCCAGGACTTGTCACCAGTGATTATGGTGTTCATGCAGTGAGCTCACTGTTTGTGAAGTCTAGCATATCCTGCTAGACTTCAAAACGAAGTTATTTTTACGCCGCCGTTGGCAGCTTCGGTACAGTTTTTGCCGACACTCTCTTCGTGGCCAAATCTTCGGTCACAATGGAATGTGCTGAAAAAGTGCTGATGTCCACCTCTTCTGCAATTTCTTGGATAGTCACAAGATGGTTCCGCACCACCACAGTGTCACTTTGGCAATGACCAGGTCTTTTTGGCATGTTGATGGCTGACCAGAGCGTGATTCACTCTCCACTGATGTGTGGCCATCTTTAAAGTGGTTGTACCACTCCTTAATCTGTGTGATGCCCATAGTATTGTCACCAGAAGCCATATGAATCTTCCAAATGGTTTCACCAAGCTGTCACCTAGTTTCTGGCGAAATTTGATGCAGTAACGCTGCTCCAATTATTCTGTCATTTTCCTTGCAATTAAAAACCAATGAGATCACTATACACAACCTCACTCAAATGCTGCTTACCAGCAATAGGCGGGGAAAAAAATTTATGCATGTGCACGAAGGTTCAAGGTCAACTCATGCAAGCACGCTTTTCATTCAAATCTATCAGGTTTTAGCAAAAAAAAAAAAAAAAAAAATAGTTGGATACTTTCCTAACAGACCTCATACATGAGGGCAGTTCAGATTTAAGAACTCCCATGCCTGCCTTTCAGGATTGAAGCCAAATTATATTATGACCACACTTAAATATTTTGCAATAAAGGAAGTAATCTGTAATTTGACTTTTTTTTAAAAAAAACATAAAAAAGCACACACACACACACACACCTTTAGGCCCTCTTCACATTGCACAATTCTCAGGCAATGCGACAGGTTCTTGAGAGTATCTACTAAATCACTTCCGATATTGTGTAATGGGGAGGAACAAACAACACGACTCCCAAGAGACCCGTATCCTAACAGTCTCAAGGAAGTCAGCTGCGAGTTGCATCTCTTGGGAGTCTTGTGAAGCATGGCAGTAAACACACGTTCAACTATAAGTTTGGGGTGAATTTGAGAAAAAGAGTACTTGTAATTCGTATCCAGTATTTTTTTATCATTTAAAACTATTTCAAATGGGTTTTAATTAATATTTGGCTTTAGTAAATTGTTGTTTAAGATTTTGACAATGCTAGATTGTTACTTGCATTATTCAGTTAAAAGTGTGGAGGAAATAATCAGTCTTCATCGTAGTTAACAACCAATATTAATCAACACAAAGCATTTTTCTAGTAATTAGTCAGATGAATATGTGAAAGAATGAATGAACAGTTTAATAAAACCAGAAGTTTATTTTTTGTGAGTCATTTATACAGTTGCAACCTGTCATTTGATAAAGAAATTCAGGAAGTTATAATTATGTATTGTGAGAGAAAGCTTTCCTCCGTAATAAATATAGACTTGTCGGGCATGTTTATTTATTTTTCTTTAGTTCTTAACTTCAAAATTTCATAAGTGATATATATCTTTCTTTTTAAATTTTTTTATTTATCTGCTCTACATTATGTTTCCTCCCCCCCCCTTTTTTGTGTAGGATAGTTGACAACATCATCACTTGAGGAAAAATTTGATTAGAAGCAGGGATGTTGATTAAATCGGCACTTACCACAGCATCCTCAGTGTATGGTACTAGATCCCATGTGGGTATCATAATCGCAAGCTACTCAAATTGATGATTTTCATGTCTCAGTCTCATCACTTCAGAATTACGCAGTGTGTGTAGGGCCTTGAGATACTGGACCAAATGCCAGCTGTGAATTTCCCAGAGACCAAGAAGTGTTTTAAATATCAAATTGGAGTATTGGTGATGGACATTTTTTTGTATCAAACACTATTAAACTTCAGCTTAAACTAGTTGAGTCTAAATACATGAAACATTTAACTTGGATACAGCTTTAAGTCCCTTTACAGTTGTATCACAAATGTGTATACTGGAGATAATTATTCTATCCTAATGACCTAGATGTTAGCGTGCTCTAAAACCTTATAAACAACAACTATTCTGAAGTCACTCTAGCCAAGGAAACATTGTTAGTTGTAATTTTGCTCTCTAAAAAGTTACATTTCTGCACATTCTTTATGCCTACAAGAAATCTTCCGGATTCACCATTGTTTATCTCCACATTTTTATTTCGCCTGATTCTTAGCATTGGCAGCTGTACATGATGCAGTTGCCTGAAATGACCAACATATCTAGTGACAGGTTGAAGAATAAAAATATTAATAGTGGGACCATGAGTTTAAGTTGTAAGGCAAGGCTGTAGTAATGTGTTGAAGTCATGTAGACCTGTGGACAGAAGGAGTAACACCAGTTGTGCTTATATTGGAGGATTACTGTATACATTGACTAGTCAGCACCCGTCTCCAGAGCTATAACTGTTAAGCAGTTTATGAAGATATTGGAATTTAGAGAACTGGCACTTGAAACAACTGGATTGTGTAGGTTTTTGAGAATATTTCCTTTTTTTTCCCCCTGTGATCAGTCTCTCGACTGATTCAACCCTCCATCCCTTCCTATCTAGTGCTAACCTCATCAGCTAAACGTAACCCTTACAACCAACATCCTCAATTATCTGCTTCATATATTCTAATCACTGTCCTCTGCAGTTCTTACCTTTGACTGTTCTCTCCACTAACAAGTTAACTATTCCGGCATGTCTCAAAATATGACCTACTGTCCTGTCTTTTCTTTCCTCACCAATCATTTCCAAAACTCATTTGTTTTGTACTTTATCTGTCCATTTAATTTTCCTTCTTCTGGTATTTCTAATGCCCAAGCTTGGCTGCCATAAAGTGCAGCTCTTTCCGAGTCCTAGATTAATATTTCAAACTAAAAAGATTTCTCTTTTCCATGAAAACTCTTTCGGCTAATGCTCCCATTTTGGCCATCGGTTATAATTTTATTTCGTAAGTGGCAAAATTCACTAACTTCTTCTATTGCATCCAATCCTATTTTTATATTTAATCTACTACTATAATTGGTATCAAAAAAAATATTAAACTATTAAAAAACTAAAGATTGATTATGATTATAAGGTGGGGCAAGAATTGCTAGTTGAAGACTTGAAATGTAAATATCTTCGTATTACATTTGATAACAAGCTTAAATGGGCAGGACACATTGGTCAGGTAGTAGGAAAAGGTTTCAAAATTCTGCACTTGGGGAGAGAGTGATGAGGGGATGTGCGAGAAAAGTAAAGGAATTGGGTTATAAAACTTTGGTCAGACCATTGCTTGAATATGGTAGTGTAGTATGGGACACACATTTTGGGTATCAAATACAGGAGTTGGAGAGGGTGCAAAAAAAGGGCTGCTAGATTTGTTTTTGGAAATTACCGCAATCAGTTATGGATATGATAAAATAGCTGGAATGTGATTCATTGATAGACAGGAGGAGGGTGAAGAGGGCCATGGGAGTGTACAAGTCCTATATTGGTGATGAGGCATGGAAAGATATTGGTGTAAGAATTAAAAGTAATGCATGGAAGGGAAAAGATGATCATGACCACAAGCTGGTACTTGATTTCAGGCACAAAGGTGTAGGAAGATTCTCTTTTTTGGGTAAGGGTGTCAGGGATTGGATTAAGTTACCAAGAGAAATGATGAATAATTTATCAAAAAACGTTGAAAGAATTTAAAGTTAAAATTTGCCAAGGTCAAATCTAGGTGGGTGGTAGGGAAATTGCCACCGGAGCGTGCGCTCCATTGCAATTTAATTAAATATTATATTATTACCACTTCATTTCACTTACTCTGCTTATCATTAATTCTGATAAAGAGATGAGGAATAGGTTGCTGTAAATAATGTGAGCATCCAATAAGAATCACCAATGTTTCTCAGAGTTCTAATAGGTACTGACCCTCTGCAGTGTATTTATGCCTCTCCAACATTACTTTGTGGTGCATCATTTTGCTCCTCTCCTGTGTTAATACTGTAAAGTATGTGAACCGTAAGCACTTTGCTTTCAGGTACGCTATGATGACGAACGTAAGCGTGTAGTTGTGGAGCCGCTGGAACTGGCACAAGAATTCCGCCGTTTTGAGCTGTCTGCTCCCTGGGAACAGTTCCCCCAGTTCCGCGATGCACCAGCTGTTCAGGAAGAGGTGCACACTGCGACGACGACGCCGAGCACTGAGAAGAAGCCACCGAGTACTGAGAAGAAGTAGGGAGTGGAGAAAGAAACACATTGATCCAGTTTTGTTAGTATATTCATCAGGATAGTCATTATACAGTCATAAATGATACTCATGACTTAAACTTATGTATAATTGTTAAAGAACAATAAAAGATAAATTCACTTGTAATTGTACCCTTGGAAACCCAGGTGCTCGTTCTCAATTTTTTTACTACAGAAAATATTTATTTATTAAGAGAAAGACTGGCTAGTTTTTTTTTTTTTATCTGAATAGAACAAAGCGATATGCAGTTTTGTAGAAAAGGCACACAGATTATGTATATCCAAAAATTACAATTATCCTTAAAGTGTGCTGTACACCTTGACTAGGAAACTGTAAATTACTGGACAGTAGCACTGACACAGAAACCACTACACACTGTCATTGAAACACCATTCCTGCTAAATATTTTCTATCACAAGTAACAGCATTGTTACCTTTCTTGTTTTCTTTCTTTAAACAAAAGGAATTGTTCCCTAACCAGGTACATCTGACAAAACTTTAGCACCTTACAACTCTCCATGCTCTCTGTTTTAACTCTCAGTTGTGCACAATGTTTGTAAAAGCAGGAATTGGAACAGACATCAGATACAAAAGGCAAATGAACAGGAAATTGGTATACGAGATATCGTACAAGTCAGTAATGTCACTTATACCTTCAACGTCACTGTCACATTGAATAACAAGGAACAACATACTCCATTACAACAAAAATAGCTGATCCCTAAGAAAATTAGTTAAATATAGTTCTCAATTTCTTAAGGTAATTAATTAAAATTACTTATTTTGAAAGAATTGTGTATGATTATTGCACATTACATTTTGAATTCACTGAATGTAAAAACAAACACATAGATTCAGCATAATATCTACCTTTTTACTATAATTTATAAATAGTCTTACATTATTTGTGTACTGATCTAAACAAGTTATTTTATTCAGTGTCAAGGTTTTTTGCAAACTTAACCTTATACATATCATAAAAGATTGTTGCTTGATTAAATTCAACTGTATATATCTGACTTCACAAATAAATAGAAAAAGAATAGCTTGATAAAACAGACATGTGAGAATTAGAAGTTTTTTTGTTTTTGTTTATGCTGACAGCATGAAAAATAAGAGACTAATTTTATAACTGACACTACTCATGCATGTGGAGGAATCACAATGTTCAAGCTGTAAATTAAGGACGGCTTTAGTACTGGCAGCGTATGGGTCCCTAATTGGGGAGATACTGTCAATAAACTACTTCTAGTGTACTCGATCTTGCTTAGCAATAATATGTTTCGATGCTTTATCCAAAGTTCAAGAACTTAAGTGTCCCTACAGTTCTGCAATGTAAAAGTAGATTTTGTATAACCTCAAAAAGTTAAAAGCAATTACTCAATACTGTCATCTTTGAATTAACCTCGCAGAATCTCTGTATCAGTTCCAGTATTTCTGCCATGATGGAAACATTCTGGGACCATGTGTGTCTGAACATTGTGGTGTTCTACTTGGCAGTTTTTCTTAACGTTATTAAAAGTTCAAGACATCAACTTCTCATAACAGATTCTGTAATGATAATTATTCTGCTCTCTTCTGTCGACAGTGACAATGCTGGTTCGATCAAAATGTTCTTCCAAAAGGCAAATATAAAACAATTGCTCGTTGTGACATACTACACAGGAGTTCAGCGAAAGCTGCATTCATACTTAATGATTAGTTGTAAAATTAACGAAACATTTTCAGACAGCTCTACCAGTGAAACCTTTAGTAAGAAAAATAACAATAATTTCATAACAAAAACTACCTCTCTAACTGTTCATAAATAATAACTTAAATTCACACATAATTACAATCTATATCTTGCAATTTCTGTACCTATTTTATCATTTTGTTGCCAGAAACCACAAAAAATTTAAAATGGGAAACAGTATATAATAAACTAATACATTTATGTCAGGAGAGAATACAATATATCGTGATGTGAATAACAAAAGTATTTCTTTTTTAAATACCAGTGTGGAAAAAAATATGTAGTGTATTTTATCACTTTTTATCATTTTTGTTGTAATAGTAGTCGGTATAATTAGCAATTTTGTAATATTTCTAGCTTTATGAGACATAGTTCTGCAGAGAATAGTAATGAAGAGACTATTAACCTACCTAAGTGAGAAATATGTCAAAATTTAAGACAGATTTGATATGCACTACACATAATAATTTTTGTTGCATTGTTACAATATATTGTAAAACCGCACCTATACCAGGCCAGAAACTAATTAAACTAGCATATCTATACAACTGATTTAATATCAATTTTCTCTTTTTGATTTTTCCTTCCAAAAATAGACCATAAATACAGACCAAAATAGTTTTTTTTTAGCCTCTTAACTCAGCAATACATCAGACAACATGAAGAAACTGGAAAAAATATAATCTGTACATCACAGATAGTATAGCTAAAGTTACATTATTCAAAGGGAAAAAAATCACATTGTTTAGCAGCAAATATGCAAACCATTTTGATGATACAAACATGCTTCAACATTTTGAATCCTCTAAGTGTTGGAAGCAAGTTTTCAAATCATATACACTGAAAATAATAATAGAAATAAAAAAAGTAATAATTTCAAAAATGAGTAGATGTGCAAAGTGCTGCCTATGAATCTTACCATAGTGATGTCTGAATTATATTGTTTACATTAAGAACAAAAAATAATTTTGGCCATGAAATCTAACATGCAAAAAAAAGGTTTTAAATAACTACTTTAATTAGAAAAGTGAAAAAATAATTTGCTAAAACTTCCATTCACCACCCTAAATGCAACACTTAAAAATTAAACAGCAGTGTGTGAAGAGGGTTGTTCCTTTCCATGTTTAAATGAAATTATTACTAAATTAATTAATTCTGCACAGTTGAAAGCAAGTTTTGGAAGTAATACAAATAAAAATATGGATTCTCTCATATATATTCTCCAGGTAAAAAAGGTAACTTTTCTTATTTCCAAGTGTAACAACATATTATATTCAGAAACTTTGGCTTTTAAGAGATACTTCATAATTTCATGATATTGTTCGACAAGTCCAAGAAAAATCTCAAAACATTTTGATAGAATCTGTGGAAATTGAATCTCGAGGTAAATATTGGAATAAAATTAACTTTATAAAAATGTAATACTGTAAATTTAGATTTGTGTGATTGATCAATAAAAATTCACATCTCTAAGCATTCAGCAAAATCATGCATGACCAACACACAATTTGTTTAATGAACTTAAGGAAAATGTTCTCATGTTGTCAAGTCAGCAATGAAGCAGAAAAGAGCATTCTATAAGCAGGTACTAAAAAGAAACTGAACTGGCATTGTAGAACGCGAAGTTTTTGTGTACTGGTTTTTGCCACTTTGAGTATGTAGTCCTTCCAACTGACAAGAGAAGGATGTGTTTGTCTGGTGTTAATTTCTGTGTGCTTGTCGTGTCCCATGCTACCTTGAAGGTTATCTTCCTGCTCAGGAAAACTGGAGCAGAAACTCTTCAAATGTTGAAAACAACATACAAGAATGATGTTATAGCGAAAACTCAGTGTTTGAGTGATTTTCCCATTTCAAAAGAGTTGAAATGTCAATTTGTGAACCAACCACATTCTGGATGGCCTTCAACAGCCCAAACCAACGGAAATTTCACCAAAATTTGCAAAGTCATCCTAAAATATCGACAACATACAAACGAAGAAGTTATGGAGCTATTTGGAATGACTTGGAGCTCAGTTCGGCATATTTTAAGTGAAGATTTATGAATGAGAAGGCTAGCTGCAAAAGTTGTGCCTCGACTGCTGAATGCACAGGAAAACAAGATTGCTTGGGAGCTTACTGTGCTTTGAAGGAAGAGCTCCAAGATGATCCACACTTTTTCTTCAAGGTCATCACAAGTGACAAATCCTGGTGAACAGTGATCCTGAAACGAAGCAACAATCGAGCCAGTGGCAGACTCCGAGCTCGCATCACAACAAAAAGGCAAGACAAGTGACTCAAACATCAAGACAATGCTGATTTGTTTCTTTGATGTGCAAAGAGTTGTCCATTCAGAGTTTGTTTCACAGAGTCAGATAGTTATCCAGACCTTTTAGCTGGATTTTTTAAAAAGATTGTACCACCATGTGAAATGGAAAAGGCCTGATTTGGGCAGTCAGGTGACTAGTTCTTCCATCACAAAAATACCCCTGTTCACACAGCTCTGTGTGCTGACTTTTGTCAAAAAAAAAAAAAAAAAAAAAACGCCAAGATCACTGTGCCTCCCCCCCCCCCTTATTCACAAAACCTTGCCCCCTGTGATTTTTTTTCATTTTTCCAATGAAGATGAGGCGAAGGATAAAATAATGGAAATACTCTCAGGCATCTCTGAAGAGTACAAAAAATGTTTTGAACAATGGAATAAAAGATTGGACAAGTGTATCAGTTCCAATGGAGAGTGCCTTGATATTTTCACAGAAACTTAAATACATCAATTAAAAAAAAAAGTTCAGTTTCTTTTGGGTACCTCCTTGTATAGTTAATCATTAGTTACTAAACTGATTAATGCTAAAATAACTTTCAATATAGGAAAGCCTATCCACTAGACATACTAATTCTTGAAATACAACTAGTTACTAGTGGATGTAAAAATGACATGGAAGATAATATGATTTTCAAAACCAAGAGAAAATTGTACTTTACACACTATGTATCTCATACATGGGCTGGTACTAGATTCTTATTTTTAATAGGGCATGTTAAGACTTTTATGGTGGAGTTGAAAGACTGTTTTGTCTGGGAGGTGAGCAGAAATGCTCAGAAGGAGGCAGGTTCAGACCTCCGTCCGTTCATTCAAATTTTGGTTTTCCATAAACAATTCCAGGTGAATGCCAGCATGGTTCCTTAAAAAGACCATGGCCTTCCCATTCCTTGCCCTCTATCCTCTCCAAACTGTAATGATCTTGACATCAATGAGCCATAAAACCCAAAGCAAAATAATAATAATAAAAAAATTATCTAGTCATTTATTAAACATCTCACGTTTCCTAAAAGATTTTTGTTTTTTCAAGCAGCTACTTAACACAATAATTTTATACATTCCTCAAAGCTGCAAGGATGTTGTAGTATACTAGCAGTTCATTGACATCATTGCAACTTGGCTGGGCTATAAATCCATCAAAATATTTCACACCACTAATGAAAAATAGTCTTTATAGACCTTTTATCTTGTACCTAAGCATATCGTATCACTGTGATAATTTTCTATAGTTTCTGTGATTAACACGTTGATTGCAACTGGAACATAAACAGAGAATTTGAGTATTCCAATTGGAACAAAAAGTTAACATGCTAAATGAAAATGATTTGTTTCTCTTGACAACGTTAGTAACTATGGACCATAGTAACAATTCATCAAACCCATATCTAACTGTAGTATCATCTAACCATTGTAAAACAAGAACATAGTATTATCAGTTCCATTTTCCAGAACTTGCATAACTATCAGCTGCTCCTGACTAGAAATACATTTGAATACGAATGTTTTGTACACGAACATTATTATATCACTAACATACAAAAGTATGCTTAATTTACTTACATTTCAAATTTAGTTCAAAAGGCCAACTCATAAAGTTGTATAGGTACAGATGCAAAGTAACTTTCCCTTTGCCATATGTCTCACAAGACCAAGGGTTGTTTTCTTTTTTCCTTTTTTTTTTTTTCCAAATTTTGTATGGTGTGTTCATGTTTCTGTTTCCGTCCTGTATTCCTGCCTGTGGCAAGTGGAGGGTTACTTTCTCTATCCTTCCTAATTCTGATAAAGAAGATAAACTAAATTGAAATACCAATTAAATTTTATAATAGATTTACCGGAAGCATATATATGAAAAAATAAATAAATAAGTAGTATAGGCTAGAAGAATACACAGTCTAGCATTGAATGCTACACCATACAATGTAATAAGTTCATGTGTGTTGATATTCTACTCCATAATGCCATTAACAAAAGTAAAGAAAAGATCATTACGCTGTGCTCCGGTAAAAGAATAAAGAGGAGAAAATCATCACTTGTAAATCTGGAAGACAGCATAGTAAATAGAGCAAAACATAAAAAAAATCTACTGGGTCTGATGAGGAAATATACTATAAGCAAACATGGCTAAGTGAAGAGATAATAGTGGGCCTTACCAATGCTCAAGCATGGAATTTCTGGTTGTAAAAAGTATTACATAACTGTTAAAGGGAAGTGGATGGAGAGGATTCAAACTAGAAATAATAAAAAAAAGAGATGAAAATAGGTGGAGTAAAATGGAAAAAAAATCAAAATCAAACATAATTAATAATTACATAAGTTGAAGGGAGGAGGGCGGCAGCAACACAGCACAAGACACAAACAAAGAAAAAACAATATTTCGGGTGAAAATCCCCTTTTTCAAGTTAACAGAGAGGTGGCTGGTCTTGCGCAAGACTTGCGTACGCAGCCACCTCTCTGTTAACTTGAAAAAGGGGATTTTCACCCGAAATATTATTTTTTCTTTGTTTGTGTGTTGTGCTGTGTTGCTGCCGCCCTCCTCCCTTCAACTTTGGTGAGTGTTGGGTGTATTTTCCCTTTCTTTTCCATGTAAATATTGCCTCGCGGCAGTTCTTTCCTTTCATTGTTACCTATAATAATTACATAAAGTGAATACGTTCTGTTATGCTGAAAGTGAGAAAGGGTTTATGATGGGAAAAAATCATTTGTTCAGTGGGGAGGTGCTTAGGAGAAAGGGGAAACAGAATAAATAAAGCTATTTCATATTGAGATCCTGGTACTCAGTATGTACAGGTATGTCAGTATGAACTTAAGTTCGCAGAAACTGTTGTTAATAGGCACAATGTATATGAATACAGAAGCTGATGTTATAGGTTTTTGTTCATGGCATGTGTTGCAAAAGGAGTGCTAAAAATTCTGAATGGACACAGTTTGTCTCAGATTGTTCTTTCTGAAAGACAAATGATTTGCGTTCTGAATTATATAGGAAGCATTACAGTTGCTGCAATTTAGTTGCTAAATGACTTGGGAGTATTCACAGGAGGGTTGCCTTACAAAGGGTAAAATCTCTAATTCGTAGACTTGGTGAAGGTAATAAAAGCAGCATGTTTTGAGTCTTACAGTGTTGTAGCTGCAAGGCTCAGAGTCATGGTATTTGTGTACAAGTATCTTGCTGAGATTACCAGCTCTACTGAATTATATTCAAGGAGGGGAAAAAAGAGAACAATCTGATTCCATGGCAGAATTGAATTGTTGTGCTGCCGTAGGATACAGAGGTCACGTTCCAGGTCTGTGACAGGCAGACTGTGCAGTGTAGTTGTTTGGCTGTGTATACGATACAGATTCCTTAGTTCTAACTAATCATCCAAAGATACATAATCCTGGTAGATTAACACTCCATATCCCTCCTGTATTTACTTCTATTTCTATATCCGATCCCAAATGAACTATACATTCTCCAGGAATCTATAAAATTACATTAATGTAAAAATCATCTAAGGAAATCCTACCTTACAACTGCTCTGTTTTTTTCCACAAAATTTTACTGCCACATTATCACAATTCTAAACTACAACCCCCTCTTATTTCTTCGATACCTTAAATCACAATGAGCCCTCCTTCCCCTAGTCTCAGCTGTTTTCCCAAACCCATGGATTCAACCCTTCTTTTACACCTCTCTTTTCTATCAAAAGACCTCACTTTTCCTACCATACTTAAATTCAACCATGCCATCCTCATCCTTGGCCGAAAGTTTTTCTTTTAAAATTGTAACTTTTCCTCCAATGACAAATGACCATTGAGGTATGAAGATGAGGAATCAGACACCATAGATTCCAGATACATTCTCAGCCTTATCACCAGGAAAGCTCTACAACTATTTCAAGACGGGGGATTCCCTATCTTGTCTCCAGCAGCTTCTTTAAATCCTTGCTCGAAGTTCATTTGTTGATCCTATTGATGCAACATCCATTTATACCGTAATCCCAAACTGCAACTAATAAAATATGACAGAACTTTCCAAGTCAAGTACTTCCGAACCTCATTTCTAGCCCTGGCATTCTCACTTCCCTGGCACACTTGATTCTTAGCAATAATTACTTTCTCTTCAATTCTCACATGTATAACTTTTGTCAGTGGCACTGACACAGCTGGCTGGAGTATCTTGAACAGCTATTTCTACTTCAAATCTCTTATGACTCAGATACATACATAATTTTTTTTAAATTTGGACAAACAAAGAAAACAGCTTTCAGAGATTCCCTGAAAACCAGAACAATTGCCACACTATGAACTTCACCCAGCCCTCACATACATTCCCAACTTTTGATTAAGTCTCCAATGACCACATCAAAACCATCTTAAAATAACTCTACTGCTCACATTCCATATAACACCAAACAGAAAATATTGCACTCATCATCCTACTCTCATTCAGTATTCTATTATCACTCAATAATTAATATCGCACAGTCACTGATCCAAATTAGTTCATATACAAGTTGTATTACAGTCAACACAATGAAACTGAAGAAATTCAGAAGCTATTCCAACCACTGCCCAGTCCTGTCCTTGTTGCATAATCTAACCTGGGCCTTAGATCAAATTATCTGATTCTATTAGAGTGCTCTGGTTTCCTTCGATACTGCACTGTAATCCTCCCTAATCCCTCACCCCCAATAAACACCTGGTGTACAAATAACAGTGCCCTCACATTTCATAGTGCCTCAGTGGGCAAAACAAGGCATGGGAAAACAGTAAAACAATTGATGTAAGGCTGTATAGAATGGGAGTCTAGCAATCCATATGTTACTCCTTAAACTTGGGAATTGTGAGACATGTTGAATAGATCCTATGTCAGCTTGCACACTTTCCACTCTGAACTCTCCAATAGCTTTCTGAATCACCAATGTTTCTAAATGTTCTTTCTCTTTTAGTCTATGAAGTTGTTATAACTATAATGTGCACATGCAATGATGAATCATGGAAATTTTATGGAAAATTCCATGTATAAAATTTGAAGCAAAATTGCAGATAGAATCAATCACTGAAGCTACTTCATGCAAACATAGTTGGACTTACTACAACACAAATGGCATGCAAAATTTATGCAAGTCAGTGACTGCGCATACTCCTCTGACAGAGTGGTGATCACTGGTACAATAAATGTCCTCACAACCAAGATGATGATTACTTATAACAGTGTCTAGAGTTATCATATCTTTTAGTCTAATATCACGATAAAAGTAAACCAACAGTATGTAAACCCATCTCAAGAACAACAAGAATCTAAAACCACTTTTGTGTGTAACCAACACTTCAAATTGAGCAAGTATTTTCACGTCTAACAGATAGAGTAGAGAAGGTGGCTTCAAATATACAACAAATGATTATGTACAATGCAATGCAACAATTTAAAAATAATTATTTGTCCCCTAATATGCTAAGAGGAGGCCAATTTATATATACATATTTGTATAAATACATACTGACTGTGATATATCATTGCACTGCTAATACATATAACACTTTAGATAAATTCTGGCATAATTTAGTAAAAATAAATTTATCATTTTCACCATATAGCTTCAGATAACATGACTTAAATTATCTATTTGCCTATGCAGTAACACTGATATACTATGTAATATTTACAACAAATTATTAAAAACTGGCACATTCAGCTTTTTCTATACACATAAATATTTTTGGCTGATTTTTTGTTAACTATTCGTTGGATTATTGCTACCAATGCTACTACATTTTTGTTTCTTTTTTAATGAAAATGTTGTGCACCATTAGAAAAGGCAGGGGAATTGAACCTAACAATTACCGCAGAGGATAGTGGCTTGGATTGATAAACACAAACAAGATGAAAATGTGTAAGACCATATTTTGATGTTGAATCTTATTTTTGCGAGTAGATGATACACTTAGTGAGGAGCTCCGATGGGATGACTCAGCGGGCGTGAGTGTGATCACATAGTGTATCATCTGCTTGGAAGAATAAGGTTCAGCACCGAAATATACACATGTTCGTCAATCCCAGCCGCTGTCATCTGTGCTGAGTGTGGGCTGAATTTCCCTGCCCTTCCTTAGTTTCATTGCCACAAAGTGTAATCAGAAAGAAGCATCAGATTTCTTGGTTTTACTGTATTCCCATAAATCAGTATATAATACTGCATTTAAAAGATTCTAAAACAATAATTGCAGATATTGCTTTTGACTGAATATACAAAATGGAAAAAAGTATAACCAAAACAGGCATGAAAGATACAACAGGTCTAAAATTCATAATTTTTTTGGGTTCCTGAATGAAGAAAGTAGCATAGATGTAAAATAAATATACAAGATGAAAAACCTTTTAAAAAAAAGAGAGAACAAACAAGTCAATGATGATGACTCGCATAGAAATAAAAAATCATTACGAGTTTCCCCATTTCTGTTTGCTACGACGATTTCATTCTGTGCAGCATTTTAAATGTCTTAATAGCTGGTATACATTCTACTAACCATAAGACTAAAAATGTTTGGGTAGGGCACTGGAAACAGTAATGAAACTTCTGAAAACTAAGTGGCTCACCTCCTCCCTATTTTGTTTTTTTGGGACGAAGTATAATGTATCAATAAAAATTCTGCATTACTTTTCTCAGAATGTCAGGAAACATCAAAAGTTACAAAAACTTGGGTCATTACAATGTCAAATGAAATATGGCCATAAAAGAGGTCTAAAATAATGCCTGTGAAAAGAAACTGCTGATCAAAAAGTGGCAATCCTGTACAACAGGTAACACAGAGACCTAGCTAAATTGCACATATTTTGGCATGAAAAAAAGATAGCAGATTTTAAAATGTGCAAAAGAGTGTAGAATTCTTCTGAGTAATTTATGAATTTATTGGTTGAAGTCCAAACAGAAGGTAGAAAATATTTTTGTCTTTTAGAGCAATTTTATAACACATTATTTAAATTCTTGGGAGGGGTACAAACACATTCACCCTAAAGAGTTTATCCCCTTAAATGAATACTACTTGATGAGGCTGTTTTCTAGTTTGTAGCTGCAGGTCTTTTCATAATTTTAACTGTTGATGTATTGCATATCTAACATTATACAGTACAAACATTCTGTATTTGCAGATTAGGAGGGGGTAAAAATTTCAGCTTCGGCTATTGGCACGTAACCAAATTTCCAATTCACGGATAATCAATTTTCTTTTTCATTTCAGTGCACAGAAAATTTAAACAATTAGTAAAATATGTCTGGATATTTTCATCACCAAGTTTCCCATTTTCCATCACCACTATCTTCTACTTTGATGATATTCAAGATCTTATGACAGAGGTAGCAAATTCTGATGCAATAGTTTCTTTAAAAGTCCATCAGGCAGCATATTTGAGATTTCAGCAGCTGCATGACATTAGCAATGGTTTAAGCACAAAAGAGCAAATATTATGTTTACATAAAACTATAACTTTAACAAGAGGTGAACTGCAAGATAAACAGCACTCACATTTTGAAATATCGGAGTCAACAGAGATGCATTTTACAGTGTAATAGAATCTTATGCTATTGTGATAGTATTTTATCTATAAACAAGTTATAGCATTACAAAATGGGAACTTAGTATCTCTGAAATAATTTATTCACTCTGCAGTGTTAACTGTATATCCTTGTAGGGCATGAAGTAATATTATTTTTTTCATTGGTTTTACATGCAGTTAAAACAAAATTTAATATCTGCCATCAGGTTATACCATTATAAATTCATATACGGTTTTGTAACAATTCCTTATGTGCTTCCTTCTCACTTTTTACAATTTTTTATGCTCAAACAATTATTAAAAATGGCGCACATAAGATGTGATACACACATCATTCATCTCCATACTGCAGTACGGAGTGCAATTTATATTGAACCGGTCTTGGGGAGCACTTTTGGCGTGCCAGAAGTTGCAGAGGCAGAAGACGCGGAACGTTCGTGATACGCCTGGAAACACGGCACGATGCACAGGTTGGTCTGGCACTCGGGGCAGTAGTACTTGGTCTTGCGGCGCAGGATGCGGCCGTGGCTGTCGATAGTGTTCCAGCAGTAGTTGCACCCGAGAGCAGGCCCCGGTCGCAGCGCGGGGCAGTGGTTTGACCTCAGGGCACATTCGTACGTGGCTTCCTGTGCACGGCAAGTAACACTGGTGCTGAATAGATTCCTCATGCAAATATACTAACTTTGCAATGGTCAGCAATTTACAAAGAAGCAGAGTAATAGTAAGGAATAAAAAAAAAAGTGATAGTAAGTTATGGAAATACAGTCATTTTAACCTATAGATTATTCTGGGCATCATAAAAATCAATATGG
This sequence comes from Vandiemenella viatica, assembly GCA_031002005.1. Taxonomy (NCBI): domain Eukaryota; kingdom Metazoa; phylum Arthropoda; class Insecta; order Orthoptera; family Morabidae; genus Vandiemenella; species Vandiemenella viatica. The sequence goes on from JARYHS010011408.1 coordinate 185,897,101, forward strand.
CATCCAGTATCACAATGTATGAAGCTAAGAGGGCCAGGAAGACAAAATGGATGCCTCAAGATGGCATTTACTTAAATTTCATAGTGATCCAACCAATCAGATACCCTGTCCAAGAATACCACACAGTAATGGACCAACATGTATTTATCCTGCCATAACTTCCATCCCTGTAAATTCTACATTAGAGAGGGGTAGGTCCGGATGGATAAGATTCCGGGACCTGTAACACTTTTGCTAATAATGGATGTAAATCCGAGTGCAAGTCGGACCTGTATCCGGCCAAAATGGAATGTGCGCCACGGGTCTCGCGCGGCTGGATCTGGAATTGCAGCTGCAGCTGAAGCTGGAACCGGGTGATACACCTGGAGTATTTTCGCACATTACAGTTCCGACTTGAACTCTATGTTTTGAAGAGTTTAATCTAATTTACTGTGTGATTGGATTACAGTTCCGTTTCAAGATGAGATTACTACTGAAAAATTGTTTCTTAATCACTAACTATTAGTAGATAATTACAATAACTATTAAATGTCTGTGGCTTAAAACCTGGTAATACTGATTTATTGGTATGCTTCTAATGTATTTTATAGCATGCTTTTAAACATGCTAAATAACAAGACTTACAATGTTAATCAGAATTTTAATCTGTTGTATATTTATTAAACTTTTAACATTCAGTTTGATTACTATCCCCCTAGAGTTTTTAACTTTCTCAATTCTGATGAAGGGTAGCCTTAAATGAGAAAGCAGACGACACATTTAACATCTCTTTATTGCAGAAACACATTAATAATGAAGTTTAGTCTCATTTACAAGGGTTTCCAATGCACATTAAATATATAAAAATTATTAGTAGCATTATTATGAGCTGGCCACTTTTAGAGCTTTGTTTTATAATACGACACAATAAAAATGCACAGTCATCTCTAGTACGTCTAACAATGGCTCAAGCAATCGGTTATGAACAATTAAAACTTACTTAGAAATACTTGTAATTACATGGAAATAATCTTAAATGAAATTAGAAAGAATTTAAGTTTTTGTACTGAATAAAATAAACATTTTAAAAGCACTAAAAACAGATACGAATGTGGTAGCTGGCACAACATAACATGTTAATGTCATCAAATTAAAACATCAAGTATCACACTCAATTTAGCACACACAACATTTTATACACTCGTTCAAAATAGTCTCACATAATATACAGAACAAAATGCCATATATTTAATAACTAGTTTCACATAATTTCTCACTCACAATTTAAAATAATTAAGTTATACCTGTCTTTTACTGTTTGTTTGTTTATAATAAACTGGTTCTTCAGCTGGTAGGTTATGGATGGCTAAGAATTATTTCAAAATGTTGAGTCTTTCATTTTTAGTATAAAAACTATCAGTTAACAAAGAATTTTTTTTCCATTTTTGTAGCAATAATTGCAAAAATAATAAGAAATAACTTTGCTTATGTTTTCTTTTTGTATAAGCCCACAGAAATTGTTGATTTATTTTGATCATTATCAGAACTGATTATACCGTTGTTTTATATTTTGTACAGTTATGAGTTTCAGATATTAATAAAAGAAAAGTCTCACATTTAACACTCTTTCATTTAATAAATTAATATACGAACATGGTATAGCTCATACTGCAGTCCTCCTTGGTTGGATTTACACTTACCACACGCTTCGCCCACCCAACTGTAGGTTCGGAACCGTACATGTTCACCGGACATATATCTGGATGTAGTACTGCACTGATTCACTTCCACTATACGCTCTGCCCTCCAGATTGTAGAGCCAGAGCCATACGTAAGTCCGTAGAGTTGGATGTACATCTGAACCTTCAAATTCTATTCTACATTCACATCATCACTCCATGCTTTCCACCTGTCAAGAGTTCCTCTATTATACTGCAAGACACAGATTCAGCCCAATTATTTTAATCTCATTTGCTAATCTTTATAGCTTACTGGATCAACTACTCTATTAAGTTTGATAACCTGTCTATTTCATCTGAAATATCTAGCACATAACCCATTAGCTGAGAGTCATTAGAATAACTTGTCCTAATCCAAGATACTGATTCCTTCAGCTAGCATGCAGCTGATAGCAAACTATTAGGAGTTTATGAAACTGAAGACATCTGCTGCCAAAATTAATAGTTTCCATACTCCAGAGATGGTGCCACATCACAGCATCCTGGGCTTGTGGAAACTATAATAAGTGTGTAGTTCTCAAATATATTTGTCTCCCCTCCTTTTGTGAAACAGTAGTGCGACAGCACATTTCCAGCTCACTTCCATGCAGTGAATCTCCATGCTAAAGCTAATTAACATTTGTTTGCATTATACGACATCACCTCTACCTATATTTACCCTGTTCCAAGATAACATAACCTTCACCAACCCCTCTATCTTATTAACCTATCCAACTCATAATTCCTCAGAATATGTTTCTAATTCACTAGTCATGATACTAAGGAAAAAATGAATGGCTTTTAGTTAATATTAATAACAAAGGATAGTGAAAATAATCCATCACTCAGCAAAGTTGAAGGTTGTGATGAGTGTAAAACACAAGAGGTGAACACATATATGCCAGATCAACACAAGTATACAATATGTCAGTGTAGAACCTTATTTGTACAGGATGAATCGAGCCATGGTGCTGAAGTTTACCTCTTGACTGGCTAGGCATTGGAGAACACAATGGGGGTGAACAGCTGTGAACTATTGATGCATCCCAGGAAAAGACTAGGTGTACATATTGCAGGCCTTGGTATAATGTCAGAGTAGATAGGTGTGGATATATAAAAATGTACATTGTATTGAAGTGAAATTTGGAAGAATTTTGTTAAAATAATTATTAGGAGAAAAACAAAAGCGAAGAATTTATCAGTGGTCGAGGCCGGATAGGTATCTGGTATCCAGGATATTTTGATATGCAAGTTCCTATCTCCAAGTTCTGATGCAGTGGTGCTTTCAAGGAAAACTTCATAGGTCTCATAGTAAAGCAGTTTTTCGGGTTTTTAGAATTGTGGTAATTGGAATGTTCTGGTACTGGAAAGTATAAGTTGTGGGTGAGGACTGATTGTCTGTGACCATTCATTCTGTCTGAAAGTTCCTGTGTATATAGGAAGTAGTGCAGTGGCAGCAGGTTAGCTGGTATGTGATGAGCTTTGTTGAACATGTGGCATGTCCAATGATGGGGAAGGTAGGGTTGGAAAATGTTGTAAATGGACGCATGCTGTAAGTTTTGCAGCAAGGTCTGTTCCATGGAAAAGATCCATACAGTGGGTTTGGAGAGTTGAAAGAAGGGTATTTGTGGACCAATGCATTTTTAAGATTGGGTGGTCTGCTGAAACACGTGTAGGGGACAGTGGGTAGAATTTTGGGTAGAAGGGTGTGAATTTCTGGAAAGGAGCGAAGGAAGTCATGCCCCTGTTGCAAAATTTGATTGATGGACTCGAGGCCATGAGAGAACTGGATGCCGAAGGCAGGGCTGTGGTAGGTTTCTGGAGGTGCTGAGCGAGAGTCATTACGGGGTGGGATAATGACTGCCTAGGGCAGGGATGGCGAACCTTTAATGATATACATGCTACTTTTTTCTAAAGAAATGTGCCATCAAACAATCATGACGTATTGATTAATGAGAAAAGAGATAAAAGTTTATACCTGCATCCATAAATATACAGTTTTCATACCTAGTTTAATTTAATTTAATTGCAATGGAGCACAGGCTCCAGTGGCAATTTCCCTACACGCCCATCTTTCCCCTATCTTGCACCAACCTACATTTTCCCTCTACAAATTTTATCTTTAAATTCTTTCAAAGTTTTCGGTAAATTATTCATAATTTCTCTTGGTAACTCATTCCAATCCCTGACACCCTTACCTAAAAAAGAGAATCTTCCCACACCCTTGTGCCTGAAATCAAGTGCCAGCTTGTGGTCAGCTAGTATTAATAACATCAACAATTTTGTGTTTATTTAAGTAGACGAAATTAGTACGCTACTGTCATTGCAAATTAGATGCCAAATAACTTAAATTACATTCATACTTTGTTATTTTTAGCAGAAGTCTAGTCTGTGCGTGTTCTGGATAAATTTTGACAAAATTTATTTTTCAATATCAAAAATGGGAATTTTTATTTTTATACATGGGATATTTGTTTATCTATGGGGTAACAATCGGAAATAGGGGCTTGGGATAGGTTTGGGAATAGTGGGAAAGGAATTCAGCATCAGAACAGATGCGCCTGTCACTGATGGCAAGGTGGATGTAATGATAATGATATATACACATATAACATATTATCATCAAACAGAAATTCTACTTTAAACACTTTGTTATTTGTTGCTTTTTATGTTTGCTCAGCAGTGATAATGACCCATCCTCTGTTGACAGCACTGTCTCTTATGAGAGGCAGCATGTTCCTGCTGGTTATTATGTAATCAATTAATGAAAAATGGTAACTTCCACTCCATGTTTATTTAGGTGCATCACTCTTTCTAAAGCAACTTCATTTAAATAAAAATTAATAAAAGCTCTTAATTTATATCAATTTCAATTTTTTTCTCTAAAGATGCACGCTACCTATGGAATGCATTCTTTTCCAACTCAAATATTCAGGTAACCAATTAAAATAGGATGTCCAGTTTCACTGCAAATATTGACGAATTTCCACACTTTATCAAAAAATGTATCTGAATCTTCTTTCCATCCTCATTCTGACTCATACATTCCTACTAATGATAGGTGTCCTAATTTAATCATGAATATTGTTCATCAACTTGTGTATAAATGGTAATTCAATCTTCCCATTTCTGATTGATTATCATGAAACAAAAAATTACAAGAATTTTTGCTAACAGCACAATATCTCATGTCAGAATATTTCAATGGTTTAGTTCCTTTTACTTTATTTTTTTTCTTGGTAATCAGAGTTATGTCTGTTCTTCAATTTGTTATTAAACTCACCTTTCTTAGTACTAAGACCCCTGATATTTCAAGTTGCAAATTCTTAATATTTCATCCAAATCAATTGTCCTTTATACACTTATGTCACCAGAGTTTAATTCATCCAGCTTCTCCCAGTGTAGTCCATCACTTGGAGGAATTATCAGCCCCTCTTAGAATTCCCAACCAGGAGACTGGATTTTTCTTATAACATTTTCCTCCCCTAGGAAGTGAGTCACAGTTTCAAGGAACAGGGAGTTTGTCTCCCATCCTATCCCATTAGTACCTGCTGAAAAGGAAAGCATTGCCTGGTAGCAATTTTGCTTTCATCTTTGTACATGTGGGGGTAAGGTTTACTGATAGAGCTGCTAAGAGGAGTCGCAGAAGCATTTATCAAGGTTTTATTGTCTCATACCCTAATGGGTTGTATTTTAACACATTATCAACCATTAATAAGAGATTATTTTTGGCCACAAAATATCATTTTAAGATGTAAGAGAATCAAAACAATGTTGAAGATATTATTTAGAGAAACATGATATATTACAGCATGGTAAAAACGTGCCTGAATGTTGCAATAAAAATAAATGTTAGTGAAATAAGATATAAATAACTAGTAGACTGTTGAATTATCTCTGCTGAGTATTTATTACCTGTGGGGATGAAGAGGCCCTGCGCAGTTCGTCAGTGCGGACACGCAGCGTAGGCAGCACCTTGGCCTCAGGCAGTGATGGAGCAGGCTGCAGCTGCGACATGTGTTCCTGCGAGGGCTGGGGCTGCTGGTGGCTCACTTGCACCGGGCCACCCATCACTACTACCTGCCATAAGAACATCTTGCCACTGAGTGACTATTACGAAATTAAAATTTAATTTTTTAATTAAGGGAATGACAATCCAATCAAATGGGGCAATGCCAAGTACTCCGCTAGATTTGGATATTTTCTAAAGCGTTTCAAACATTTGAGTCATAAATGGGATTACTACATGCTCAAAGGCCACAAGAGCTACATATTTTTTCTCCGCAAGATTACAGTCTCAGCATGCGAAACAACTCATGAAAAAAGTTAAAAATCTAGGAACTTCAAAAGGAGAGCAGAATTAATTACTTGAACTTCTATTGAGTGAAATAAGGGAAATGAACCACCACTTAATTTAGGTAACAGCTTGGCGAATGCACGGAACATAAATGAACACAAGAAATGTTGCAATTTTTGAGTCTTACTCCTGTATCAGCAAGTAGAACATTCTACTTGCTGACAAAGGGCTAAGACTATTGTATGTATTCATGCGGTCCACCCATCATCTTAGATAGAGATGGTTCATTTCCATATCCTAACTTGTAATTCCATTTCTGTACTTAGGGACTATTGTTTCATTGCAATCACATATTTTTTTCGGAACTTTACTGAAGGTGTTCAAAATGTGTGGCAGCTGACATACTCACAGATGGGGAGGTGGCCCTGGATGGGATATCAGGTGGGGGCGTCGAAACCAGCTGCACGTGGAAGGGAGGCGGCTGCGCTTGAGGCTGCGGCAGCTGTCGCACGCTCTGGCTTTGTGGGTCCGAGTGCTGCTTCACCAGGTACGTCGCCGGCTGCGGCACTGCCAGCAGCTGACAGCTCCGGCTGGGCCCCGGCTCCGAGCTCTGTCGCTCCACGCGGTGTGGCACCTGACCATGAGCATTATTTATCTATTTATTTATATGCCAATCGGTTTTTTACATAAATAAATAATACTTAACATCAACATATAAGCCAAATATATTATTATATAATTCATAAGTTTTTTAATGTTAGAGATTAGTCCTACATGAGATTCTCCAAAGAAGTTGATGTTGGTTGCACGTAAGTTAACCAGACTTACTATTCTATGGTATGGTCCAAAAGCAACATAGTTTTTGTTGGGTTATACAGTATCCAGCAGTCTTCTTGTTCGAAAATCTATCCTAGAACAATTAAATCGGAATTGCTCGAGTATTTCTGGTGAATCAATAAGTCCACTGACAACTTTGTAGAAGAAGCATAGATCTGTCAATTGCCTCTGACTTCATAGGCTGTTAATGCTATAACAGAGATACACATCACACATATCTGGCTCGCTTCTGTTCTGTTTGTTCCTTTCGATACAACGGACCTGATGATGGCGGCAGTGCAAGTCGACGAAAGCTCGTCATCAGCAGAAAATGTAATCCGGCAGCAAACCCGTGAAGAATATATAGCAAAGATACGCCAGGAAAGACTTATCTCTCATACATATCTGTAATGTTTTCATCATGAGGATAGTGTAACAGGAACTTACAGAATTTACACTGAACCTTTTCGACACAGCTAATTTGTTGATCTGTAAATGGTGGCCAGTCAATACTACCATATTCCAGTAATGGTTTGACAAAGGCAGAGAGTAGTCGAAACAGTATATTGACATTTTTGAATTTTTTCCCAGACGCACATATTAATCCCAGGACACAAAATGCTTGCAGAGTTATGTAGTTAATATGATCAGAAAAAGTAAGCCTATAATCAATTATCACTCCCAAGTCTTTAATTCAGTTAACTATTTCCACATTTTGACTACATAATGAGTACTTAACAGGCAGCAGGTTGTGACATCGGGAAAACGCCTCACTAACACCTTTTTTTTTAATGATAAGGTGCATCTTATTTACCTGACACCATACCTCTAACTCGGAAATGAATCGTTGTAGAATATCAATGTCACGATCACTGTATATTGCTCTGAAGATCTTCATATCATCAGCATATAGCAGATACTCAGACTTAAATTTTTCACCAATGTCATATATAAATATGCTAAACAGGATAGATAGGTCCTAGATGGGAACCTTGTGGTACACCACAGGTAACAATGTACTCATTTGACAAATGACCATTCACACTTACTTGTAAACGCCTGAAAGATAAATACGAGTGAAGCCAGTACAAGGCTTTGAATCGTATGCCATAAGGACTTAATTTACTAACTAGAATATCATGGTTAACCATATCAAAGGACTCTTTGAAATCAGTATATAGGGAGTGCACACCCTGACGTTTAATCAGTGCGCTAAGTATGAAGTTAATGTAGAGGTAGAGATTAGTTACCATAGATCTTCCGCCAAGGATTGAGGTTATGATATTTTTAAATGCAAAAGTAAGCTGTGGTAGGGCGATTTTCTTCAAAAGCTTAGCACGTGCAAGTAAACACCGTCACTGGCATGTGGAATGGAATGTTTTTGAACAAGTCCCGCTTCAATCTGTAACAACCACAAACATGTTAGACACTACCATGGTGAACACGATCGGGCAGACTGCACTGTTGAGTGGCATAGAAGACAAATACCAAGTGGAATGGTTTGATGTGCCATTGGCGATCTCGCCTCCTATGTATTGAGCGTAAATGCTATATTAGGGGGGTTTTAGAGCTTGAGGCACTGCCCTTCCTGCAGGCAGCTCCACACAGCCATATTCCAGCAGGACAAGGCCTGACCACATGTGGGAAGGAATGTGCAGTAATGGGTCCCACTGTTTCCCCAGCCTGCACATTCGCCTTACGTGTCACCCGTCAAACGTGTCTGGATACGGTCGGTCGGCAACTTATTCTGGCTCTCCTGCAACCACTATCTGTGCGTCGTGGATGTGCCAGTGTGTTCCCTCAGAGCATACCCAGGCTCTCATTGCCCGCATGCCATGGCATCTAGAGACTCTGATTACAGCATGTGGCTGCTTCAAATTGTACTGAATTTTGATGGACAAAGTGCACCTATAGCTCCATAATTCTAATCACTTGTGTATTTTTACTATTGTCATTGTTTATGGCTTTATGCCTTGTTGACATCAAGGTTGTTAGTGGTGGGAAAGGATTAGGGGAAAGGAACAAGATGGAATTCAGCCATGGCCCTTTGAAGGAACCATCCTGGCATTCACCTGGAGTGATTTGGGGAAATCACGGAAAACCCAAATCTAGATAGCCGGACAGAGATTCTAACGCATGTCCTACCGAATGCGAGGCCAAAGTGTTAATGCCAACCCACCATGGTATTTGTGTACTGTCATTATCACTAATCTATACTATTATAAATCTGTAAGCAAGCTGCGTTTGTAGTGAGGCTTGATCTCTAATAATGCAAAAACTACCGCATCAATTTGCATGGTGTTTCCAAATTTTTAAAGCTAATGTTGCGATCAACATCTGCAGAAGTAGCTAACGACTAATATGTATCATGGGAAGAAGAAAGTCAGTAAAAAACTTCAGAAATGTGAAACTGTAGACCACAGATAATTATACACATTCAGACGGTCACTCCTTTCATAAAGAGACCTGACAAAATTTAGGATTTCCTTTTTTTTTTTTTTTTTTTTTTTTTTTTTTTTTTTTTTTTTTTTTTTTTTACTTCTGTGATTCATTTTTCTGGACCGCAGTACTTCAAAATAAAAAGAATACGTGAATCAAGTATAATCAGCATTTACTTGAATCGTAACAGGTCTGTTGAATTACGAAAAAGTTGTATTACAAATATTGAAGACGTATTGTCTCTGGTAGACTGTTATACAGTTTGTCTCTGGAACAAAATTGCTACGTGAATTCTGTACAATACAGCCACAATAAGCCAATACTTAATACGAAATTCAGTTTTTTCTCGAAGAGCGATGTCTGAAAAACAGCTATTATAAATATCAGCAAGTAATAAAACATACTTCTTTCATAATGACTTGTGGGGAATTGCACATATTTGGAAGTACTTTATTCGATTAATATGTCTCGTGGCTATAACGTGCAAATATAACTAGGCATCCGAAAATTCAGGCACATGGGACTCAAATAATTACAAAGAAAATACGGATATATTGAAAGAAACTCAAATAAAAAAATTTTCAGATCCTAATGCTACACCGCATAAATTATAAAGCTAAAAGAATCGTCCCTTTGGCCTATAACAAAGCATATCAGCTGTCATCACTGTCCAGGTTGCATTTCAATCGATTTACAACTTGCGATAATTTTGCCACTCAGAAATAATTGCTTGAGTTACATGCACATTAGTACATATACTGTACCGTGATCCATTTTGACATTTTTGAATTAATTATATCTGACTGAAATAATGACAATAATGATACAACGGTTTGAAACCAAGATTAACTCCAATTCACGTAAATTTCTATTTTAAAGCAAGAATAATTGATGGTGTATCAACATAAAATAAAAACCAATATCCAAACAGCAAAAAATAAATAAATCAGAAAAAATTGAGTTGCTGTGATTATTGGTAACGAATTTTTATTTCAAATATTACTAGGCATCCTAAAATTCTATTCTACACCGCGTAAATTTTAAAACTAAACCCGTTATGCCTGATGCTAAACAAAACGAGTCAATTGTCATCTGGTCCAGGCGGTTGTTTCGCCAGGTACTTACATGCGACTGAAATAATTCCATAGAAAATACGGCTATATTGAAAGAAACTTAAATTAAAAATGTTTAATATCCTAATGCTACACCGCGTAGATTATAAAGCTGCAGGCATCGTCTCTTAGGCCTATAACAAAGCATCATATCAGCTTTCAGGTTGCATTTCAAGCGATTCACAACTTGCGATAATGTTGCCACTCAGAAATAATTGTTTCAGTTACATGCACGTTACTACATAAACTGTACCATGATCACATCGACATTTTTGGATTAATTATATGACTGAAATAATGACAGTAATGATACGACGATTTGAAATCAAGAGTAGCTCCAATTCACGTAAATTTCTATTTTAAAGCAGGAATAATTGATGGTGTATCAACATAAAATAAAACCAATATCCAAACAACAAAAAATAAAAAACAACAAAAATAAATAAATCAGAAAAATTGAGATGCTGTGATTATTGGTAACGAATTTTTATATTTCAGCAGACTTCCAAGAGGACTAAGTCGTAGATTACTGCTATATTTACATAAATTTATGGAACCGCGGTTATGTTGCAATCCTCGGTATCCACATTTAAAAATAAACTTTTTTTAGTTAAGTATCATGGAAAGAATATTTTTCATTAAATCCAGAGATACATCCTTAACAAAGCTTATACCTAGCTATATAATCCCAGGCAAAGTTTACACATAAAATCGCCAAAAAAAATTAAACATAATGATTATAATATCAGCTTTCTTAACGTTACAACTGTTATATATCCATTTAAATTTTCGGTACCACGGTTAACGTGGAATCCTCCATATCAGCATTTAAAAATATTATGTTTTAGCCGAGTTAAATATTGCTTTCAGAAATAATATTCGGCTAAATGAGAGTGAAATAGACCGACAACATCGTCTGCAACGTCAAAGAGAACTAGATGAAATAGCTAGAGCAAATGAAAGTAACCTGCATCGAGAAAAGCGATTGACCTATAACCGGGTTCTATACGCTAAATCCATAGCTTCTGAAAGCGCACAGAAGAAAGAACGTCGTTTGAACCGTGAAAGCCTTTCTAAACAATAAATGTTTATACTTCGCACAATAATTACAACCACGAATTACTACTGTTAATTTTTCAGGAACCTTTTCTACTATTGAATCAATTGCATCATGTTAAAATATGAATAAAACAACTCTCTGACATCAGTATGAAAACCGAACCTAACGTATTAACCGAAATTAAACGAAACTATTCAGAATACATTAACAGTTCATGTCTTTCCACGTTAATGTCTGATAAGAGAATAAAATCGGTAAATAATTTCTACACCTGCCAAGGCACGCGCGCGTGAAGCAGCGGGCAAATGCTAATCTGTGGAATAAATTTAATTGTAATCACAGGTCTCCTTCTTGGTGCGGCAATTTTTACAAGCAGTGGTGCATATCTCCACATATAATTCTGTGTTGTGAAAAAAAACCAAACACATTTTTATAAGGTTTTCACACTTTGAAACATTAGGATTAAAATTAAAATTTGCAGTATGTCTTACAACTCTAAACGATCAGGCAAGGGAGTAGGAAATTGTAATCTGTTCTTAACCTCAAAAGATATCTGATGCAATCCCAACCAGGTGTTGGACTCCATAAGTTTTAAGATTTGTAACAATGGTAGTGAAGGTTTTCTTTTATATTTATTTTTTTGGTCCACTATTTGGTGTTTCTGAAATCACAAAATTATTGCTACAAAAACTCATCAGAGAATTGGTTTTTAGTGACATACTTTCAAATTTTGCTCCATGGATTTAGATGTAGTTTTCACTGGTAAAAGTTTAGAAACTAACTTTCTAACTCCAGCCTACTCCTAGTCTACAAACACACCCCATCAGACAACTGCAAGGCTCTTCCCCATTTAACAAACTCCACTGCAAGATGTACAACACATACCATGTCTCCACCAGCTCCACTACTGGAGAAAGCTTTCCCATCAGAGGACACACCACCTGTGAAATCTCCCAATCTGAAATCTGGTAATATACCAGCTAACATGCAAACATTGCCTGATCCCACTAGTATATCAATTGTATGACCACCAATCCGCTAAGCATTAGAATGAATGGCCACCAACAAATGGTATTCACCCAAAATTCAAACCATGCCTTCTCCCAAGACATCAATAATTTTTATTCTTGCTTCATGGTCCATGCAGTCAGATTCCTCCCAAACAGTAGCAGCCCCTCTGAATGCAGAAGGTGGGAGCTTGACTACCAAAACAAAATGGCCACCAGGGAACCACTTGGTTTAAATTGAAGATAATACCCAGTCATTGCTTTATCTTTTCCTTTTATTTCATCCCTCCTTTCTTCTACCCCCACTACCTAACTTGAGTCACTGCTGACCAAAATTGATGTTTAACTTCATATAGTATTTGCTTTAATGTTAATTTTAATTTATCTTTGTTAATTAATATTTACATATTTAAGATTTTATATTATTTTGCTATCTGCTAGTTTTGCCAGCCCACGATGAGTTTTGATGATTTGCAATGCTCGGCTATTCTATTCAAATTACTACCACCTCGCCCTATCCTCCATTTGAACTTACCCCCACCATGGACCATGTTGCTTGCTCAATTGCCACTGTTTGAGGCAGTCTCCTACAGCACCCACCCTCTGTGATGCTCTTGATGATGAAGACTTAAGACTTGAAAATTATAATGTCTCGTGTGTGTTTATGTTCGGTTTGTTCATGCCACCAAGCCATCATCTAAGGCAAGCAGTGGTTAATTTCCCTATGCTAATCTTAATTATATGTTGCTACACTTTTTTTAACATTTGAATAGGAGAATAACCATTGTTTACCAAAGTTTGAGGCTGGAAAAGTGCTAAAAATAGACACAAAAGTACACACATAGAATGTTGAAATTTTCAGGTTGATATCCCTTCATCAATAATAGAGTGGGGTAGCTGCAAGATTGTGGCTAACTGGAGGATAAGAGTGTTGATTGGTGGCTTGTGGTGAGGGGAAAATTGACATGGTGAGAAGTATGGATTGGGAGTTGAAAAGCATAAACCCGAGCATTGTAAAATTGGAACAAATCAAGGGCATGCTGAAGGAGCTGGCAAAAAATATTGTCTGGTCAAATTTTTGTATAAATATAAAATTGAATAAAAACTCAAAATATTACTCTCTACTTAAGTATCATCTCTGGTGAGCAGTGGTTCATGTGGGAAGTGATAGAGAGGGTGGGTGTTGGGTGGAAAAGTAGGAAGATTACAGGATGTTATCTCGGTGGATGGAAGGTATCCAGGTAGTACTGGTAAGTCAGTTTCCAACTTCTGAGCACAGAGATATATTTTATATTTATATTACTATCCAGAGCAGTTAACAAATATTTTATAATTGTATTATTATTTAGAGCAGTTTAAAAATTTATATAATAGTGGATCAGAATAAAAACTGATTCAAGTACTGTAAACACTGGAAAGATAGACAAAAGAAATTTTAAAGAATACCAACAACAGCAACGAAGATAGTGGCCTTTTACTCTGCGATGCTTGGAGTTCATTGCTATGTCAACATAAACAGTATCTCTGATGAAGTCTGTATGATACCAGCTGAAATCTCAGGTTATGAAATAAACAACGCGGTATACCCAAAAAATCTATTAATTATGAAAAGAAATGAGGTTTGTAGTGAACCAGATTAAAATCTAAAAAATACTACTGCCTTTGTCTGAAGCAAGAAGAAAATCATGAAACTTGAAAATTACTTGGGGGAGATGACAGCACTAATTTAAGAAACAGCAAAGAGAGTGCAATTCAAAATACAAGCAGAAATTGTTATTTATTAACCTATAAAAATTTAAAAGTAAATCCACGAAAATAATAAGACCAGTCACAATATATAATATTCACATTCATTAAGAAATTGGGAAACTCAATCCACTGCCTAATTAATAGCAAACAGGGACCAAGTGACAATGACTTGAATTGTTGGCAATAGACACTTAGAAAAATACTTTTGTTTTTCTCAGTTAAAAAAGCTTTTTTTGATATCCCTAAAACAGGTAAAAATAGAATTAAACAACAAATTAGGCATTTTTAGGCACTAAAAAATCATAAATAATGCCATTTTCATGTATTTCAGACAGAAAAAAATTAGTTTTTTGCCTAAAATCTGTTGTCCGTTGATAATCATTATGTTGCAACAAGAACTTGAAATATATAATTGAAACTTTCACATTTACTTTTTGTTAATGAAAATTTACTGTAAATACCGACTCGTATATTTGCTTGTTTGGTTCCTACCGTAAGCAGCAACTGATGAGGGGGCGAGTGTGCAGCTTGGATGATACTAGCTGGCACTGGTAACGGCACAGCTGTCACAGCCACGGAAGGTGGTACTGAAGACAATGGAGCCGAGTCGGCTGCAGACTCCACTTCCTCTTGAGCCACGTCTCCTTCCTTCTTGACTCGAGGCTGCCGCACCAATTGCCCCTTACGTTTCAAGGGTGGTGCCTTTCCTGTAAAGAGACACTCGCTAAGTCTATCATACTACCAACTGCCGTCACTAAATAAATTATTTTAATGTTGGGTTTCAGATGTTATTGAATCTTTGTAACCCCATGCTAAATAAACTGTAACTAATATAAAATTATATTTGTGCTACTTCTGTTGTTGTTAACAACTGACAGCAATAATATGCCCTCATGTCTTACTGGGTCGCCTCCAGTACAATGAAACATTACTCATTCAGCAACCGTTATATTTCATGACAGCTTAACTTATAAAATATCATTACATTGAAACCAGGCCTGCTTCGGCACACAAAGAAATATCAATGACTATGTAAGAGCAAGAAAAGGGTAACATTATAAAAGAATATTATTGGTCTTATGACTCTTCATTCTCCTGTTTATCATTTTTTTTTTTATGCTGCCATTTTAAGAGCAAAGCAGAGGTTCAATTCTCTATCCTTATTCTAACAGCAAATTTCCTTCCCTGTCAAACCTATTGTTAAGTTTTTTTGCCATTATAATGTTCCATACTTTATGTCACAATTACTTACCTACCATTAATGGCAGCACAAAACAAGCTAGTGTTTGAGCTCAAACCTTTATCAACAGAACATGATATATACTGGATAGAAACCAATGAGAAACTAACTTGTTGCTTTGTGGAGTTTGAGTGCATGAAAGGTAGAGGCAATTCAAACTACAACAATGGAGAAATTAAAAGAAATAGTTTAAAATATGAAAGACTACAAGCCCAAACAAATAAATTTAAAAATAAAAAACCCCAATAAATTAGTAAGCTAACAACATCATACAAGCCTTAATATCCAGCACATAACTGACCGAAGCTGTTTTTTAATGTTTGTTGTTGCTACGCACTAATGTCCCACCACTGGGCAAAGGCCTCTCCCAATTCCTTCCACCAGAGTCTGCCCCCATTCTTTGTTGGCCATGAAGGTGCCAAGTCATTCTTCAGTCATCCTTCATCACTTTCTTAGAACAAGTATTACTAATTTGTATAGTTCCCCACACTCCATTCCCCCCCCCCCCTTTTCTGGTTTTATACACCTACCAAGACTTTTCAATCATCATCCTTTCTTGTTCCCCAAAAAGAAGCATTACTTACTAGAGCTGATACTTGTGTTTTTATTGACTTTTTCCTTGGTATATTATTGTTTCTTCCCTTCTATAACTACCCCTACCTCTTCCTTTCTCAATTCTGTTTGAATACCCACTTTTCCAGTGATGCAACAAACATTTTTACTTGACTTCTTTCAGTATGCATCATTCTGTGCTGAAGAAGAGATTATTTACAAATATTTTGGAACTCTTCACCTGTGGGGGATTTTTTTGTTTCTTCTTTAGACCCTCTGTCAGTCAATTCGTTATAACTTATGAATCCTTTACTTAGATATTTATAATTATGAACTACTTTAGTTGCTATTAACCTCATTGCAATATCAAAATCATGGGGGGGAGGGGGTGTAAGTAAATATAGTGAGCTTAAAGGGGGTCTAAGCAAAACCATTTCATCTCCAATGAAAGTTGGCAACCCACAGTCTCTCAGAAATTTTGTTTTGACCTTTTTTTTACAGCTTTTGAAGAAAAAAAAAAACATTGCCATTCCCTCTTTATTTTCAACTGCTAATCCAAAAATTCTTTAAAAAATTACACATTAAAAAAAAATGCACCAAGCAGAAATTACTAAAGCCAAGAATGGATTGCAAATAAAGGTATTTAAATAGAAAATATAAGCAGATTTCAATTTATATTGTAACTTCAATCGTAGGTTTTTCGTTGAATTTCAAGGACAGTGCAGTCAATGGAGAGTACAAAAGAATGGTCTACCTCAAGATAGTGTACTGACCCCAATCCTTTTCAACATTTATACAAACGATCAACCATTACATCCAGCTACCAGGAGCTTCGTGTATGCTGATGACATAGCTCTAGCCTCACAGAGCACAAAGCTTGAAGTTGTAGAAAGAAATTTGTCTGCTGCTCTTGAAAATCACTTAAGACCTAACCCTTCAAAAACTGAAGTGTGTGTCTTTCACCTAAAAAATAGGAAAGTTCAGTGTAAGTTAAAAGTAATGTGGTCAGGTATCGAACTGCAGACATGTAACACCCCAAAATATCTGGGAGTGACACTCGACAGAACCCTCACATACAAGAAGCACTGCATGAATTGCAAAATGAAGATCTCTACAAGAAACAACTTACTATGCAAACTAGTTGGATCACAGTGGGGCAGTCAACCACAAACTATACGTACATCAGCAATGGCCCTTTGTTACTCTGTTGCAGAATATGTAGGCCCAGTTTGGTACTCATCATCTCACACCAAACTGGTGGATGTAGCCCTCAATAACACTTGTAGCCCAGTGACAGGTTGCTTAAAGCCTACCCCAGTTGATAGGCTTTACCAGCTTTCGGGAATTGCACCACCCAGTATCCGGAGAGAAGTGGCTGTGAACAAGGAGAGGACCAAAGTAGAATGGAAA
This sequence comes from Vandiemenella viatica, assembly GCA_031002005.1. Classification (NCBI taxonomy): domain Eukaryota; kingdom Metazoa; phylum Arthropoda; class Insecta; order Orthoptera; family Morabidae; genus Vandiemenella; species Vandiemenella viatica. The sequence goes on from JARYHS010011408.1 coordinate 185,914,480, forward strand.
GCACTCATCCACTGCACGGTCATACACCACCAGCCCAGAGCCTCAAAACTAGGGAAAGCTTTCTGAGAACATCACGGGGACTAATTGGGTCACCTGAAAAGGCAAGAGTAGAGTCGTGGAAAATGAAGGTTCCTAACATCTCGGGACCACTGACAGTTGCAGAGCACTTGCCACCTGGTCATGCTGAGGACTGGAACGTCTGGCGGTCCTTAAATGGATTGTGAACCGGAGTGGGCAGGTCCAAGGAAAACCTAGTGAGATGGGGTTATACTGATACTACCAGTATTAAGTGCGAATGTGGCGAAGACCAAACTATGAATCACATGCTCAAGTGCCCTATGCGCCCATCATCCTGCAACAACAAATATCTCTTTCAAGCAACACACAATGCAATTGAGGTTACGAAGTACTGTGCTAAGTGTTTTTAAGATTGTTGATTTGCACAATGTATTTAACTGTGTATTTTGATGTTTGTGATACGAGATTAATAATAATACTTCAATGCACAAAAAGCAATAGCATAACTACACTACAACATGTATACACCAGGAGAAACCACTGAAGATGTTTCTGTAAAAGAAATTAAACACATTCAGAAAACAAATAAACGAACAAAAATTCAATTGCTTTGGCAGTATTTATTTATAAAAAATTTGGAAAAAGACTTGTGCAGGCATCAAAGTTGTCAATTAACAGACCAGGTCTATCAAAAAAAAAAAAAAAAATACTATTATCTTGGGACTTGAAAGATTGCTCCAATATAAACCGTATCCTTTACAAAAAATTTACATGCATGTATAAAATTTATTTTGCCGTTACTTTGCAATATCATCATCGAATACAGTTTTCAGTTATTGGCAGGGTCTGCTTAGCACACAAGACCATGGGCGCCGGCAGGATTGCTTCTAGGGGGGGTGCACCAGGGCTGCATTGGTGCCCCTCCCCCCCTATCGGCCCAAAAATTTCCGGGCTGGGCGACCTTTTTTTTTTTAGCTCTACTACTGCCCAGACGGCGACCCGGGATGTCAGGGGGGTGCAAGTGCACCCCCCTCCCGGCACCCATGCACAAGACTCTACATTTTCTTGCAATTTTTCCCAACTTTCTGTCACGACCTCAGTCCAGTCATCTCCTCTCTTCAGCACACACCCCACACAGCCATCTATCCCTTGGTTTTCGCTGGGCTGTTTACCTTCTTATCTTCATTTCATGTATTCTTCTCAACTCTCTGTGCTTCCCTGGTCTCTTAACTTGCTCATACCATTTTAATCTTGCCTTCTCTATCCTTTCTTGCAGAGGTTCCTTCTTTACTCAATCTTTAATCATTTTGTTTCACATCCTGTTCATTCTTGAAACTCCTATTCCGCTTCTTAGAAATTTCACTTGCTTGAATATAACTAATATCCTGCTTCTTGAATGTCCATATTTCTGCACCACCTGTGAGAACAGAAACATACTATGTATGGTAAATTACTCCCTTGTTTCTCTGTGGAACATCCACATTCAAACCAGGAATCTGTCACTTCTTAAAAATATTTCCTGCTTTTTCCCCTTCACCTATTTCACTATTGTTCCTTCCACAACACTTTTTAGGTATTTGAAACTATTCACCTTCTTTAACTCTTCTGCCATCACAATTCTGGTTGTGACGTATAATCACTTCACATCATGTTAAATTTCAAACCATATTTACCCACGCTTACTGTCCTTACAACCAACTGCCACTGAACTTCCTCTTCACCAGGTCATCCGCAAAAGCCGTCACCTTCCTCTTTTCCTCTTTCATCCTCACTGCCACGTTCCCCATTATATTTGTCCATTACCGAAATTGAAGTTTTGGTGAGAGGGCATTTCCTTGTTCTAGTCTGGTTGTCTTCCCCCCCCCCCCCCCCCCCAATGTATTCTCTCTCCCTCTACTTTCACATAGCTCACACTTCCCTGGAATAATTCTGTCACTATACTGATTGTTTGTGAACTTCTCCGTTTTCCAAAGCTTTTTTACCTTTCTGCTGTGTAAGTAATCATATCAAGGAAGATCAATGGCACATTCTTTCCATACTTGTAGTGATTTTCCTGCAGCTGCATTACAAATATCAAGTCAACCACTGTCCTACCTCGTCTGAAGCCACACTGCTCTCCCCGTAGCTCTTATTCAATCCTGTTGTAGATTCTTTTATCTAGGATCTCGTCATAAACTAACATTAATTTATTGAATGTGTCTTAATTCAGAATTCACTGCATCCTAATGGATGGAATAGGTACTACCTATAATAAATTTGAATGAAATTTAATGAATGCACTAGCATAGTGGGCATATTGGGAATGGTGAAGTCTGTTAACCTAACTGAAAATTACTGATTTTTGTTAACACATCCATATCTGTGAAGGTCATCAGAAAATGTGAGATTAAATGCATGAGGCATGCTCCTGCAGGGAGGGAAGAATTCTCATTTCATGACGGACTTGAGCTGGCCTGGAGGGCCATCCCTAAAGTGCAGCTTTAACAAAATGTGTTAAGTTTCATAAGGGAGTTCCAGGTGCAGCTGGTTACTCTTCTGGCCGAGCTAACCAATTTTTCACTTTCATGTTTCCTGTTTTGTTCTAAATTGTGGGGGAAAAAACCATAACTGGCAGCAGGAATTGGAATTGATTGTTACATATATAATTTTTGGGACCAAGCTAGACAAAGTAACAATACAAATATCACTTGACTGAAGATATGCCTAAATAATTAAGAATGTATTTAATACTATAAATGACTACAGCAGTTTGAAAAAATATTTGAATAGGTCAGACAAAAAAAAAAACCCTTTGATTACTCATTCCACAAAGACTATGCTGTAAATAGGACAAAACAGTTTGGAAGTCTAACACACGTAATCCAGAAGGAAAGTGATACTGAACCTTTCTTACCAAATCCTGTTCAGACTTCAAGATTTTATGGAGGAATTGGATGCAGCAAACGAATGGATCCAATATTAGGTTTGCTTGGTTTGGACTAAACTTGTGTACAGAAAGGAATGAAGAACTATAACACTGTATTAAATTTGTCTGTTGTGCACTAATACTTACAGGGAAGACTGTATTTTACCACAGAGCTTACTCTAACAGCTCTCCTGATACAGCCCATCATCTGCTTCATTACCTGACAAAACAAACTTATTTATTCTTAAGAGATTTTCCTCACTACAGAGGTTTTACCCCAATATAACAATGAAAACTCGGAACACAGAACTTGAATTCATCTTCTCAAAATATTTTGATCCTGTATATCTTCCTCTTCTGCACCAAATCATCTTATTGCTATTTGTAAACTTTGGAGACAGGTAAACATGGGCCCCCCTCTTTTCCTCCTCCTTTTAACTTCCCATTGCTGTACAAGTTTTGGTATCCTAGCATCTTCCACCCTTCTTACATGGCCATACCATTCCAATCTTTTTTGTTCTATAACTTCATACATTTCTTCTTTCACTTCCATTAGCCTTATTATTTCTGTATTCCTTATTTTTTCTTTTCTTGATATTCTAGCTGATCTTCTCCAGAAATCCATTTGTAATGCTTACAACTTCTTAATATGTTTTTGGTTGATTGTCCTGGTTTCTGATCCACATAAGACTATACTTTCCAATAATTACTTAAATATAATTCTTTTTGTTTTATTTATAACATTCTTGCACCATAGAAGTGAATTGAGCATCTCGATTACTTCTGGCCATTAATAATTCTTTTATTAATTTACATATTCAATTTTCCTTCTATTTCTAAAATTGAACCCAAATAGCAAAGTATTTACCTTTTAAATTCTTATTCCATCAGTGTACAGTTCATCCAGATTATTAGTAAGATTATTATTTTTTTTTAAAATAATGATGTAGATATTTTTCATCTATTATTTCTAAATGCATTCTATTACACTTTTGAGAGCATATTCTCAAACTAACATCTATATAAGTTTTAAATAGGGTTGGTGCCATAGGGAAATGTTGCAGCAGACCTTTACTTGTTTTAAATTTTTGTGATAATCCATAACCCGTTTTTATTTGACGTGTTATTTTTGTACATTTATTGTATTATTTTAATTAATGAGTTATCTATATGTGACATATGTAATGCATCAGTATCATACACTTTTTCTAAATCTATGAAAATGAATACTACATTCTTTGATTTTTCGTTGCATTTTTCCAGAATCTGTCATAGTGTGAAAATATGGTCTGTACATGACCTACCTGCTGTAAATCCACATTGTTCTTCTTGAGTCTTATAATGAGTTTTTATTAGTTTGGCAAAGGTTTTCATCAATGAATTCATAACACAAACCTAAGGATAATATGAACATAATTTGTGATCTCCTTTCTTGAATATGGTAGTAATATAACCTAATGTCATTTTCTTAGGTATTGGGTCTCCATGTAAAATTGTATTGAAACAATTTTGTTATAAGTTTTACAACTTTTTCACCACCATATTTCATAATTTCCAAATTAATTCCACCTGGCCCAGGAAATTTTCCATTTTTTCGTGTTCTTAATGCCCCAAGCAGTTCATCTTCTGTAATTTGAATGTCATCACCTTCCTGCTAATTTTCAACTCCTAATCCTCCTCCTTTTAAGTATTCTTCTCTGTCCACATACAATAATTTTTGAAAATATTCTTCCCATTCCATTGATTTTTTCAACTGCAGATTACTTTTGCCTTTTGTTCCTTGTCAGAGTCCTTTTAATACAGACCATGCTTCTTGTAATCTCCCAACCCCCCATTTACAATTAACATTTCCTTGCTATCCTTATTTTCCTTACCACTTCATTCCTCTTTTTGTTATAAATAATCCTTGTTTTTTTTTTCTGATGTATTACTCAGTCAATGATTGAAAGCACTCCTTTTTTTCTCTTACTGCTTGTTCTATTTCCTCTGACCAGCACCCTGCTTCTCGTTTGTGTTTCATTTCCTTTATGTCTAACACCTCTGCTGCTACTTTTTTTATGTTAAATTTTATGTACTCATATATTTCTTCAGTACTTCCATCAAATGAGTCATCTAAGATATCAATATTTTATAATATTCATTTTGATCTTTCTCGATGTGATTCTTTACTGTTCCAATGTTGTTACTCCCTACGATTTTTCATAGCCAGAAACATTTCATTTTTACAAGATAGTGATCTGATCCACACCGAGCTCCTCTATATGATCGTACATCACATGCCTTACAAGAGCTTGTTTGTCTATAATCGATCGATGCTCTCTAGTATTCAGTTGGAAGGTATATTTGTTAATATTTTTGTGTTTCAAAAATCTATTTGTAATTTTTAAATTGTTCACATAATTCAATTAACCACTCTCTATTATCAAATTTTTTTCAAGGTTTTCTTCCTTTAGCTAGTTTGGTCTACCCCATGTATTTTAATCCCTGGTACCCACCATATGTGGTGGGCATTCCCCTATCCGTCACCCGTAGGGAGACTAGCGACTTCGCATGGGAACAAACTTATTATATGGTTGAATAAAATTTTCTCGGGTAGCTAGCCGAGTTAGTACATCGTTTGACCACGACGTTTCGGCGGTCACAATCTCTGCCGCCATTGTGACTTGACAATGGCGGCAGAGATTGTGACCGCCGAAACGTCGTGGTCAAACGATGTACTAACTCGGCTAGCTACCCGAGAAAATTTTATTCATTTACAACGCCGAGAAAATCTCCAGTCTTACTTATTATATGTTTTTTTTTTTAATTTTATTTATTTTAAGTATATATATTATTCTCTTGCTTTTAATTAAAGTTGAATTTTTTATGCATATCTTTCATTTTAATAGCACAGTAATAATGCAAATTGCTAAAGGGGTATAAGTTATTACAGTTCTCTCTTTGATCTTTCATAAGACAAATAAGTACAAGACTGGCCAATGTGCTTTCATTGCAGTTACTGTGAAGACATGAATATCTGTTTCTGATTGCTACCTTCAGGGAGTTATTCATACAGAGAGGCACCAGGACAAAAATTAAAATTGGATATAATCAAAGCAACAGGAGTTATACTGGATGTTAAATTCAATTTGAACCAAAATTATAAAATCAGTTTGAAATAGACTGAACATTAGCCAAGTGTTCAAGAAGTAAACATATCCTCTCCCAATAATTTCATAAAAATGTTGGTGTACTGCAACAAAAACAACACTGCCTCAAGTTGAGCCCACATTAGAAACAAAGACTAGTCGTGATCATACTCATAACTAACAGTGCTCATGACTGTCCACTTCTCTGCCCTGTAAATTACCACTATTTTACTACAATTTGGTATGAACTTTGTGATAAACATAAATAAAATGGGGTTATAGTATAGAAATAAATTAAATAACTATGATTTCTTCATCTTTAGCTTATTAAAAATTCCTATGAATGATGCAATTATTCAGTATAAAGGATAAAATTCAATAAAAAAAATTGTAAGTATATGAATAACTAACAAACTTCAATAGATTGTAAATAATTACATATAGCTGAGTCCATATCTATGTCAGCACAGCTCACGTGATGTATTCGACTTCTTTAGGGGGTGTCCATTAATTGTGTGTGGCACTTTTTTGGAAATCCCCTCCCCCTCCCAGCCCCGATGACCTAGTAGGTATTCAAGATTTTTTTTAGCTTTCCAGTTTAGAGGGCAGTTACCGCCCCCCCCCCCCCACCCCACCCCTAAAATTGATATTGGCGTCTTTTGTAGACTTTTTTTAGCTCTACTGTTCTTTAAGGAATGACGAGAGATTTCTGTTGACCCCTCCCACTCCTCTCATTTCAAATCACACATTTTTTAAAAATTTTTTATTCCTTCATGTAAATCCTGGGAGGCGGGCTGTTTTAGAGTCTCGTGGACTCAGCCTACTTAAATCTATAGGGAAGGTAAGGAAAATGGAAGTCGGCCATGGCCTTGTAGGGTACCATCCCAGCATTCACCTGGAGTGACTGAGGAAACCCACAAAAACCCCAATCAGGATGGCCGGATGGGATTTGATCCCTGTCCTCACAAATGTTAGGTAGGAGGGCAAATTCAACCACCTCCTAGCAGCAGTGACATTAATTACTGGGAAAACTTAAGTCCCAGGTTGAGGGGAAGTTTTTGCGCTATAGCGCATCTCCTTCCAGTTTATGTTATTGGTTGTCATTATCAGAATGGTTCGTCTCTATCTGGATTTGTCGTATCCGGTGCACCACCTCCTAGTTAATGGATGCCCCTTTATATTCTACCATGGTAAACATTTTGACTGTGAGAAGGTTTGCACCTGACAGCATTAAACTGATAGTTTTTGCGCATCCTGGATGGCAACACATCCCATTATTAAATCCCAATGTTGTAGTCGATCTGCTTCAGCCTTCTCTTAAAGTAGAATCGCACTGGGACACTTTAAACTCACTCTACTATACACAACTGAGTAGAGAATATGAAACATATCTGTATAGAGGAAGGCTGATGCAAATTGGCTGAAATGCTGGCATTAAAGACCAAGACATTGAGCAATGAGAGAAGCATGGAAACTATTTATTTTGGCCGTGCAAGTGTTCAAAGGTATTAAATTGACAGATTCTATTACAGTACAATTAAATTAGCAGACACTTTATTTTTATTTCTCAGTGTGTGAATGTAACATGGAAACATAATGTACACCATCACCGACAGAATATAAGCACTCTCTATGTACAGTTTTGTAGAAATGACAGGATTTTGCTTGAACTGTGCACATGTACAAAATTTCACAAATTTGAGGTCTTGGCCTATGTACCATGGACAAAATATATTACTAATTAGGATTAAAAGTATTATGTATGTTAAATGCAAGCTATCACTATGTGCTGTTTCGCTGAAATTCATTCATTAGCTTTTGCGCTAGGCCCACACACACACAAAAAGATTCTAGAATTTATGTTTTTCGCCTCTATTATCATTGAGAACTATGTTGCTGATCTGGATAAAAGGCATTCTTTATGTTAACTGATGAAATGACCTATCACCATGTTAAGTTTCATTGAAATTTGTTCATTTGTTTTTGTGTAATGTGCAAACAGGCAAAACTTTTAAAATCGCAGTTTTCGAATCTTCAGAAACTTTTTAACTTACTGGGATAAAAAGAATTCAATATGCTAACCGGTGACTTGTATTCCATTTAATTAAAATCCATTGTTAGTTTTTGCGTGATATATGGACAGACAGTTAATAATTTACTGTTCTGGCTTCTGTGTCATTGGGAACTACGTTACAAGAATTGAGTCTTTCCCGGTATAGAGCTGATAAAAATTCTTCAATGGCGTTTTGTCAGATAAGTTCTGCCATACACTTTGTTTCGACAGCTACCTCCGTTGCCTTCATCAGGTGAAATGGTAGGTCCAAGTTGCTACTGTGACGTCACCGACTGTGAATGACTCACAATTCTAACTCATAGGTCGCATATGAGGCCCGCTGTGGGAGCTGCTCTTCTATTGGCCACTGCGTCGACTAGGCTTTATATGATTCCTGCAATAATCAGTCGCATCTAAACACTCTTTCGGTGTGCATGTCTATCACGCTGCTGTTGGATGATGGGATTCCATGCTTCACTTAAAAAGAAACCACCATCTCTGTTGATGTTGTTAGTACTCAGCAACTCTCTAATTATAGAATCCCAGAAATACGCAGCCAGAGCCAGTACATCAGTCTTGTTGAAGTTTATTCTGTGGAAATTTTTTACTTTTTCTTTTTAACTGCTTAACGTCTCTCAACAGCGAGGTCTTTAGAGATGGAAAAGGATGGGGGGGAAAGGATGGGGGGGGGGCAAGGAATGGGAAGGAATTTGGCCATGGCCTTTTGCCGGCATTTGCCTGGAATGATTTGGGAAACCATGGAAAACCCAAATCTGGATGCCCAGACGGGGATTCGAACCGTCGTCCTCCCGAATGCGAGGCCAGAGTGCTAACCGTTACAGCACCACGCTCGGTGGGAAATTTTCCACAGCATTTTCGGTTAATGGGTACTTGTCTAGTTGTAGCAAGTGCAGATGTCACTGGTGCTCGGTGCGGCACTCCTCTATGGTTGTAATTGTTTGGTGATGTATATTTTGCCACATTCACATGGGATCGAGTAAAATCCCAGAACTCAAGGCCAAGGTCATCCTTCACTGTGCGCATCATATCTTGTATCTTTGCTGGTGGTCGAAATATACTCCTTATACCATATCGTGTGAGAATTCTACCTATCTTAGCAGAAGTATTCCCAGCATAAGGTAGCACTGCAAGGACTCTGACAGTTCTCTTGCTCTTCAGCCTGTTTAATTTGGTCTTGCGAGTATCCTTTTTACCTAAGGTAGCTGTCAAAACGTCGTGTATGACAGAACTTATCCGGCAGAACACTCGCGAAGAATTTTTTATAACCTAGATACATTACAACCAATAACATAAGCTTAAGTTATGTGCAATTTCATTACAATCCATCATTTAGTTTTTGTGTGATGCAAACAAATACAAAATTCCAAATTTTACTGGTTTGGCACCCTGGCCATGAGTAGTGTACTTTGAAATTACTCTTTTGAAATTAATTTTATGTACAACTTTTCTACAATTTTATTGTTTAGTATAAATAAAAGCAATGATGTTTCAGATAAATTGTGAGCACTGAAAATAAGAAAGGATAGGGAAAATATCCCATCACTTACCACAGATGAAGACAGGAAGGTCAAACAAATATGATAACATAAAAAATTTATTCCTTTATGTAGGGCTAGATCATTTGGCAAGGTGGGATCTGCACACAACATGGCCTAACGCATGAGTAGCTACTCTAAGGAAAACAGCTACTCCATGGGGACGTTGAGGTTATGGGAGTAAGTTGTGAAGTGAACTATCAATAATTCTCAGTAAAAGACTAAAGTATTATGCATACATATTGTTAAGAAACAAAGGCACTAAAAAGTGGATACATTAAATATTTAGATAGCACAAAAACCACCACTTACTCTAGAGGAAGAGTCCTGTGGCATTGAGACAAGGAAAAAGAAAGCACGTACACACAAAGCGCTTCTTTAGCACAGAATGAGGCAGCTGCCTTATGGAAACTGAAAGTTAGCTGCCACCTTCCATAAGTCAACTGCCTCATTCTATTGTTGAAGAAGGGTTATGAGCCCAAAAATTTCATCGCTCTATGTGTCTACGTGTTTTCTGTGTGTCCAGGTCACAGCAATCTTTTACTTTGGTGTGTACATATATATATGAAATAAAAGGCACTAAGTAGCGAAAAGGAATTTAATTAGGATAGGGAAATGAGCCACCACTTGCTTTTAGATGATGGATGTGGGGCGCGAACAAGCAGAAAAGTATGTATTTTTGTCTTTTCTGTGTGTTCGCACCCACATCCATCATCTAAAGGTAAGTGGTGGCTTATTTCCCTATCCAATTTTAATTCCTATATATAATTAAGGAAGGGCAGAAAAATAAGAAACAACACTTACCACAGATGATGGTAGCTAGGCAAGACAAACACAAGTGACACAATGTTTTGGTGGTCAATTTTATTCTTGCACACCAGGAATAGGATTTTTTTTTTTTTTTTTTTAAAAAAATTGATAAAATTGTGATGGGACCGCCTGCTCCAGTGGCAATCTTCCTAAGACCCCTCCCTTTCCCCTTCCCACCTACTTTTGCACTCTACTAATTTTTACTTTATATTCTTTCAGTGTTTCAGGTAAGTTATTCATCAGTTCTCTTGGCAATTTATTCCAGTCCCACACTCCATTTCCTATGAAAGAAAATTTTTCCACACCCTTATACCTGAAATCAAGTGCCAGCTTGTGGTCATGGTCAGCCTTAGCCTTCCAAGAACCTCTCTTAATTTTCCCACCAATATCTTTCCATGCTTCACTCCCATGACTCTCTTCACCATCCTTCTATCCTCCAATGAATCCCACTCTCGCTCCTTTATCATATTAGTTACTGATTGTGTTCTGCGATAATTTCCAAAGACAAACCTGGCAGCCCTCCTCTGCACCCCCTCCAACTCCTGTATTTGATACCCAAAATGTGGATCCCAAACTACACCACCATATTCCAGCAGTGGTCTGACCAAAGTTTTGTACCCCAATTCCCTTACTTCTCTAGTGCATCCCCTCATCACTCTTTCCAACAGGTGAAGGATTTTGAACCCTTTCCCCACCACTTGTCCAATGTGCCCTGCCCAGTTAAGTTTGCTATCAAATGTAATGCCAAGGTATTTACATTTCAAGTCTTCAATAAGTAGCTCCTTCCCCACTTTATAATCATAATCAACCTTTAGCTTTTCATCTGTGTACCTAATAAGCTGACTCTTATTTGCATTTATCTTCATCCCATGTTGACTCACCCAACTAGTTATCCTATCTAGATAACCGTGCAGCTGTTTACAGTCTCCTATTGTTTTGATCCTTTCATATAACATTATGTCATCTACAAACAATCTAACTTCTGACAGTAAACCATTAACACAATCAATAATTAGAATAATGAATAACAATGGTCTCAACACACTACCCTGTGGGACTCCCATGTTCACTTCTACTTCTTTTGATATTGCATTTCCTACCCTACCTTTTTGCTTTCTACTTTGAATTCTTCCACCAGCAAATCAACTTTTTATCAGCTCCAATAGTTTTAATCTTATTTAGCACCATTTTATGGTTCACTCTGTCAAAGGCCTTTGAAAGATCTAGTGCCACACTATCAACTTGACCTCCCCTGTCAACTTCATCAGAAATATCTTGCATATATCCTACTGAGATTCACACAAATATCCTTGTCTAAAGCCAAGTTGCTGACTTTAAAACCATTTACTTTCCTCACAGACACCTCTAATATGGTTGCATATTAATCTCTCCATTAATTTACCTACCACTGATGTAAAACTGATTGGCCTATAGTTTTCAACCCTGTTTATCACCCCTCCTTTATGGACCGGTTACTACTATCACACTTTTCCAGTCATTTGGTAAACAACAAGTATCCAGACTCAATTTAAATAATGTTTCAAGGTAAGGTACAATGTCCCTTCCTACTATCTTCATCTGTAGTAATATTATCAAAACCAGCCCCTTTATGGTTTTTTAGATTCCTTAGTTCCTTCATGATATCTTCATATTTAATTTCAAATTTTCTAATCTGGTCCCCTCCAACTGTGCGGATAGGCTCATTTCCAGATATAACCCCTGAATTATTGTCCCCAATGGACTCACTGAACCAGTTACTCAGTAACTCTGCCTTTTTTAAGTCCTCCGTTACTTCTTCTCCATCGTTATCTATAATTGTCTCAATACCCTCTCCTCCCTTCAGTTTCCTGATATAGCTATAGAAATTTCTAGATGCATCAGTCTGAGGTCCCCCTGCACCAAAAATATTCTTCATAAACTCATCCTTAGTCAGTTTCTTTGACATTATTAATTCCTTTGTTAGTTGTTTCATTACCTCCCTACTGTCTTGCTGTTTCTTAACACTGTTATGTTCTCGTCTCACCAATCTCTTTAACCTCCTCACCTCCCTGTTACAGTATGAAGGTTCTGTACTTCTCTTTATTCTCTGCTTTGGAATAAACATTTCTTCACCCTTTCTTATCATTTCCTTGAACTATTCCCATTTTGTCTCCACTGAACTGGTGCCATTCTTCCATTTAATAAAATTAACCCTGAAATATCTTTTCAGTTCTAAGATTTGTGCCCTTTTATAATTGTATCTATTTCCCCTTCAATTCTGGCCACTGGTTTACTGGATCCCCTTATATCCATCAGAACTGCATTACTTATCCCTTCGGTTACTTGACACCCAATTAGATTTTCATCCGGCTTTATTAGGAAAATATCCAATACGTTTTGCCCCCTTGTTTTCTGCTCAACCACCTGTGTAACGACTCCTCCCCTTACTAAGGTATTTGCAAATCTCTGTTCTTTAGTGTTATTAATCTTATTTCCTACCCAGTCGACACCTGGTAGGTTCAAATCCCCACCAATCATGACCATTCAATGCTCACTTCTGAACTCTGAACATAAATTTAGAGCCTCATCTTTATCATTCATTTTTCCACTACGGTAAGTAGCCAACACCCTGACTTTTTCTTTATTTCCCCAGAAGTCTACCCCAAGTAACTCATTGTCATGATCTCTAAACACCAGTGAACTGTAGTAGTCCTTGCTAACCAATATGAATACCCCTGCCCCAGTTGCTCCTCTGTCTCTGCGGTACACTCTGTAACCATCGCACACAGGGGTATTTGACACAAAAAGTCGATCACAATTATTTCTACGTAATTTGGATTTTTGTTTTGCTTCTTTTGTGTATTAGAACTTATAATTGTGAAGTAGGAGTAATAATAAAGAACACATACTGTTTTCATACACTTTATAACATATTAAGCGAATATTTATAAAATACCTAAACAATAATCATACATGTACAGTAAAATATAATACTGATGAACCGTCCCATCCTTCGTCATCGGAACCTTCACCTCATGGCTCATTCTCTTCTTGAGTACTCAGGTCCCATTAAAGTAATATTTTAATAGTTTCTGGATTTAATGATTTAGATGTTTTGTGCCTGATGAAGCTCAGATACGGATCCTAAGTTAATGAAAGCCTATTAATGACATATGTGTGGCATTAAACCCAACTAAGTTTTCTGGAGTCTCTCCCCCAAATTGTCAAAAATATTTGTTTCTAGCTTCTACCGCTGCTTCTGACAGTGCCTATAGGCAAAAGTGCATACTCTATTATAAGTGGCCCACAATCAATACTTCTTATATAGGTGACATTTGATGCCACAAGTACAGTTCAATGTACAGTACATCTTAAATTTTTCATGGCAGTGGGGAATAATTTTTTTTTTATATCTATCTTGAGTCCACTATATATCATTCACATAATAGTATAAAACCTGTCAATCAATGTTTTGTTATTACCTATTATCACTGCGGACATTATTTGCTAAAATCCGTCAAATCATCAAAAGATTTTCTAGGCTGACCGACAGTAGTCGGATTGGATTTTATGGGGATTTCGATACATCTTTTGAACCAATCATGCTATTTCTTTAAAAATACACTCTCAGTTCTCTTATCAGCCTGCCATTTTCTTTAAATATCCAATTTAAGACTTGAAAACTTTTTTTTCAAACTGTTGCGTTTGTTTCGACCACGAATGTCGGTTGAGTTAAAATATTTTCCTTGACTAATACCAACTTTTGTACGAAATCATTTCCTTTCTTGTGTTTGATCATATCATAAATAACTTTTCGGGTCATGAGCATGAAACCAGAAGAGCCCATAACAAAGAAAATCTTAGATGAATTAATGTGATGGAAAAAAAGTAAGTTTGTTTCATTGGAAATAATCTAGAATTTTTTCGAATAAATAGACGTTTGGCACTTTTTGGCACCTAATTTTCAATGAAACACCAAGATAGTACACTAAACTAATACCATACAAGAAATCAGATTCGGGAAAGGTCCGGAAATATAACTCTTTAAAACTTTTCGTAATAATAAAATCAGTACAAAATGAGTCAGCTTAGAAAAATGTACAGAAATAAAGTTGTGCGATACCTTTGGATGTATGTTACTATTATTTAAATTCTAGGTACCTGGCTGAAGAATATCCATGACTAAAATCACTGCTACTCACTTAACATCACTCACAAAAATTAAATTGGTACAACTTATAATTTTCTTGTATTTGGTTGGTAACAGTACGTGGGTCTTGCAATGTGCTCAGAAGATAACCGTTCACAGGGTGGGGAATGTAGCTTATTTAAAAAACATAGCTGATTGTTATTCTATAGACATTTGCGTCGAGTCAGGTAGATAACGGGTTCTTGGAATTTGTTTAATTTTTTTTTTTTTTTTTTTTTACTTTTGATCGGTTTTTTTGTGTCAAATACCGCTGTGTGCATCAGGAAAAACCTCATTGTCTAGTACTCCTCCTTTTACCCAGGACTCTACCCCTATAACTACTTGAGGTTCATGTATCTCAATTAGGTTTGCAAATTCCATGACTTTATTCATTATACTTCTACAGTTTACCTTAGATATGTACACAATGACAACAATCCACCTGGTGAACATCGGGTGGACGTCGTTATGTGTAGATATAACTCCACCTGGTGTGTCACTTCTTGCAAGAATAAAGTTAACCACCGAAATATTGAGTCACTCGTGTTTACCTTTCCCAGCCGCAGTCATCTGTGGTAAGTGTTGTGTCTTATTTCACTACCCTTCCTTAATTTCATTGCCTTAAAGCATTTTCCCACTAATTTTGTATATATATTGGGGGTGGCTGTGAGGCATCAAAGTAGATAAGCACAACTATAAAATTGTAATAATGGAAAATAAATAAATTTGGAAGAATTTTGTTAAAAGTATAAACAAAAAACAATAAATGGTGGGTTGTTGGTAGGGTCTTATTAGTAATTTAGGCCAGGAAAGTGTTTGGTGTCCATGATATTTTGGTATGCAAGTTTTCATTTTCGAAGTTTACATGCAGTGGTGATTTCTGGTAAAACTCTGACAGCTCTTACTGTAAAGCAGTCACTGAAATTGTTGCAGTTGTGGGTGTTGACATGTTCTGCACCTGGACGGAATAGATTGCAGGCTTGAACTGTTTGTCTGGGGCCCAGAGTTGTATTGTGGTGTGGCTAACGTTTGAACTAGAGCAGTGGCGGCAGGTCAGTTGGTATATGTTGTGTGTTGTGGAAGAAGTAGAATGTCTAATGATGGGAAAGGTTTCCCCCATGGCAGGGTTGGAATTGGTCATGGTAGGTGGACACATGCTGCAGGGTATTTGTAGACCCAGATAAGACCCCATTAATAACCCATCACTTATTTTTTCTTTTTTTTAAATTAATGGTTTTAACAAAATTCTTATAAAACTATTTATTTACTTTTTTAATTAATACAATTTTCATTCATGGATATCTATTTTGACACCACCTGCAATAGATAACACGCTTCTCCTTGCCCACAGGCATGTGAAATATACATAAATAAGATTTTAAACTGAAATATTGTAAAGGGTATTCACATATTTGCATTCGTCTGGCTTTCCTGCATTATTTTTCCTATCCTTCCTTATTTTCATTGGCTAGTGGCACATTCATTGTCACCATTATCCAAGAAACTGTGGACAGAGCAATATGTCATCCTAACCGTCATTACATCAACAATGTACTACCTTACCAGCCATGGTAGTGAGCAATACAAGACATATAGGAAAGAACTATTTTAATTGGTTGTGGATAACAACGACTGAAGCACACTGGGTGAATTCCTTGAATGGTGAGAGATGTGGCTCATAGTAGCCTACTCTCTTTTTGCATATCTGAACAGAATCATCAGCCCTTTATATGCTAACTCCCGACCATTCTGAAATAATTATAGTAAAGAAACACACCTGTACCATGAGTCATATTTTTTTAAAATAAAAATGCCATCACAGTTCAATGAAGAAGACAACCAAAATTTTAACAACATAATAATATGTTTCTGTTTTTCATATATTCTAAATTTTTTGTAATCTTCAAAACATCTGATTTAAACTTAAAAAGGAAAAGAAAAAATTCCAGATAGAATGGAAACAGCAGCAGTTATTCTTGCAAATGAATTCTCATTTTATAACTTCTCATGTGAATACTATTGTATATCCAAGAGAACGATAAATTTAAGTATCTGATTTTGGAATTTTTCATAATTTTATTTATTTACATTCTGGATTATTCATCTGTAACAATTCTCAACAATACAACTCTCACGTGGCCTATGTAAATGAGATATAACTCAATCCTATTACATAATAAATGAAGAAATTATTTGCTTTAGCATCAGTTTACAGATATTTTTAACGCACTTATATTAGAATTAAACTGTAATTGAAATTTAACAGAAAAAACATCAAACATGTGAAAAGTAAACTTACTCTTTCCTTTAAACGAACTTTATTAGAGTCAAAATTTTCTGTGGCAAATTTTTTTTTTTTTTTTTTTTTTTTTTTGGTAACAGTTTAACGTCCCTTTTTAACAACGTGGTCTTTAGAGACGGGAAAGGATGAGGGCAAGGAATGGGAAGGAGTTCGGCCATGGCCTTTTTGAAGGAAGCATCCCGGCATTCGCCTGGAGTGATTTGGGGAAACCATGGAAAACCCAAATCTGGATGCCCGGACGGGGATTCGAACCGCCGTCCTCCCAAATGCGAGGCCAGAACGCTATCCATTACACCACCACGCTCGGTGGCAAAATCTCCACAACTGTCTCTGATATGTAAACTGCACATTTCAGAAGTGTTCCTGAAGCTATTGCGTTGTATTAGAAAACTAATTGGTACACTTGGAAATTAAATTTAAATGCATTAACACTAGAAACTTTAATTAGCACTGCGTGCAGGGTATGCATCATGTTGACCAATTCTGCACAAGACAAGTCACGTCATCCTCCTTGACATCATCAACTGAACTTTGGAGTGCTTAATCAAAACTGGTTCTATTATGTAGTTCTACTTGAGGGTAAAGGTATTGGTCCAGGAGGCAAGTGTGACAAATTCGTGGGCGCCGGGAGCGGGTTGCAAGGAAGTACACTTGCACCCTCCCCCCCCCTCCCCCCGCTATCAAAGAAAATACACAGAAACAAACATTTTATTATTAAATTCACTGTTCAAATAATAACTTGGTTGTTGTCAAAATTTTTATTCAACATCTTGTCAATAAATGCAGCATCCTTAGTTAATATATATATATATACACAGATGCACCCAGCTTAAAGTAATTCTGCCGGCGCCCATGGACAAATTCCATTAAAATTAATAAAACAAAGTCAAGGAACAATCACTTACTGCAGATGACCGCTAGACAGCAAATAAACCGAAAAATTAAACACATATATGCAACAATAATATAATTTTCAGGTATGGACATTTCTATGGCAGGAGACCGTCAAATGTACAGAATGGGAGACAATCTAAACAGTGGTTAACTGTGTGGATGATGGAGATGGCAGAGGAAATTGGAACTAGGACAACACATTGTCATAAACAAACCAATAGCTATGAGATTCGTCACACATGACTCTAAGAAATATAAAAAATGCGAGTTACAAAACCAATTTTAAAAAGCACTTATAAAGTTTTTCTTGAGATCAGAAAATGGTGGTGGAGAGGAAAGGGAAATATTGTAGTTAGCATTAGTGACATTGCAGATAATGTTACAGACAACACCATTAAGATTCTACTGGAAACATGATTTTCCATCTCTGCTGGTAGTATTTATGTCAATGAATTTAGATGAAACAGTAATCTCTTGACTACATGGAAAATCATGTGAAAGAAAAAGATTCCTTCTCTCTCTCTCTCAAGTCCACAAATTCATGCTGCTTTGTTTTCAAACTAATAGTTTGTCTAATGAAAATATGGCTGGCTACTATGAAAGTTGAACTCACAAATACAAATTTGATATTGTTTTGAGGCTAAACCTTCACTTGACACAGTACTGATGAATATTCGAAATGAAGTAATTAAATAAGAATAATTTAAATTTGAAAACTTTGACCACATTTTTAAAATATACAGAAAAAAGTTAACTGCTAAACTAATGAGCTTACAAAAAAAAAACACACACACACACACACACACACCTAAATCTAAGTGTGACCAAAGCAACAGTGACTGAGCCTGATGTTGAGCATGAGGAAATTAGTAAAACACTTATTATATTAAAAATTCTGAGTGCTAATATCAACTGAAATGGTGGAGATGGTAATTTGGGAGAAGGGGAAGTTGATCAGCAATAATCTTTATAACAGCTGGTCAAAGTAAAATAAAATGAATTTTAAAAAAATATATAAAGACAAAGTTCTTTTTTGAATCAGGTGCATAAAAAATAATAATCAAACAAAAATAACTGTATATTTATTGCAACATAACTGTCAGGTTTACTGGCGGGCTCTTAGAGGAGGCTGAGGCCATATGGACGCTGTGCTGGAAGGATAGTTCCCATCTACAGAGTATGGAAGATGTTAGTATCATCAAAAACAGTTGTCGAAGCTGTCAGAGTTGTGACGACTGGATAGTCTAGTTTATCAGTGGCTGATCGTCCTGATGGACAGTTAGTGCCAAGGCCTAAATAAGAAGCTGTGCAGTGGGGGCAGGTAAGTTGGTGGATAATAGTATGAGATTTACTTGAGGTAGGAATGGATGGGCACTTGAGGCTACATGCATGCTGCAGGTTTCACAACCAGGTCTATTGAATGGATAAGATCCAGGTGGCAGCCAAGGAGAGTCAGAAGGCAAATATTTGTGGCAAAGATGTTCTTGAGATTGGGTGGTCTGCTGAAGCATGTGCAAGAAACATTCGATAGGATTTTGGGAAGAAGGATGTGTATTTCAGTGAATGAATGTAGAAAGTCACATCTGCCACAAGGGATCTGTTTATTAAACTCTATACAGGCAGTGAATCAGGGGCTGCAGTCAGAATAAGAGCTGTGAGTGGCTTGTGGGGCAACAGCACTTACAATCAGAGCAGATGTGTCAGCTAGGCCACAGGAGAACATTTGCATATCCCTCCTTGTCAAATGGCCCAGTCATATATACTTGAATAAGATTTTAAACCTAAATATTGTGAAGCGTGTTCATGTTGTTTTCAGGGTTTTATGTTTGTTTAGCCGGCCTGCCTTCATTTGTGGTAAGCAACAGGTTTTTTTCCCTATCCTTCCTTACTTACGTTGCTATAAATACGCAATTAATTTTTATTTATTTACATTATTTAAAAATTCTATATTTTTAATAAAATATTATTTTAATTCAATTTTCCAGCAAGTAATTACCATTGGTTAACTTTCCCTCTCCCACCACTATTATCCGCTTCCTTCCCACCTGGTTCTTGTTTGACTTAGTCATGTGTTGTGTATCAGAGTGTACACATCCAATGCCTTGCCATATGTCATCTAGCCACGATTAAGGTTTATTCCCCATCACTTTATAGAGTTGATCATGTTTTTGTGTTTACTGTGGTCATCCTGCCTTAATTTGTGGTGAGTGGTGGGCTTACTTCCCCTTACCTTTCTTATTTACTCAGTAAATACTGAAGACAATAATTATGAAAAATAAACCCCTCACACTCCAGCAAATTAACAACTAAACACACACACACACACACAAAAAGAGGAAGGGGGAGTAATTTAGTATTTATTTCCTTATTATGGGGGCTTAACACCTCATCAAGCTCATAAAGGTGAGAGAAGACATGGGAAGAAAGGATTTGACGATTAACTCTCTTCTCTCTGGGTTTTTTTTTTTGCTGTAACCATACCAGCATTTGCTAGATGTGGTTTTGGGAAACCATAGAAAATGGAAATCTGGATGGCTGTAAAGGAGGGTGTCCCTTACTTTTCAAAGTCAAAATTTAATAACACATAGGTCGATTTTTTTTATTTCATCCTAAAACACTCACAAATAAATTTTTGCACCATTCGGAGAACTGTAATCCATGCAAACTTCCACCGACTCATCTTTATATAAGTTGTGCAAGAGTAGTGCAAGGTGTGCCCACGTTAATTGTTACTATTGTTACAGTTCTTGAATAGGTATTACACATTATTTTGCTCTAATAGATGGTTTTAGCATTACAAATAGCTAGAAAGAGCATATTTTTATTAGAAGAAACTAACTATCAAACTGCAGAAGTTCTATCAGTTTTATTTTTTAATATCCGCAGTGGCAAACTGACCGTACCTGAGTGCATTGTATTCTGTAGAATATTATGGAGACTGTAGAAAAAGAATGCAAGGAAATCTCTGGGTGTTCATAAGTGAAGGAAAGAGGATTTACAGTAGAAATTGGATAATGTATATGGTATTGCACATTCTTATATCTTCGAAAGAATGTAAACAAAGGAGGGTAAAATCTTCTTAAAGTGATAAACAGAGCCAGGGAGACCAAGCTGCTTAGTGGGTGTGGAAAACTAGCTGAAAGAGAAGAAAGAGTAAAACGAACGAAAATAGATTAAGAGAAAATAAATATATACTGTTATTCAAACTCTTCAGTGTTCTGTGATTTGTTGATGCTATCTGAAGAACTCAATGACACATGTTCTAGTTCAGAAGAGCATCAGGAAGAGCATTTACCAAAACCAACAGAAACAATACAATCAGGAACTGCTGCAAAGCATAGAAGAAAAGATATCATTACTCCTACATTAACAGTTTCCTTGGATAGATGCCAGTTAAGTGTAAGAGATTCAGGTTATCGTGGAGGCTCTGGGACTTAGCACTGATGATTTTTCTATATACCAATCTTCCAATCAACGAATTAGGACAGGAACAAGGAAGGAATGAGCAAAAGCTATAATAACCGATTTTAAAATGAAGTGTTTCAAGTCGTGGCCATTTAGTGGGATGGCAAGTTGTTGCCCGATCTGGGCGTAAGAAGTTCCAAAGAAGAACAACCACCAATCTATCTCATAATTGCATTTCATAATAGGGAACAACTTCTTGTGGTAAAGACCAAGGTGAAGTTGTTTTGAATGCTCTGAATAATTGGTACCTAGGTGGTAAAGTGCAGGGAATGTACTGCGACATAACTGTGCCTAACATAGGGCATCTCCATGGTGCTTGGGCACTTCTGGAGCTTAGAAAGAAAGTTATTATTATGTTTTGAATGGAGGCATCAAATTGAAATTAGCACTCTGATAAAACATTTCAATGATACATAAATTGAGTAGTTGTTACACTTCTGTTTGTCTGTATTAAAAAAATCTGTTGTGAGAGATGACTACAGAGAACTGATTGAGCTATGAATTATAATATTGGGTGGAGATAGTGACAAAGAACTGAAAATACGGTCTCCTCGTGCAGTGCATCAAATGCGATGTATGTCACGAGCCATATTCACACAATTTTCAACTTAAATTGAGCAAAAAAGACAAAATGGATTGAAAAACTCAAAAAATGGTCGCACAAGTGTTACACACGATGAAGGAGCCGGACGACCGTTTCCCGCCACAAATGAGGAAAACATTGAGCATGCATGTGATATGGTTCTGTTAGACATATCAGTAACTATTTATGAAGTGGCACATCACCTGCAAATAGTCATGGTTTTGCCTACGAAATCATCCAGAACAGAATTGGGTTTCATAAAGTCTGTAGAAGATGGGTCCCAAAACAACTCACACAGTTTTCGCCCTGCAAGAAAAAGTTCAAAACCCAACCATCTGCAGGAAAATTGATGCTTACAGCTTTTTGGGACTCACATGGCCCAGTACTGAAATATTTTAAGGAAAGGAGCACAACAATAAACAGTGTGCATTATAGTAAGATGCTTAATGACAAGCTGAAACCTGCAATTCGAAGCAAATGCCGAGGACTGATGTCGAAAGGTGTTGTGCTGTTGCACAACAATCCCTGTCGACATAATGCTGCCCACACTGCTGAAACGCTCCAGAAACTCAACTTTGAAGTACCGGCTCATCCTCTGTATAGTCCTGTTCTTGCCCCTGGCTACCAGTTGTTTGTACCACTCAAAGAGACATTAAGGGGCCGCCAATTTACCTTGGACTAAGCAGTGAAAGAAGCAGTGCATTCCTCGCTCGCAGCTCAACCAAAAACCTTCTTTTATGAGAACATCAGGAAGTTTGTGCAACAATGGACCAAGTGCATTGAAAAGCAAGGGAACTATGTTGACAAAATGATGTAAACATAAGTTTCCTATTTGTATTGCAGTAAAATTTATAACTACATTGTGGATAATAACTGACTTAGCCCATACATAGTATATTATTTTGCAACTTGTTTAATGTTTACCTATATTTTGTTTTGGGGAAAACCTTGGATGAATTTGTATCTGTGAAGAGCAAACAATTGTTTTCTCAGTTGGAAATTTAAAGCAGTTTTCTTCAGGAAAGCATTTCTTAGTTGTAAGAAAATGCAGTTTTTGTACAGGCTAAAAGAAAGGTCCTATATCTTCTGAATGACAAAGCTGAAAGAGCTATAAAATTAATGCAGGATTTTCATGGTTTAATTACAGACAATGAAGAACATAACAATTTCTGTGCAAAAACA
Source organism: Vandiemenella viatica (assembly GCA_031002005.1). Taxonomy (NCBI): domain Eukaryota; kingdom Metazoa; phylum Arthropoda; class Insecta; order Orthoptera; family Morabidae; genus Vandiemenella; species Vandiemenella viatica. The sequence continues at coordinate 185,937,544 of JARYHS010011408.1, forward strand.
CTGAAATGTTGTACCCGTACTGTAAAAGAGACCCTAAAAAGAAAATGCCTCTCATAATTTTAATCCTTCTGTCTTACTAAAAAATATTATTTCTTGCTGTCTAGATTTCTTTGTTAACCCAAAATTATAACAATATTGGTAACAATGGAAAGAAAGTGTTTGTTTATTATTTTGTATTGCTGCTGCCCTCCTCCCTTCATCTTTGGTGAGTGTTGGGTATATATCATCTATCTTTTCCATACAAAATCATAATAATTTAGTCATGTATCAAGCAATATTCAAAATAAGCATTTTTCATAAGCTTTTGGATCTACTCAGCACAGCTTAGTGTCATTGTAGGAGGATAAAATTTCTTTTATAAGTAAGCTACAGAGATTTAAAAAGAATTAGAGGGTATGCATTTGAATAATCAGATATAAAAGCTCCTTTTATAACGGACAGCCTTTCTGTACAGGTATTTGAATCTCAAGCCTGTCAAATATGAGGCCCATACATTATTGCTCAACCACTGGGCCCAGTGAGAAATTTTGATAAATTACTTGCTGGACGAGCTTTTACACCTGTATCAGTCAAAAGAAAAGGGTGCGGGCACCTTTAACAAAAATGAGATATTCCCACAAAACCTTATCATAAGTGCTGTTATAACTATGACAGAGTAATATTTGAAAGAATTGTAGAAAACATTAAAATGTTATGTAAAAATGAATCCTCTGGATAAACTATGTCTGAACTGGCCTAGGGTCAAGCCTTTTGAGATTTCTATTTTCTTGTTGTGAGACTGCTACAAAAATGACTCAATATGTTTTCTGAACATACAACTGGTGGCCAAAATTGTAACAAGAAAGCACTACCACCAGAAGGGCAAAGTCACAGCTGCTCCCCAGTTTGGAGGAGGTCAATGCTGGACTGGGGATGCTGCTAATTATCAAAGCCTCTGCCATGTTATTTGACAAGGCACTGGGTGGTTCCATTACATCACTATTTTGTAGCAAGAACCCAATGCCCTTATGGCTGAGTGAACAGTTGTACATGCATCCTGTGAATCGGGATGTTTTAAGAGAGTAGCAAATGAAGCCGGCCAATATTATATGTGCTAATTAATCATATAAAGCAGACCTATTTTTTCGTTAGGATTTCTATTTCTGAATATTTATATAAATAAGATATATACATTCCTAGTTCGTAAACAGCTGGTTGCACACCATTGTCAAATTTGTTTTCTCACTTATTACAAAAAAAACAGTAATAAAAAGTGTCTCAGAGCTTAATTTTCACATTGTTAGTTTGCCATATTTCTCCTTTCAATGTTTGCGATTGTTCATTAACTCGCTGGTTTATTTGAAATCTCTGGCTAATTTTTTCTCTACTAATTACAAACATATGCATTTAAAAAGAATTCCCAAATTCACTGTCAAATAGCTCTGGTAAAAACTTAGAATTTACAGTCCCGTGTGAATGAAATGGAACAAGGAAATGTCTTTCGTAATTTTCCCAATAGTTGGCACCAATGTGCTACACACTACTTATTGTTAGCTCCTACACTTTTTGGCATTGTATGTACTTTGATCCACCAGTAATTATTCTGTGTGATGTCTTCTTTATATTAAAAGTCTATTTATTTTGTGTTACTTTTGATGATTTTTTTTATGTTTATTTGCGAGATTAGTGGTGTCTTCAATGGATACAACCCCTAGAAAGCATAGTGCAGTTGTGGCATTATCTCAGAATACTTCTACGACTCAAAGACCAAATTTAGTGTTCGTGTAGATACTATTAATAAAATTAATTAGCAGCACAAACAAGCTGCTCAATTTCACTGAGGAAAAAGGGAACCAACTGATGACTGCTTTCTCCTCAGAGATGGCAAATTTAACCCCAGGCTCACTACTGTGGGCTTATCTTCCAATATTGGCAGAAGGGGGAATGAATTTGTATGTGTTCAATTTTCATTACAGGCCTCTCGCAGCTGAAAAGAAAGCCCAAAAAACCTGTAAAGAGACACCTCCAACAGGTAAAGTGCACACAAAATGTCTCTCTTTGGCGTACAGTGATGAGGATTGGAGAATAGAACCCTGAACGAAGGTTCTCTTATCTGATGACAGTCTCTTTGAATTGCATAGACAGAAGTTTCAATATACGTGCCGAGTGAAGCATGAACCAACAACTTCAGCACATTTGTAACAGACAGTAAAACACCCTGTGAAGATTACGTTTTAGCGATGTTTCATACGCGAAGGACCGGGACCCTTAACACCAGTTGGTGGAATGATGAAAACTGATCGGGATATCCAAATACTCGAAAGGAGAGTTGTTGTTGAATTACAGGAAAGGTTTCCAAATGATGATAGTAGTATTTGGCTCCCACACTTTGAATAAAATGGAAAAAAAGTCATCAGTGATAATAATATTTGTGTCCTAAGAGTGGAACTTCCCTAATATGAATCCCATAGAAAACATATGGGCTATATGGAAAAGGAGATTTGCAACACTTGACTGTTCAACAAATTTGCGAATGGTAAGAGTGTGGTTTCATGATGAACTCAAAGCTTGTGGAATCTATGCTGAATCGTGTAAAGAAACTTGTATAACAGAAAGGAGGACATATAAACTGTTAAGTAATGATGAAAATGGAACTGCCATTAAGCATCGAAAATAAAATATGATAGGGGAAAATAGCCAGCCTCTTACCTCAGGTGAAGGCAGGAGGGCCAGACGAACAAAATAGAGAGAGAAAAAAAGGAACAACCAAACACAACTTACATTCATAAGGTAGGTTGCAATATGCACACATCTTCCCCTACCATATGTCTCGCCTCTTCCTTGATTAAAGTTATGAACTGAAATATTGTGAAGTGTGTTTATTTTTTGATTCCTCGTCTTCGCCTGGCCATCCTTCCTTCATCTGTGGTAAGTGAAAGATTATTTTTTCCCAATCCTATCTTATATTAACTATTAAGAAAGATTACAGGTATTTAATAGATAAATATGTTCATAACAACAAGAAAGGTGTACATCAGTGTTGTGTTCTGACTAATTCACATGGGATGATATCTATGGAGGGCAATAAAATTTAAATTGTAATTTGTGAATTACTCTAAAAGTAAGATAAAAGAACTAATTTACAGTTTTTCAAAATGGGAACCTTTCTTTTCAATGCTTTGGCAACAGATTATATATTCTAAGAGAACAAAGTTCTTTCTGCTCTCAGTATGGAAAGAGTGTTTCTTGAGCTTATCTGAAAGCTAAGTTCCAGTTATAGATAATTATTTCTGGTAACATTTTCTCTTGCCAAACTGTCTTTAAGATTTTTCACACAGTGTTAATTATTTCAGCTTTTTATGGCAAGGGATCATATGAGAGTCCAATAACTCACTTTCTAGGCATTCAAAGTAAGGAAGACAGGAAATTACGTGGCGAGTGTCTATGTGTACACATTTGATCCGTTTGTCATGTGTCTCATCCCTACACACGATCAAGGTTTCACACCAAAAAATTTTAAAGCGTGCCAGTCTGAGAGTTCATTGCAGCCCTCTTGCCAAGAGGGTGTTGTTTGACCTTGCAGCATACATTAGTAAGAGTGAACCAAAACATACACCTACCAGAATCAACCTCGTTACCATAAATTAGAAAGGTGACGCTCCTACAAAAAAGGTTACATTGTACTTCAATATTTAAAATGAATTTTTTTTTTTTGAAAATGAGACCTCAAATACCAAAAATAATCATCTTTTGTGTACTCTTGAGGTATTGACACATTTGGAAGGTGTAAGACTATCCATATATGACTTAGGAAAGTTCCATAAAACAAATTAAATTTTAAACTTGTTCCAGAGAAATTGTTGTCTGAATTTTTAAATAAAAAGGATTTAAACCATTACAAAATGCTGAATAACAGTTATGACTGTCCTTCCCTCTGAACATTATAACAGGACTAAAAAAAAACAGATAGTAACTCTCAAACAATCTGTGAAAAATTAGAGCAAGATGATAAATTTTCAAGTGTATTTATATATTATTTTATAATCTGCTACACAGTACAGTAACAATGCACACATTTTGAACACCTCATGAAATAAGTATCTTCTCCCCAAGTTGAAAACACAATTACTTCTAAGATGGAGCATCAGGTGAGTATAAAGATAAGGAGAGTTTCATTAAACTCTATCTTTAATCATAATTTTCACCACTTATGATACATGTGGCCCATAGGAAGATGAAACAAAATTTTGGAGAAATGAGGAAAAGGTCTCAATTTGAGATAATACCCAGTCAGCACTTTTCCATTCTTCTATCCTCTCTTTGCCTCTATCCCCACTGTCTAAATTGAACAATCACACCACCAGAGGTGATATTTAGCTGCATAAATTTTTTTTAAAATTTATTTACTTATTTATTTTTTCTTACTCAGATTTACTGTATTATTCTGCTCTTTTTGCATTGCTTGGGTACTAGATCCAATTCACTACACCCTCTGCCTGTCCTCTGTTTGAATTTACCCCCACCACATTCCTGACTAACAGTCATTCTGTGAGATGGTCTCGTACAGCACCCACCCTCCATAATGTTCTCCTGTTGACAAAGACCTGAAATACACAATGTTATTTGTGTTCTTATATTTTTTGTGTGTTTATGCCATGCAACGATCATTCATTTCGCTATCCTATTTTGTAATTCTGCAACTTGCACCTATTATTTCTTTATATATATATATAAACTTGCTGGCATACTCATTCAAATCAAGTTTTACTCTGAATACATTTAAGGGCTATTAACCAAATGGAAAAAGTAACAAGTGCTACTGAATATGTTACATGCTTAGTGGTTTCTCATACAGAATCTCATTTTGCAGTCTTCAAAATTGTCTAAGATTCCTTATACGCATTATGCATATTAAACAAAGTAATTTACTTCATTTCATCCTGAAGATGATGGTGACGCTTCTACCCCCCTCCCCCCTCCCACTTTCACAAATTTACTGATACAGAATTTATTTCTGTAGAACATAAAAACATTTTACATTAACTGAAAAAAAAAAACATTCAAAATTTTCTCAGATGAAATAATTCAACTATATAAAATATGAGAATTAAATCATACTATCACAATAAGTCTCATTGTGGCTATATTTTTCTTATTATTTAGTGTATACTTGGGTGATTAGTCTTAAAAAGTACTTAAAAGCTGGTACAATTAATAGTTAAAACCAAGAATTATGTATATATATATATATATAAACCAATTTTAACTTTGAATAACATATGAGATTAGGAGCTAAATCCAAGAAGGTATAGAAAAATAAACCGTGTGACTCTCAAAATATTATTTTACACTGCATATCTACATGCTTATGGTACATCAATTCATATTTTAGCTCCTTATTTGCAAAAGGCAAATAATAAATTTGAAAGAAAATAATTACATAAAAAAGGTTATGCTTATATCTTACTGCTTAAAACAAAATTCCTTACATGCTACTATAATTCTACAGAAAATATTTGAATCAACAAAGTTACAAATATTCAATCAAGAAACTCGCCAAGCACTGTTGGCTTTTCTTCAGTTTGTCTACAAATGTGACGAGAATATAGAGTCGGACGGGCTTGTAGTCAGCCCATGTCTATTCCGGCGAGAACGATCGACTCGGGACCGGTAGAGTAAGGGGGAAGAGGTCCAAAAGGAGGTGTCGGCGGCGGCAGGGTGGGAGCCGCGGGAGGGGCGACTAGCGGCCGGGGGGCCCGCGGGGGGCGGGGCCGTGTCACGGGGTAGCCGCGGCGCCGGTACTCCAGCCACAGCGTGCGGTTGTTCACGCCGAACATGCGCGCCGCCTTGCAGAAGCCCAACCCCCCCGAAGCGGACGGCGTCCAGTGCGCGGCCGAAGTTCTCGTCGGCGCGTGGGTTGGTGCGGCGGCGGGCGGGTCGGAGCGGGGGCGGCAGGCACCACAGCAGCCCTGCGAGAGGACCAGGAGGTGGGAGTCTCAGCACGGGCACAGCGCCACACACGGCACGCAACAACCCCTCTCAGTCCCCACACAAAACAGTCCAACTATCTACTACCCACACCTACTTAGGAGGTGTTTACAAACTGAAGTTGTATGGAACAAATGTTGAAATCATAGACCAGCTATCACTATTACCCAAATATAAGTACTATGACTTATGCTTGATATGCTGTCACAAACATTAATTTAATATTTAGCTAATCAACTTTATTAGTTCTCCTGCATAAATGTAAATTTTATATGTACACTAGCTGGATATGAACATTAATGAACTTTATCCCATTATTAATGTCAAAACAGATCTGACTACATCTTTCAAAGATGCATTCAAAATTTAAGAATAGCAGTTTTGAATACACAAAGTAAGAAAGACAGATTTTGTGATATGGATGAGACCTCTACTGCCTAAAGCAGAGCATTATACATGGAACAAGTAGCAAGATGAAAAAGTGAACTAGCTTTCAATGGTTAGGGAGGAAAAGTTAACAGTTAAGATAGCAAGGTAATAAAGAAGGGAGAAGTGCCAACAGGAAAAGGTGTTAAATAGCAAACAAAAACAAAACATGTAACATAAAATGAAGTAAATTGACCCAAACTGCAAGAGAAACAGCAAAAAGAGAGAGTTAAGTAAAAAGGAAGAAAGCACGTCCAGTATCCAGAGCACACAACTTCAGTTCACATAGGATTTGAAGGCCCACTTACGGATGCAAGAATTGAAGTTGCAGTAGATAATCACAGTTCATGTTAACAGTTAATGATTACTGAGCATTTATTCCAGTGTGGCAATGGATAAACGACTGTGACAGGTAATAAGGAAAGTCTTTATGGGTGGATGACTCCAAAGTTGAAAGCAAAACCCATTGCAAAGGAAGATAAATGGAACGGTTTTCAAAAATCTTTTGTTCCCTTTTGTCTCAGCATCAATTACATCACATTTCATAAGACCTATGTTTCTTCTGTAAGAGTAATGCCCAAAAATTAACACATTCAATATAATTTTAAGTTGAAATCAGCAGATTATATTTAATGTTTTCAGCAGGTTTTTTTTTTCTCCATATTATGACTTGATTCATTATTACAATGGAGAGAAAATATTTGGACGAGATATGTTCCAAATTCCTAATTGTCTCAAAAATAGAAGAGAGAGAAGGAAGAGCATTATTTAAATTCTAGTTAACATAAAAACCACTGGCTTTAGAATGAAATTACTTTTAACAAGTTTCACTTATGATTTTAAAAAATTGCATACTATTTCCATTATTTTGAAATAAATAGTTTTTTTTTTTAACAGACAGAATAACTGATGCAAGGATTTCTACTATGTTAAACATGGATTATATTAATAAAGATTGTTTATACAACCACACTATCATGGCAAAGATATATAAAACAAACATGACTATGACAAAAATATAATTTCAGGATACACACAGTCAATCAGAAAGGAAAACTTGGCTCTCATCAAGTTATTTAAGTATCTCCTCCTTGTGTTAAAAATGGCACAATTCGAATTACTCCCCATTAGCTTCCTTAATACATATTTTTGAGTATTTTCGTAGACTAATATTTGCTTATGTTGACATTACAAAGGTCATTAGAAAAGTTTTTTTAATGATGGAACAGATAGTTGCACACATGTTGAGACTGTTCTAACCTGTACTATAGCTGGTACGATGATATCAGGGTTCTAGTTGTAATGGAACAGTTTCCTTTGTATGCAGAAAAGCTTGAAGTGGTATCGCATCATAAAGGAAAGCAGGTTAAGAAATGTAAACAAATGGGATGATACACAATAATAACTCTGAAGAGGGTCTAATAATCACTGTAATAAATGTTTAGAATCTTAAAAGCAAGATATTGAACAGTTTAAATACAACAATGATTGGGTTAATTATTAATTGGAAGAAACACATGTAAAACAAATTAAGTTAAGAAAAAGTGAAAATAAGATAGTAAAAGTAGATAACAATGAGAACTAACACCATTTTTAAAGGAAAGTAAAGAATATGATAGATATTAACAATTTACCACAGTAACGGTAGAACACAATGAGAAAGAAACAAGCATAATTTTCTCAACACAACAAAAAATGGAACCAGGTATTATTTAAATAAAAAGAAGAAGCTCAAAGAATAAAATTAGTAGATTGGGTAGTGGGAGTAATAAATAGTGTAATTGAAATTCAGATCAGAAGAGTGCGAAACAATAAAATAGTCACTTCATTAACAACCAAATTCATTTAACACCAAAATAAAAATCTGTAATCCGATATGGCAATAAAATAAGATAGAGAAAGTTGTGAAAAATAAAGCATGAGTAAAAATACTAATGAAGATTAATAATCAAGAAAGAAGTAATAAAGTGGATGTTCACGACATGTGCTGACTTCAGAGCCTGATTACAGCGAAAGTACGAGTTATTTCTGAAAAAGAATTAAGGAAGAAAATGTTTCCAAAATTCAAATTTGCTTGGTGATAAAGTCTGAAAGCAATCAGGAAATTTATAATGTCATAACATACTTGGGTAGGTTACCATAACGAGAGTACAAGGATGAAGTCAAAATAAATAAGGAAAAATTAAATAAACATCCATTTAAAGAAATAAAAAGCATTAAACTACATAAGGCAACTTATTAAAGTTTGAAACATTTATTTAAAAGAAATACAGATACACATTTTGACTAATTTGGAGAAGAATCAACAAAAGTGATTGCGTCATGTGATTCTTGGCCAGTATATGTATGAATTTTGAGGTGATAAGTTGTCAGTATGGCCAAGTGAGTGAGTGCAGAGGACAGTAATCTTGTTGTAGGCCATGTTCCGCAGTTGTTGCATAAATATTTTTGAATAAAAATCCGTCTTCTAACAACTGTATTTTATTGACTTGTATCTTGGTAGATACAAGTCAATAAAATACAGTTGTTAGAAGACGGATTTTTATTCAAAAATAGAGTGCAGAGGAATACAAGACAGCTAGACAGGGTACACTGTGAAGGTGGCACGTCTTGGAACTGTGCGGACATGTAGTCACTCAAGTGACCCGGGTAATTTTCGGATAATAGAATGTGGAGTGACTCCTGCGTTTTAGGGAGTTTATAAAGACAAAAAGTTCAATTAAATATGTTTCGGTGAAACTTTAGGAACTTCTAATATTCATGAGGTTTGAATTAACCTATTGTTGGTTGACCAGTGAATTTGCTGTCATCAGCGGAACCTGCAATTTTGATACGGGTCGGATGCTTGTTGGGGGAAATAGTCACAAACAAGGAACTAGAGAATTGATGCATAAATGTTAGCTATAAAACATAAATCCTTCAACAATGCGCTCTAGGCAAACTTCAAGTCTTATGAGTATACATGAAGATTTATGTCGCCAAAATATTGTGTAGAGTTGTATTTGGTTGGTTTCCCAAGAAACATTCATAAATATACAACGCTGAGAAAAACTTTGTTCATTTAAACTGAGCTTAGGAGCAAACATACATGCCAGAATTTCAAGTCACATACTGATTTTGTATGAAAAGAAATTTAGCTAGCTGTTCTCAAATATCTGGCAAAGAAATGTTTTTGGACACTTGATTACCAGAAGTTTAATAGCAAAGCAACAGCAACAGCTGTTCAGCTGACTAACAATTATTTTTAGATGATAAGCATAAATTTACTTATGTTAATGTGATACCAACTTTCTCATTCAAAAAATTATAGATGTTCTTCTCCATTATAAAATGAGGCTAAGAAAAAAATACAGTGTTAGTCAAGCAAGAAACAGTTACTCTAATGAGCTAAACTCGTATCTGATGTGTGGTAAGTCAGACAGCAGTCACTCAGCACGTAACTCAATGCCCGACACATTTTCAGGTTAGGCAGTGGACTCTGGTCAATGGCTCTTCAACGCTGCACCACATTGCCACATGCACTGCTAATGCTAACATTCAGTTACAATCAGATTTATTTATGTACTCTAGATAGTAATGCACCACTGAATTTACAGGGATTTTAAATAAATAAAATATTTTTAATTAATGCCAAAGTATAAAAAAGTGTTTGCTTCTTTTGTTTACAACTTAGATACTACATTAAATATGTGTTTTTGGTATTTGATTAGGATAAATTCAGTATTGAGAACACATTTCAAGTTACTAGGTAATATTGTTTTTAGGTAGATTTCAAGTTCCTAGGTAACATCTTTTTTTAGAGAGGCCTGGTAGCAAAACTGGTCTGAAATCGACAATGTTGGCAGTTGTTTGTATTTATTCCTGAGTGAATTTTTTTTTTAAAAAAAATCTTATTTTGTCTAATTGGTGGCTCAAAATATCTATATCTCACACAGTTGGGTAGCAAAATATATATATATATTGAACATTGGATAGGATAAAAAACCACCGCTTACCAAAGAAGGGGATTTCAGCGGCGTTGGTACACGAAAAAAACACGATCACACAAAGAATAAAATTCTCGAGCATGGCTCTTCCTCAGTAGAAGTGAGATGGCTGCATGCAAGCGCTGCTGGCAGCCAACTGCGTGAGCCACAATTTTGGTGGCTCATGGTGGGGGAAATACATTATGGCAGGAAGTGAGGGAGGGGGTAGAAGAGTACAGGCCGGAAAACGGAGATGAATGGCAAGTATAAAGCAAAACTGTACAAGGTCCTGACGCGGAAGGGTAGTATACCTCAGTTAATCAAGTAATGGACACAAGTGGAGGGGGAAAAAAAAAATAATAATAATAATTTAGTTGAAACTAAAACTAAAATTCGAAATCACAATCTATAAAGATAGGCTCTGGTGAGCGGTGGTTCTGTGAGGGAAGGTGGAAGTGAGGGGGATGGGTGGGAGGAAATATATATATATATATATTTCCTGACCTCATTTATTTCCGTGAAAGTCCTCATAAGTTAATTTTACACATGATTTTCGGTTTTGAGTCAACGAGACATATAACATGCGCAAATTTGAAGCAATTTATGTTGTTTGTGTTAGGTTGACAGACAGTGGAATGTCAGTAATAGAGGTCAGTTTCCCTAAAAAGTAACAAACCAACTTTCACACAGTTATAAAATAAAGTCTTTCAGAGGAAAAACTCAAAGAAACACATTAACATTAAATATTACATTTTATGCTAAGGATCAGTTTCAGAAAATCCCTAAAATAAATTATTTATTTATAACCCAATCTATCATCTGGCTTTAGACATACCCAGGTAATATTTTTCTTTAAAAAAGCGTGAAGGTGTCTGTCAAAATAATTTGGTGGTATTAAAAAGAAGCAATAAAATGATGGAAGCATAAAATAATTCAGCCACTAATGTAATCCTCATTTACGAAAAGCAATACACAAATGAACCAAAAAAAAAAAGGGAACAAAACAAAACAATGCAAGAATCTTACCAAACTGTCAAAATCTACTAAAGCATAATGTTGTCAAATATTTTAAATTTTCACAAATAAACAGTAGACACCCGTAGTGGTGTGAAGGAATGGAAAGATCAATGAATGGTGGAGGTGGTGGATGGGCAGACACTGCTCATCAGAGCAAAACATTTTAAATGGCCCTCATCTATATAATAAAAATGAATCGCCAAATGTGTTGCTAAGCGCAAAACTCGAGAACGGCTAGACCAATTCAGCTAATTCTTTTTTTTATATTTTTGTTAAGGCACAAGGAAGGTTCTTATGGGGAGAAAAAAATGCAAAAATTGGAAGGAAAATAGTAAAAACAACACTTTTCTTTTCCCTCAATTAAAAAAAAAACAAAAAAAACAAAAAAAACAAAGGCGTGTTAGGATTATCTTTGGTATGACTTCAAGTTGATTAGACTCTATGGATATTAATGTATGCCAGCGTGTGATCAGCGAAAATAATATCACTGACGTACGTGTTATCATTATTTCCTCCGTGCATGGCATTTTCTTGGTTACTTTTAAATTTTCGTTTTTCTCAAAAACCAATTGTGTGTTTATTTGTTCAGTGTGTTTACATTTAGACCCATGCTGCCTACCACGAAAGTTTCGACTATGAAAAAAGAATGCATCAGTTTAGAAGGATGCAATATTAAGAATACATAAAAAGCAAGATCGATTACTGGTATTTCAGTTGAGAAGCGATATGCATTATCGTCTGACGATCGAGCCACACTTATCCTATTATTTTAAGAATGCAATGTTCTGGTAAGCCTTGTGGTGATGGGTTCCATTCGTTTTAAATTATGTTCAGGTATAATTCATGATTATTTGCATTGGCTGCGAGTAATACTACTTTCTTACTTTTAAAATCTATATAAATAAAAATGAATCGACAAATGTGTTGCTAAGCGCAAAACTCAAGAATGGCTCGACCAATTCGGTAAATTTTTGTTAATCCACAAGGAAGGTTTTTATGGAGAGAGAAAAAAAAACATAAAAATTGCGGGGAAAATAGTAAAATCAACACTTTTCCCATACAAACCAGTCAATGAAAACAAAACAAAGGTACGTTAGGATTATATCTGGTATACCTTCAAGTTGATTAGACTGTATGGATATTAGTCTATGCCTGCCCAAAATAAAGTTCGAAGGAAAAAAAGGATTTGCATGTCATCAATGAAAATAATATTACTGCCAGTCAATCATAACAAAACAAAGGCACTTTATGATTATCTTCAAAATGATCGATCTGAAGAAATGTTTTCAAAACAATTCATTGGCATTGGTAATGACAAAATCCCTGTAGACGTTTCGACTGGCTGCATTACATTTCCTGTCAATTTTTTGGTTGGACGAATGAGCTATATTACAGAGACAAAAACACGGATGTAAATGAAATAAATTTCAAAATTCAAAATGAAATTGCTGGTGAATTAAGGACATACAAATCAGTTAATTGCACAACTAACCAAGATGATGTTGTCAACTATCCACCAGAATTTTTGAACTCTCTGGATTTGCCAGGATTGCTGCCTCATAATCTTCAATTAAAAGTAGGATCGGTGGTCATAATGTTGTGAAATATCAACCAACCGCGTCTTTGTAATGGCACACGGCTAGCAGTGAAATAATTACTGAACAATGTGATCAAAGCATCCATTCCAAACAGAAAATATAAGGGAGAAGATGTGTTGAAACCTCGCATCCTAATTGTACTAACTGACGTACCATTTGAATTTAAACAACTGCAATTTCCAATGCGGCTTGCTTTCGCTATGACCATAAATAAATCCCAGAGTGAGTCGTTGAGTGTTTGTGACGTTAATCTTGAAAACCCATGCTTCTCTCATGGACAGTTGTATGTTGCATGCTCCCGCGTTGAAAAACCATCAGCTTTATTTGTTTACGCGCCAGGTAACCGAACAAAAAATATCGTGTACCATAAACCATTACAATAAAAATATCATCATATTATTACTAACATCTTGCAGTGTACGAAATAGAAAACTTATTTTTGTAAGTAATCATTGTTTATTATTGAGACATTAAATCATTAAATAAAGTGATCACTCTGAAATACGTATTATTTATTCATTTTTTTTATTGGACTACGTTAGGACAATAACTTTTGACAGAAAGAAGTCTGTCGGGGCAGCTAGTATGTCATGGTCATTCATTTAAAAGAATTATCACTATGATGGAGTGTCTTATCCAGTGGTAACCATATAATGGGTCATCAGTTACTAGGTGGATGTAAATTAACATCTCTGCACCAATCACATAACCTCCCTCGCCCCACCCCAAAAAAAGAAAAGGAAAAAAAAAACACTATTAAATGTGCTGAAATTCTGTTGTCATTCAGTGGATGGTTAATTCAGAGCAATAAAATAAGATGTAGATTTTTTTAACATTTTTTCCTTTCTTTATAGCTTTATGCTTCTTTGACATTGAGGTCATTAGAGCCAGCAGACGACTGGGAACACGGAAAAAGGAAAAAAAGAAGGGATTTTTGATGGAAAAATCCCCCCCCCCCCCCAGATCATTAGGAGTGATTTCAGGAAACCATTAAAACTGAAATCTGGATGGCCAAGAGAAACAAACATTACTGCCCCAGAAGAAGACATATAAGAGTTACAATGCAGCACCGATTGTTATGAATCCCGTGATATTGTGTTTATTTATCAAGTCCTGAATTGTGAATACTTAAAAAAAAAATATGATTGTATGATCTTATAACATGAGTCGAATACCTGTTTAATCAACTTAATTTGTCCTGTAAGTCAGATCTAGGCTCTTCAACTACATCTAAAATAGTTGTCTGTGACCCACATTTAAGCAAATGACAATTACATTGTATTAATTCCTGCTTCATCCATTTAATTTTATCATCACTGCTGGGGAGAAATGATAGCAATATAATAATATCAATTGAATGTTCTCTCTCACACAGTTTATCACATTATTATAACCAGTATGTCTGGGCAAAAACAACATTTTGATAAAGGTATCAATTAAATACTCTGAATGTATTATGTCCCGTAAATTATTCTACTGTTTTTGAGCCTATTATTAGACAACCTGTTAAATATATTCATAACACCCTAGGGTGCGGGTGACAAGCACAAACTACACATCTGAGAGCTAATTCCTGAATTCTAATCTGATTTGGATTCCAGAATGCACTACAGCATTGTAACAAATGAAACTAGGGATTTGTATGCTATCTCCTTAGAACTTACTTTGGATGTTTTTCAGTAATGTATTCATTACATGTTATCATCAAACCATGACATATTTGACAGAGTTTATCATCTTAAATTACAAATTTGACACAGCATAATTTTATCATCAATTCACATCCACTAGGGACCACTTATGATTAGTTCTTTATGGACAGAATGTTATTAATTTACCAAATTAATTTTTCCTGTAATTCATATAAGTTAAGCTATCAATTTTATTACCATTTAGATACCTGCAGAATTCCTTCAAGATGATTCATTAGTCTATTTTGCCATTAATTTTACCATCATCTGGAAGGAGCCTTCGCACTATCACTTGCACCATTCATAAGCATTAGAGATAATGAAAACCCTATAATATTTCCCTTTGCATTACGGCCACCCAAATATTTTTGACAGATCTTCAATGTCTATTACAGCATACAGGGAATACATTGATAACATACTTTAGTTCCTTGCAACAAGGACCACCCTTTGTGTTGTTTTCTCATAACCTTGAAAAGCAATGAAGTTGATGCAAGCACTGTATGATTCACAAAAAATGAGGAAAATACGATCAGTTGCTTTTGTTGATTTATAGGACTCTTATTAATATTATTATTATTCACTTATTAAAACTGTGAAATTTTCCAAGTTACTGTATAGGTGGCAACAAGCTTTCAGTACCTGTTACAGCTTTATTATCATCTCTTCCTTCAATTACTGATATATACTAATAACACCACCAGGCCTATCTATTGAAATTTTATGTTACATTTGTCTAACATTTCTTAATTTACCCCTTATGATGGATTATGGAACCTAAAACAACAGAAACAGATAATACGGTTGAATAAAGAATGATAGATATTTGAAAATATGATTCGTATAGTATAAAAGAAGACTACAAAATTGCTTTACAACCTTAGAATATCCAACAAATTCAAAATGAGAAAATAAAAGTAGTAAATATATGAAAAAGTAAAATCCTTCACCTAGAAACTTGCTAAAGAGGCCTTAGCTTACGAAAAGGAAGAAGGAAAGCAACATGCCAAATACTGGTTGGAATGATAAAAAGAACTATTAAAGACAAAGGAAGAAAACCTACAAGAAGTGTATTAATGCACAAAAGACAGAAGATCAAACAATACATGCACACTAGAACAATCCACCAAATAAGCTTATATATTATTTCTCTAACGAAAATCCTTTTTTTGCATCAATTTCCCCCCCCCCCCCTTTAAGGTTTTACACCTCATCAACATCGCTGTCATTATAGGCAGGAAAGGACTGTGGCCATGGAATGGGAAGGAACAGTAGCTGTGTGGACAATTTCCAAGTGATTCCTGTGAGCGAATATTGTTCCTGTGAGTGAACATTGTTCCGGCATTATAACACAAAAAACAAACACTCTTCACAATATTTCAGTTCATAACCTTAATCATGAAAGAGAAATATGGCATCTATTCCTTTCTCTCATCTCTTGCATGATTAAGGTTATAAACTGATATATTGTAAAGTGTTTTTTTTTCCTTGTGTTTGTCTGGCCCTCCTACTTTCTGTGTTAAGTGACAGGTTATTTTTCCGTATCCTATCTTTTCTCAGTAACTAACAGTAGTTTGTCACCATTATCCTTTATACTAGCACATTTTTTTTTTTTTTTTTTTTTTTTTTTTTTTTTTTTTTTTTTTTTACACATGACTTTGAAACAGTATTTGAAAATTTCCATCCATCACATCCTGCTGTCATATTTATCCTGTTATAACCAGCTATTGCCCATGATTTGCTTCAAGTGGACTATTTACATATGGTCCACTCTATTAAACCAATAATTCGGGAAGGACTGATCCTTCAAGCTCCGCTCAATCCCAAATAACAGTACGTAAAATATAGTTTAAATGTTTCATGGTAGAAGTAGAAAGCAAAAAATAAGCGCTTTTCTTTCTAAGAAATGTTTGCAGCTTTTCTACTTGAAGAAAAAATAGCCTGACAATATAAGATGAAACAATATACAAATTCCTTTGTTTGGAAATCCATATGAGTCAGATTCCATTGCATGATTTTATGTAAGTTTTGAAGTGTGTTTGGACTCTGATTTTATGTCTGACAGTGTGTGGTGGAGTATGGATGCAGTCAGAGTAGTTAGAAATTCTACTGCATAGTAAATGGCATAATTTTGATAATCCTCGGTGTTTCCTTCCCACCTTATTTCCAGCAATTTCAGTGGAAAAGGGGAGGGGGTACTCTTGTTGATGGCAGTTGCTTGCTTAATTTTTACACTAAAATGTATCGCATGCAGTGCCAAGATTACCCTGTCCCCCCCCCCCCTGTCCCCTTTTTCGCACCCTAAAATCTTGCGGAGTGGAGAAGGTCTACTATCCAAGTTGCTTGCACAAACAATTTACAGTCAATAGACAACAGCATGGAAAAAATCATAGGAATAAAAACATTCAGTATTCATTTAAACAACTGATGGCAACTTGCTGTCACAATAAATATATTTCCAGCAAGAAACATCTGTCATTATCCACATCTCCACTAGTGTGGACAAATAACTTTTTAATATAACTGCCACTTCATTTCTAATAACACAACATATTACCGTTGAACAAATCATTGGAAATTACTTGCAATTTCCAAATGCTTGGAAATTCTATAACATAGAATGTATCTCCTCCCAGTTTTTACCACGTTGTATTACTTACATGTAACCTCAGCTGTGGGCCAAATTAACTGCGACCTTATTTTGTCACTGAGGTGCATTCTTTAACCAAGCTGTGTAGTTACCAGACTGACCGCGTGTTGGCATTTAATGTAGAAAATGTTGGGTTTTCTTCTTCAAGCTAACTTCTAGCCATGCTAGTCTATTTACCTGGAGTAAGAAAGTGGGCATTTGCAAATACTACACGTAACTTATGGTGTGGTGCCAGGTCTCAACGTGTGGAGCAGCTGCCCTGACAAACACAACAGCAGTAAGGGGTCTGAGTTGTGGTATCAATAGTCTCAACACTGGTTCTGGTTGCACAGCTATTTTTAGGTTGAGGAACAGGAGCAGTGTCTGCATTCTCCTCATTGTCTTGCCTCACACCATTTTCTTGTGTCTAACAAGATTACCAGGTAGGCAATGGTCTTCGTCTACAGGGTTTCTTTAACAAATAGTATTAATAATAGCAGAAGCCACTGTCATTGGTGGACCGCATTAAAAGCCAGGCATTACTTTGTCACTCATTTATCGATGTCAGCACAGGCTCATTGGAGATTAGTCCTCACATATGCTGCTCTCAAACTGTAAGTGAAAAATGCTGTGTTATCAGCATGCAGAACAGTAAGAACTTTGTCAACAAATGAAATGTCAGTAGTGTACAAGCCGTATACTACCAGGCGAATAACAGATCGCTAGAAAATTTCTCGGATGTGCAGCCGGGTCAATTGATAGCAGATGTACGAATTTTCGATGGCGTAACATGCCATCATCTTCAGGTACGTCCACTGGTCGGCGTGAGGAGCACAGTCCAGGACGCGACTGCTAGTCTGCTCCGGGGGCGTCGATATTTATACCCTACAGATCCTTGCGGGACACCACCTGCAATCTGCCTCCGTAATGACTCAGAGTGTCCACTACCCTAAACAGTTATGCAGCAGCTCGATGTATAACAGAAGACACCGATACCACACAGAATCAAAAGTCCATTAGACGTCTATGAGTATTGTTTTAACTCAAACATCCCCATGGTGACTCCACCAGCCAAAGCAGATGTGGCATTGAATCCAAACTCCTAGACAGGGATCTGCCGTTTCAATGCAATGTGCTGACAGTCTCTTACGACAGCAGACTGGAGGGTCTGTAGGAGCGAGGCAACCCCTTATCCTTGACAGATTTCAGCACTGGAATGATTTCAGCTTCCTTCAAAGTGTTGAGTAGTCCCCAGTGAAGAAAACTTCATTAAAAGTAAACAAAAAAGTAACTGCTGGCGCTGCAAGCTGTAATTGCAGATCTCTTCATATGCTGTCAAAGCCTGTAGCTTTTTTAGCGTTTATTGCGCATAGCACTCAAGTTAACACTCCAGTAGTCGTGAGCGGAAGAGGTAATTTGAGATATCTAAGCCGGAAAGAATCAATGCAACCATTCTTCAACAAGCTGGATATGATTTTCACCTCTAGTCCCCTGAAAGTATGCTTTGAATGAAGCAGTGAGTGCATCAGCTTCTTTGGCCAGGTCACCCATGTTACAGCATTTCTCGCAACGAGTGTCAATATCACCTCATGACGATGGAGACCTCTCGTGACACCCCATGCAGACCTGTCCTCGGTATTTACGGAAGCTGCCAATCCTTCAGAGTAACAGATTCTGTATCATTCCACTAATTTCTCTGCTTCATGTGGGGTCTCTCATCACCTACCTCTCGCACATGACACAGCTTTTAGTGATAATGGCCCCTCTGGTGTACGGGGCATGTATTCTCAAGATCCAATCCGCTTTGGCTTTCTGGCAGTATTGCTGTATTGGCAGCTTCATCCACACATTTGATGCAACTGCCCATTGCAATGTGGGGTCCAGTTTCTTCAGGTGGCAGTACGCCTGCAACTCTGGCAATTGCTTAACTTAAATACTAATAGTATAATGACCTCTTATCCTTGCCAACTCTCCGTAATCATTTAAATGGCGGATTTTTTTTTTACTTATGGCTTTACGCCTTGTTGAGGTCATTAGAGATGGGATGAGACTGGGGACAAGGATCTGGAAGGAATTTGGCCATGACCTTTTTGAAGGAAGCATCCTGGCATTCACCTGGAGTGATTTGAGGAAACCATGGAAAACCCAAACCCGAATGTGAGGCCAGAGCATTAACTGCTCACCCACCACGCTTGGTGAAATTGCCAATGATAATGATTTGCTGTTACAATAAACACACGAATGCCTATTACTATAGACATACTATCGGTAACAATGGAGTGAAAGAATTGCCGTGAGGTGATATTTATGTGGAAAGGAAGGATAAATTATACCCAACACTCACCACAGTTGAAGGAAGGAGGGCAACAGCAAAACGAAATAATATACAAACACAAAAAATACAATATTTCAGCATAACCATTCTGCGTGTGGCTGTGTTGACTGTGAGGCTAGTGTGAGCTCAGCCACGTTTCTTTCTACTTGACAAAATGTTAGTGCCGAAATATTGTTTTTTTTTTTGTGTTTGTATATTATTTCACGTTGCTGCTGCCCTCCACTATACACCTACTGGTAAATACCCTTTTCCTAACAACTACACCACAGATGGCGTGAAATGTTATCTTTTGAGTATGATTGTAACTTGATTTCTATTAACACAATGCTGCTCATATTTTGAACTGGACTACAGATAAACATTTCTAATGCAAGAAGTAACTCACCTTTATGATTAGGCAATAAATGATGACAAATGTATAAAATGGAACAATTGTATTTGTAAACACATTTTCAAACCTCTATGATAATATAACCAGTAGTTTAGGCATGACAATTTCAAAAATATTCAAGTCCTTCGCTGTAGCTCTTTATTTATTTTTAAATGTTTTCAATGCACAGACTTTTTCCCCTTTTTGTTTTATTGCTTTTATACATAATTTTCATAAAATTTCTATCGACTGACAAACAAAATATTTGCTTGTAACATTCACAATCCTCCAAATTGTTAACATTTTTAAAAGCCAAACTTAAATCACAGAAATGGTTAGAATCTTACTCACCAAACTTTGTTCAATTGAATTGTGAAAACTGACAACTGTCATATTTCAAATTCACTTCACTAACAAAGGATAGAGAAAAACATCTACATCCACAGATACTACAAAAATTCCCTACAGATTAACATTTAGATACAAAATTCATTCTCTAAAGAACTTCTGAAGTGCTCTCATACCTATACTGATAGCAGCCACATCAAACACAACACAGACGAAGATAACCAGAAAACTACTATATTTTCTCACACAATGCTATTACATTTATGAAGTAACTGTATTTTTAATTTGTTGTGTCATAAGATAACAATGAAAGAGAATGCAACTAAAACCTACATTATTCAAGTGAAATGATACCTTTGCAGCAATTCACAATCTACATGGCTAACTAAACTACGCTTCCTCTCACGTGCCTGCCTCCATCACTGAGTGTACCTCACAGGGCAGTCATTCTACTTCCAGAGGACTCTCCATTCATGTTATTGGTCTCAACTCCTGATTTTCTGCTGCTTTACTGTACAAATATAAAATGTCCGAAAACAGTACCAACCCTGTGACCCGGCGACAGTTTCACTCAGTCCTGCCACTAACCGTATGTGGCATCTGTGCCTGTGCCATAGAGGGAACTTGGACTGTAGGAGAGGTTTGAATGTGTATGCCGCATGCCTGTAGCTTACCTGTTGGTGAGCCATGCATCTGGTGAGTCATTTCAACTTGTGAGTGCCCGTGTCCGTAATCTACAAGGGCCATCGACGATTCCACCTTTGGAGTACTGCACTCCCCTTCGGGTGGAATATGCTGTCAACACAAATGTTTAACCTTCAGTTTTTACATTTTTCTCGTGAGGCTGTGGCTATTACAAGAGTTGATCAACTTAAACCAAACTGTAAAACATATCTGGAATGTAAAAATATATAGGAAAACAAACACAAACCTATCTTTCTGAATAGCCTGCATTATTGCCCACACATTTTCTCCAACTTACTGGTAGTTTTCAAATCCGTTCCTAATAAAAATTCACAGCACATGTAGGAAGTCTTGTATCTCTTCATTTTTGGAAAAAAATTTCCACTAAAATATTCTTTGTGTGCTCCAAACAAATGACTGTCCAATTTTGCTTGCACAGGGGAACCTGAGTGCCTGAGTATTATCATTCAGAAGCAGCGTGCTGTGGATCACACTGATAGGCCACTTCCAACATGATGCAGTGCAACCCTGGGTTATTGATAATTGTGTAAACAGATCACAGAGTCTTATTTCTGCTGAAGTGGAAGTTAACGTATAACAGGTTAATGCTAATTTCTAAATCAGATACAGACTGGTATAAATGAATGTAGTGCCAGATGCCTTTCAAGAGCTTCGGATCGGCCTGGATGGACTTGACAACGTACAGGTTATTAAAGGACTGGGAGCAAGGAATGGAAAGGAAATCGATCACAGACTTCTGAAGGAAATGTCCTGACATTCGTCTGGAAGGATTTGCGGAAACCGTGGAAAACCCTAATCTGGATAACCTGATGGGAATTTGAACCCAACACACTCAGTAAGTTACTCCCATTTGAGAGGTGGGTTGTATGATGATAGCCCTGGTGAAGTCTTGAAATAACTGAACAACTGGGATGATCGAGAGGAAAATTAAGACGGCTACTTCAGACTCAACAAATACTATCATTTAGTGAAGGAGTATTTTTACTTCCCTAATATGGCTAGAAACATAGTAAAAGGTTATTATTTGTTATATGTCTGTTGAAGAATAAAAATGGGTAATGTCAGAAAAGTAACCAAGGTGAAAAGCACAATAAACTCGAAAACAAGACAAATAAAAACCATACCAATTAAAGAGAGCTACAACAATAACTGTCACCAGAGAGTATGTGACTAGTGTAAGCAGGTCAGGAAAAAAAATCACCTACCAAATACATCTGTTTGTTGGTACAGACATGGATGAATCAAGCAACGAAGTACTACAAATATCAACATTTCCCTGTGAGACCGACTGCCAGT
Source organism: Vandiemenella viatica (assembly GCA_031002005.1). Lineage (NCBI taxonomy): Eukaryota > Metazoa > Arthropoda > Insecta > Orthoptera > Morabidae > Vandiemenella > Vandiemenella viatica. Next base: position 185,959,891 of record JARYHS010011408.1, read on the forward strand.
CACAACAAAAAGCTGGACGAAAACTGATTTCGAGAGGAAGGCCTATCTTGACAAGTTCATCAAAGCTGCTAAATATGGGACAGGGATGTTCATGCTTATTCAGTTGTTGTTTAAATCATAAAAATAAGTAAGTTACAAGGGACCATTTAAAACTGCCCAGTATCCCCAGAAACCTAAGTATATTCCTGCTGTGGAAGCTTAATGGGATTTACAACATTGAGATGATCAAGACATCTGGGAGCCTTAAGTCTGGAGATTAAAACATTCTTCAAAATCCTCTCTTGTATGTCTTGAAAGTAAAATTAACAATGCTTCACAATTGCTGAATAGATTTTTAGTACATTCTGATTTTGTTTTTCTTAAAAAAAATTGTTTTATTTTTAAATAACAATTTTTTCATGATGATGACTTACTAACAAAGCTACTATAAAGTGGAAACATTAAACATTTAGATAGGAGAATTCTCCTATCCACAAATGTTTTATATTTATATTCTTTGTTTGGAGAGAAAATGAAGTAAGTATCAAGTAATACAATACTCTCTGTCAAATTTTAAAATGGTTTAAAGCTTCAAGGATTATCTCTAAACAGTTAATTAGGAAAATGTTTGATTGTTATTGAATGAAGTAATACTCTGTTTACAAATCTGGTGTGGCAGCTGAATAAAAATGTAAGCAACGAGTCAGTCTGCATACAGTATGGACATAGACTTTTTTTTTTGTTACAACTTTCTATAGCCTAACATCTAAATTAGGCCATATTTACAATTGGAATATGATTAAATTGTTACATAGATTTCCGCTACCTAGCGAAATCAAATGATTTGTGGTTTACAGTTAGATTACTGTTGTAAGTATAGGCGTTTTATTACAAAAACTTAAGTAATAATATTAGTATCATAACCCTTAATTAACCCACCACCACTGTCTTACTACAAATTGTACTATGCTACTGCTAACTACAGTATAAAAGTCAGTTTTTTTAGGACAGATCTTCAGCGGGATCCATGTCCTTTGGAATTCCTTGAGGTCTGGACCATCAGATGCAATTTCTGGAATAACGCTAGACTGTCTAGAGTCTTCAGAAGGGTCACCACCGTCTTCCGGTGGCTGTGAATCACAACTCCTATTTGGGTCAATACGGTGCTGAGGAGGTGTATTACATCTCCTTTGTTCTATCAATTTACAGTTTATTTCCTCCTGTATAATTGCTTTTATATCTTACGAAAGGCACTTAATTTAATAGCTGTCTCCTTTCAATTTTGCTGCCATATCATTTTCATTTTTTTTTTAAGTGAGAAAAATTAACAATAATAAAGAATAATAATAATCTCCTTTTTTTTCCCTTCGTTATGGCATGCAGCACTTGGAAGTCAATGGCTGAGCCGCTTAGTGGACGTTATATGTTACGGCTAATTATTGATACTATAATAATTGTTGGACCAGTGTTAGAGGAGCAGCCTACAACAGAAAACAGTGTTCTCCAGAAAACACAGCGTCCAGCCATCAGAAGGATTTTCTGGAATAGCCAGGTGCGTCGGTCTACAGTGGGTGCTATCATTCTGGTGTCTGTTTATGTCCTATCCTTTAATAGTCAATGCAGTTTTTCATTGCTGATTTCTCTGTTGTTGGTGCCTTCTTGCACCTGCTATCTGTTCGAGGTATTTTGTTCTATATCGCATAGAAATCTTGCCTGCAATTTGACTCAGAATTTCGCCGTTGGACTTGTTTTTGATGATACTTCGTACCTCTTTTCCAATTAGTTGCTCACATTCTATTTCCCTCGCTTCAGCAAGAAGAATGTATTCGAGAACCACATGTTCGGGTGTTGCTTCCACTCCACACTCGCACAGACTGTGTAGGCCCCTAACAAACTGTTTTAAGGACCATTCCTGATTATGAAGCATATTAAGCCGGTGGACGGATTTAGATGTTGCAGTTCCAGCCGTTCTTTGACATCATGAAGGATGCCGTATGTTCTCCGACCTGTACTGCTAATATTCCATTGATGTTGCCAATGTAGGAGGGCCGACATTACTTCCTTTTTGGCTGTCACCAGTTGACCTACTATTTCTTCAGCTGCTCTCTTATCACCGGACCTTAGCCAGTATATTGCACCGCGTTTTCTTACCATCATGTTTAGGGGCCAGACACCTAAAACCGCCATCAAAGCATCTGGTGCGGTGGTGCTATTTGCACCACTTAGTCTTAAAAGGACACTCCTCTGGGCTCTTTTAAGTATTGTTTTTGGCTTAACTTTCTTCACGTTTTGTGAAGACATTCGTTCCATAGCTCACTATTGATGCCAGAATAGCATTGTGATAGAACCTCACCACGTGGATGGGAAGATGAAATCTTTGTCTAGCGCTGATGAGTTTATTCATGATGACCTTCTCCCTGCTCGACACTTCTTCTATATGATCCATAAATGTTAGATGCTCATCGATGATAATGCCGAAATATCTGCACTTGGTTGTCCTTTTTATGCTGTTTCCTCTAACCTTAATCGTAGGATTCCACTGCATACTTCCAAGCAGAATCATACGAGGGTGGATCAAATATAAACGGGATTGTTGTTCCTGAACATCAACAATTGGCAGTACTGGACCCGCACTTCTGCTATGCTTAGGCGGGACCATTATTAGAGGGGAGAGCATGCTGTTAGATATTTCCCGCCATTTAGTCAGTAACGCTCACGATGTCGGAGTAACAGGTGCACCCCTCCACCGCGCAACGCATTATTATAAAATTTCTTGCTCTTGAAGGAGTTACAGTGGCGGAAATTTTCCAGAGATTGACTGCACAGTTCGGTGATCAAACATTGTCAAGGACGCGTGTGTTTTTCTGGCATAAAAAGTTCAAGGAAGGACGAGAAAGTGTGGAAAATCAGCAACACGGTCGCCGTCCCCGGACCAGCGTTACAGACGAAAACATTCGTGCAGTTAAAGACATTATTGACGTCGATCGACGGGCGAGAGTATCAGAAATTGCAGAACAAGTCGGAATCAGTTATGGGAGCTGTCAAGCAATCATCACAAAACACCTACCGTTCCATAAAGTGTGTTCCAGATGAATCCCTCACCTTTTGACCGAAAATCTGAAGTTGAGACGTTTGGAAGTCTGTCAGAGGCTTACAGCAAGGTTTGCGGAAGAAGGTGATGCATTTTTGAGTCGGATCGTACCTGCGATGAAACATGGGTTCACCAATACACTCCAGAATCCAAAGAAGCCAATAAGGAGTGGCGGAGGAAAGGTGAGGCAGCACCAGTGGAAGCCAAGACTCGACTGTCAGCTGGCAAGGTTCTTTCAACCGTTGTTTTTTTTCGATCGGCGAGGCATTTTGCTGATTGATGTTTTGCATGAGCGACGCACAATCAATGCTGCTTACTACTGCGAGTTGTTGAACAAGGCGACAGTTGCATATCGCCGCAAAAAGAAGAGACCAACCGATTCCACAAGTCTTTCTCCTCCACGACAATGCGCGACCCCATACTGCATCTCTAACTGTCTCTAAACTACAGGAAATGCACTGGACTACACTTGGTCACCCTCCTTACAGTCCGGACTTATCGCCCTGCGATTTCCGTTTCTTCGGACCTCTTAAAGAAGCTCTAGGAGGGCAACGATTCGAAGATGACGAGCGTGTGGAAGACTTCGTGCACAACTGGCTGGTGACACGACCCTGTTCTTTTTATGATGAGGACATCAAAAAGCTGCCCATACGCTGGGAAAAATGTATTTCCAAATCAGGAAACTAGTGGAAAATTAAATTGTAATTACCTTGTGTTTTTCAAAAAATGAGTTTGAATAAAAAAAAAAATCCCGTTTATGTTTGATCCCCCCTCGTATACTGAGTCTTCTGCAATGCAAGCTTAAGCTTGACTTCCGTACTCCAGGACAAAATTGCTTCTCTGCTCAATTTCTCTTCTTGTTCCTCCCTATATCAACAGAGGCAGGACCTTAGCAAAGGCCACCAAGCCCAACAACCCTTCTAGTCATTTCAGTCTACACATTACTGTTTCAAAACAAATATTCCAAAATATCGGGCCACATATCAATCCCTGAGGACACCCTTTAGACAGTTTTTTCTCAATGGTCATTAATGGACATCTTGGTTTGGCATATCTGTTTCTACAGTAATCCCTAAATGAGTTGTATATATTGCTTGGACATTCTAATTCTCTGAGCCTAGCAAACAAACCTGGCCACCAGAGATTATCAAAAGCCCCTGCAATGTCCACAAATATTGCCAATAAATAATCACTAGTACTTGTTCCAACCAATTGCATTACCCTGTTTATAGTGTCCTCTGTAGATCTGCCTGCTCTGAATCTGTACTGGTTTACATTCATTCCTATTATGTAGGCGCTAGACAAGAATTTTCTCTTGAACTTTACCAAGTATGATGAGCAGGCAGATCGGTTGATAGGACTTGGGCTGTGTCGGATCCTTGCTGGCCCCTTTCTTTAAAACTATCACCTCGCTTTGTTTCCATGAATTAGGGATTCTTCCCTGTTGTAAACATTTGATAAAAAAATTACACAACGGTGGGGCTAACTGAACAACTAGAGCATGGAGCACTTTTGCCGCAATTCCATCTGGCCAAGGGGTTTGTTTTTGGTCATTGTATTTATCGCTTTTATCACTTCTTCTACGGTGATTTCATCTGCTATCACCTCTGTTGTACAGATATCCACTGCTTTGAGTTCATTCGTTTTTGCATCTGTTTCATCATCTGGCAAGAGTGCATTTAGTAGTACTTTTGCTGTCATGTTCCAGTCAGTGGTTCATGTCCTGTCAGCCCCTGCACTGTCGACAACATGGTTGGAGGCCTTATCTTACCAGCTGCTATCTTATAGGGGACACCCCAGGGGTCCGACCTAAGGGTTGTCTTAACGTAGGCCTCCCAAATTTGCTGCTTTGTTTGTAGCAGTAGTTCCCGAAAAGCTCTTTTCCTCTCACTGTACTGGTCGAGAAAGGCAGGCCTTTTTGTCGCCATCAAACACGTTGGTATACTCTTCTTGCCTTGCGCATTTCCACCAGTGCTTTTTGTAGTCGGCCACTCCACGGTTTGTCTCCCAACTTTGTAGGTCTTTTTATTGGAATCGCCATCTTCATTGCTGCTTTAATGGAATTTCTAATGCCTGTTGCTATGGCATCGACGTCGTCGCTTTCCAGGGGACCCGACGGCAGTTATAGTGCCACTTGCCACTTTCTACACCTTCTTTGGCCTCGATTCTATCTTTCGCCAATTCAAATGTTATAACATTATGATCACTACTCGTTAAGTTATCGCATACCTTCCAATTTCGCAGAATGTTCCCTAAATCAGGTGAAGTGAGCATAACATCAATGTAAGACTCTGCAGCTGCCTCGTTTCTTTACGTGGGCAGATTATTGGGCTAATTCCTAATTTCCAAATTTAAATCGCTTATCAGTTCTTCGAGCATAACTCCGGCTTCATACACATATGCACTATGACAAAGTTCAGACTTGGCATTTGCATCTGCTGTGATGATGAATTTGTGTTTTCGAAGACCCGTACATATCTCCCTTATCTTGTCAATATAAATTTCAGTCGGGTCCTTATGCTGAAAGTATATGTTTATTAATAATACCATGCTGCACCAATCAGTTGTAACTTCCGCACATACTGTGTGCTCATCATAGTATTGCATGATTTTAGTAACAGTAATTCGTTTGTTCAGGATTATTATTCCTGACATAGGAGTATTTCCTTCTACTATTATTTGAGCAGTCACCGGCACATGCAGAATTTGCCCATTTTTGGTGTATAGTTCTTGGATACAAATTATGTGCCACTGTTCCACAGCTGCTAGCCTCATGTTACTTCGCCTTGCATTTATTTGCGCTATTTTAATCTTATGATGCATACTTAAGGGTGCCTTGTATGTATGTTGCAATGCGGCCAGGTTTGATTAGGATCGAAAATGATCCTGCCATGTATGATTATGAACTGTTTGTATATTACTTCTAGGTCAAAAGTCTCTCCTCACCTGTCAAAGACCTTCTTGATAAGGGTAAGGAGCTCAACAGGATCTGTGGGTAAATTCTTAGACTTCAGCTGAATGGGGTCTACTGCCTCCATCTGGGGAAACGTGATAGTTTTTCCAGCCAGATGTAGCATCCTGGTTAGATGTCGTAGAGCCATTGTGAGACTGTGTTCTTCTTCTAATCTTGTTAGTTTCAAATTTTCGTTACATGTACATGATCTTGGTACATGTAACTAGGATAAATTTTTACAACTTTACAGTTTTTATATTCATTAAATAATACCTGCTGTCCTGTTTTTATTGTTGTGTGTTCGGAAAGATTTGGGCCCCAACCCAACCCAGCATTACCTGCTTTAAATGGTAATGGGTTTAGATTTGTGCTGAAAGTTGGGCTCTGAATTGTTTCTTGCACTTGTCCACTATCCACTTGGATTCTGCTGTCCTGTTTGTCTACTACGAGATTCTTTCTAAACTTTTTGTGATAGCTTGCCGCTTGTGCCGCATCCCTTCTCCTTCTAGAAGGAGTTTTCCTTTTCTTCAGTTTCTCTCTAGATATAGCTTCTTGTGTCTCATTTGTTAGGTGCATGTTTTGTATTGAACCTTTTGATTCCATTACTAGATTTGTTTGGTTACTCATACTCTGTTCTATTTACTACTCTTAGCAGAAGAAGCTGATAGGTCATGCATTCCTTTCATTTTTTTCTTGCACACCTTTCCACGCCTTGTACAGGGGATACAGATTGGTGGTTGGGATTTCTTTTTGCACTCATCATTCTTGTGTCTCATTTCCCCACAGTAACTGCAGCAGAGGCTAGGCTGTTGGCAATGTTTAATAATGTGTCATAGGTCGTTGCACTTTTGATAGTTTGGCACCACCAAGTAGTCCTTGGCTATAACTGCAGAAAATTCCAGGTATAATTTCCTGTTTTTTAGGATTTCGTTTCTGATTGTAGAACTAACTTCCACAACGTAGTGGATTGTTGCCTTGTTCCTAGGCCCAGTTTTAAATTTTTATTTAAACCCCTCCTTAAATTGTTCTTCAATTATTTTTCCTTCAAAATTTTGTCTATATGTCGTTTCCAATAGCTTTTCTTCTTCAATTGAAGTAGGAACGACATATAAAATTATGAGTGGTCTACATTTTCGTGGGAGATCACAATTCAATTCTTTCGTTAATTCTTTATTAGCCAAAACCTTCCTAGCGTCCTCGTTTGAACCAGTTTCAATTATCACATTTGTATTCGTGGTCTTTATCCTGTTAATTTTTATTTTATCCTTCCCTGGCTTCAATATTCAGGTAACATTTCTGCCACCTGCTTGGGGCTAACCTCTTTATCCAAGGATACAAATACCGTGCAAGCAGCTGATGGTTGCACTGCCCTCTTGGCTTGTTGCTTTGCTCCCGTAGTGGCCACAATTGCATAGCTAGGTCTGTTTGTCTCATTTCCTTCTTTTCTCAATCTCTTGTTTTCAGTCTCTAGCTGGACTAGCCTGCCCTCTATGTATGATGCTGTTATAGCCCATGATGCCAATTTGTCCTTAATTTCTCGCAGCCTTTGTTCCATCAGCTTCTGGCCTTGTTGCTCATTCAGGTACGTGACTATGTCATCATACCTCACAACAAACATTTTCGGTGTAATAGAGTTCATTGATTCTGAGCCATTTCCTCCGTTTGGCTCCTGCATTACGAATGAGAGGAGCTCATTTACCACATCACAGGAATGGGTTTAACAGAGAGAGTAACCCATTCTGCTAGACCGACAACTGCAACCCAATTCACAGCACTTTACAAGATTGCACAGCTATTGCTCATGGTACCTTGACTGAAGCTTCTGAAGAAACAGCTGTAAATTCATCTGCACTGGTTCAACCCAAGGTTCACTGCACTTTACTCACACACTTAAACACACTGAATAATTTGCTGTTCCTTTTGACACCATATAATCCAATTGTTCAGAAATATGAGTTAAACAATACAGTTATTGATATGGTCGATTCTATGAAATATTTGGGAGTAACAGTACAAAGGAACATGAAATGGGACATACACATTAATTCGTTAGTAGGTAGAGCAAATTCTAGGCTGCGATTCATAGGTTGAATCTTGAAAAATTGTAATGAACAAACAAAGGAGATAGCGTACAAATCTCTTGTGCGTCCACATTTGGACTATTGTTGTGCCATTTGGGATCCGTTTCGTAAGGGGTTGATTGAAAGTATAGAGAAAGTACAGAGAAGAGCCGCTCGATTCGTGACCGCTTGCTATAGTCCTTCTGAAAGCGTCACAGAACTGATTAGTAGACTAGGTTGGGAGTCTCTGGTAGATAGACGACACACGTTTCTTTTAAACTTATTGGTAAACATGCGTACTCCCACTTTCACTTCTTCCACCAACCTATTTGAGTCGGAAGGACAGGAAAGATAAAATTAGAGAAATAAGGTGCCGGATTGATTCTTATATGAATTCTTTATTCCCTCGTACCATTAGGGATTGGAAGGCACAGCAAAGAGATTAGCTTTGGTGCTGAGCACCCTCTGCCACCCACAATTTTGTGAATTGCAGAGTATATATGTAGATGTAGATGAATAAATAGAACTGGCTTCTACACCACTGTATCCACTATGGACATAGACAGGCAAACTGTAATTAGTGGCAGTTGTGTGGCCACCACATCAACTATAAGGATCTATAAGGAGTTACGAATGGCCAATGGACCTTGACTTTTGTAGCAACGAATCAATCTTGTTACCAAAGGAACATGTTAGTTATTTATTTATGGTAACCTTCACAGTTCCTTGCAACTACTAACGGATATAGGAAGGACTAAACATAGCATACAGTTACAGAACTAAGTGATTAGTCAAAATTTTGTGCAACACTGAGGAAAAAGTGAAGGCATGATAAGATGTACCAAGAATAGTTTTTAATCCACCAAAACTAACATATAAACAATGTGACTCACTCTAAACATTACAAGAAATCAAAGTATCATGCAGTACTGACTTAATCGTCCACAAAGAAAATTGATACACACATCAGCTTTAGCATCCAAAAGATAATCATGAGTACTTTGCCAGCAGACAGTTTTTTGACTTCCCTGGAGCTTTTCTCTCAACCTACACAGAAATCCTTTTGCTTTATGGCAGTGCTAGGCAAAAAGTGTAAGCCACTTGTACACTACATTAATCGTGGACTGTTAACATAATCCTATGAAAACTTCTGATTGTTTGACATCTTCACATAATAGGAAATTATTAATTACATATTGTGCAATGGACATATGTGCAAAATTTTGATGCAGTTGGAAGCTCAAGAACTTTTTATACATAGGCATTACCATGAAATCTTTCAATCTGTTAACAATCAGCATAGCAAACACTCTAGATTGAATAGGTTGGTCTTCCAAGCAGAATGCCTCTTCATCTATTGGTCCAAAGGTAACTGTAGAGTCCATTGCAAAAACCACACAATTTACCACAACGCTGACCAGCATTGAATGATTACGAAGGCTTCTGCGGTCACTGTATGTAATATCTTGGTTCTCCGGGTGGAGCAGCGTCGATTTGTTAAAACCTAACGTTTCTGCCATCTTGCTGTGGCTTTCATCAGAGGACTGCTTGTAAGTTTGCCGCTATCGCCTTATATAGTAGCAGCGCTAACCGCCGCGGTGACGTCACCGCGCCCAGTGTAGGCGGTAGGATGGGGCCGTTCGACTTGGGTTTTTCTGAGAAAGTATGACCAAATATGGTCAAGTTGTAAACCATTGTTGGCATTAATGTTGTTGGGCTGTTTTTTGTATTTTGTACTATATAAGGCGATAGCGACAAACTTACAAGCAGTCCTCTGATGAAAGCCACAGCAAGATGGCAGAAACGTTAGGTTTTAACAAATCGACGCGGCTCCACCAGGAGAACCAAGATATTACATACAGTGACCGCGGAAGCCTTCGTAATCATTTGATGAATCTCTACGGTGAGAATATTTTTAAATCAACTAGACTGTTTGCATCACTACGGCAGAAGAGGAACATGAGGCTTAGCCATCTAGCCTTTCTTTGTAGATGCCGTGATAAAGACGTCCTCCCAGCTTTTGTCATGATTAAGCATCATGTGCAAACGCCGACAGCTCGCCGCATTCTGAAGAAGAGCTCTCAGGCACTGCTCCGTGAACGTATCCACCAAACGCGACAAGAGTTAGCAGCATTGGAAGTGAAAATCTTCAACCTGCACTTATTCCTCAGTAACGTCTTAAGCGCCAGTGACTGGACCAAGCTAGATCAACTGTCGTGGAATCAAGCATACGACACCTTTGAAAAAACGAGGAAGAGGCAAATCATGAAACTTTCGAAATTAGCAGATCAGCAGCATCCCCAGCAGCAAGCAAATGTTTCAGAGCGGTGTGTGGTCAACCTCACTGAGGAAGAATTAGACGCCGCTACCAGTTCAGTTCTCGCTAGAGGACTAAACTTCGCTATAACACCGGCCAAAATACCGACGGACGAGGTCATTGCTGCAATGGAGTCCTCTGTCTCCTGCCTAACAGCTGACGATGCATACGAGATCCGAAGCGCCACGGCGAAGATTTTATCAACTGCAAGGCCACCTGCACCGAACATCACTAGAGAAGAACGTATTGCCCTTCGGCAGTTAAAAGAGAGGGATGATATAGTTATTTTACCTGCTAACAAAGGCAACGCTTCTGTTGTCATGTATTCTGACAAATACCATCGGAAGGTGGAGACGCTTTTGCAAGACGAGACGTATGAGAAATTAAGAATCAACCCCCTACAAAAGATTAGACGCCTCGTAGCCACCAAAATACGCGAAGCAACATCAATTGAACCTGAGGCGAAGAGAAGATTAACTACTTCCAACAATCTCCCTCCTAGATTTTATGGCCTTCCAAAAATCCACAAAGACGGTGTACCTCTGAGACCTATCGTCAGCGCTCTCCAATCTCCTACGCATCCATTGGCCAGATACTTAGCAGAAAAGTTGAAGATCTTAAAGAACTCTTCCTCCACCATCAAAAATTCCTCCCACTTCATTGAAATCATCAGGAACAGACGACTAGAGGAAAATGAAATTCTTGTCAGCTTTGACGTCACATCTCTTTTTACAAATGTGCCAGTAAACGAGGTCATTAATATAATCAGAGAGCGATTAGAATCGCTCAACTTGCCACTGGAATGGGCTTCGCTTACGGAGTTCTGCCTGAAAACTACCTTCTTCCAGTACAAGAATCAATTCTACCAACAGAAGGAAGGAGCCGCCATGGGAAGCCCACTGTCTCCAGTAGTCGCCGACTTATATATGGAAACCTTCGAAGATGAAGTTATCCAGAACGCCCCCCTGAAACCGTCGCTGTGGGTGAGATTTGTGGATGACACTTTTGTCGTCTGGCCCCATGGAATAGAATCGCTTCACGTCTTCTTCGATCATCTGAACAGAGCCCATGATAAGATCAAGTTCACAATGGAGATTGAAAGCGACAACAAACTCCCGTTCCTGGATGTTTTAGTTACAAGAAATGATGATGGCTCCTTGGGCCACCGAGTTTACCGAAAACCAACTCATACTAATCGGTACCTCCACGCCGACTCTCACCATCATCCAGCGATCAAAAGTGGAATTTTAAAAACATTAACACTCCGCTCATCCGTGGTATGTGACGAAGAGAGTATGGACGCTGAAAAGAGAAGTTTAAAGGAGACATTTCTAGCCAATGGATATAGCGTTGGTGCCTGTAATAAAGCCTTGGCATGCCTGGATCGCTCCACTTTGTCTCGCACTGCAGCATCATCGGCGGAAAACAACAAACCACCTGACAAGGCAGTGGCCGTTCTGCCATACATCCAAGGAGTTACGGATAAAATTGGTCGGCTAGTTAAAAAGAAGAATATCCGTCCCGTATACAAAGCCCCCAGGAAATTATCCAGCATCCTGACCAGCGTTAAAGACAAGAGAGAACATTTGCAAACACCAGGAGTATATGAAATTCCTTGTAGCTGCGGCAAGGTTTACATTGGGGAAACCGGACGCACTGTTAAGGAGAGGCTCAATGAACACATCAGGCATTTTAAAAATAATGACGCAAGCAAGTCCGCTGTAGTTCTACATTCAGCCAATAGCGGCCATTCAATTTTATTCAATAAGACAAGCGTTATAGCCACTGAAAGCAGATGGTGGCCTAGGCGCATAAGAGAAGTGCTAGAAATACAAAAACAGCCCAACAACATTAATGCCGACAATTGTTTACAACTTGACCATATTTGGTCATACTTGCTCAGAAAAACCCAAGTCGAACGGCCCCATCCTACTGCCTACACTGGGCGCGGTGACGTCACCGCGGCGGTTAGCGCTGCTATTATATAAGGCGATAGCGGCAAACTTACAAGCAGTCCTCTGATGAAAGCCACAGCAAGATGGCAGAAACGTTACGTTTTAACAAATCGACGCGGCTCCACCCGGAGAACCAAGATATTAGATGACCAGCATTCTTGGGAGGGTCAGCCCTAGTGCCATCATTTTTCCTCAACTGCTCATTTTTTTCCCTGTGCTGCCTCTTCCCATTCACTGCTTGTCAGCAAATTTCATTAATTAATATGATTTCATAATGAACAAGTGACCTCCAGGATGATTGGTCCAAGCTCGTCTTGATAACGTCTTTAAATTGCTTTTTCTGACCACCAATACTGTGTTTACTGAATGTTAGCTCTGAGTAAAACACTTTTTTAGGAATGTGAGTATTGGACATTCGGACCACGTGGGGGGTCTATCACAGTTGTCATTTTACAATCATGGATACAATGCTAGAGGATTGGGCTTCTTCAAGGACACCGATATTGGTGCGTCTATCCTATCATGTTATTTAAAGAATTCTTCTCGGGCATCTTTGGTGGTATTGTTCTAGCGTCTTAACATGTCACTTGTAACATGTCCGGCATTTAGATCCGTAAAGTAAGGTGGGAATAACAACAGAATGGTACACAAGGATCCTAGTTGTGGTATTTATATTATGATTGATGAAGATTTTTGATTTTAGCCTGGCAAAGGAGGCTCCAGCACAGTTGATTCTGTATTGAATTCCTGAATCAATGTTTGCAGCTAGTAATTTGGTATTGGAAAGATAGGGTAAGATGTTTACAACTTGTAGGCTTGCTCCGTTGTGGTAATATTTTAGTCAGCAGTTGTTGAGAATCTTGGTTTTATTGGTATTCAGTCTAAGACCCATCTTTTTGTATAAAGTAGCGAGAGCAATTAAGATGGTCACAAGTCCTTCCTCTGTTTTGCTGCAACTGTGTTACCATCACCATACTGTATAGCTCAATTACTGCTGCAGAAGATGTTCAAGTCCTTGCTTTTAGTCTGCTCAGATTAAAATTTTTCCCATTCATTCTGTAGTTAATGTGTATTCTAGGAGGGAGATCGTCTTTAGCCAACTGCATGACAGTAGCTATGTAAAGGGTGAACAATGTGTGGAAAACCACACACCTCTACTTAACACCAGTATTAATATCCAACAGACCCATTATTATTGACTGCAGACATCATATTAGTGAAGAGCAATTTCAATATGGTAATGAATTTTGGTGGAAAACCATACAGGGCTAAAATTTTCCACAGTGCTTCACAATTCTCTGATTCAAAGGGCTTGGTGAGATCAATGAAAGCAATATAAAGGGGTACATTTTGTCCCATGCATTTCTATTGAAGCTGACAAGCAGTGAATATTATATCAGTGGTGCCTCTAGATGGTCTAAAGCCACATTGGCTCTATGGAAGTATTTCTTCCACCAAAGGTAGAATACAATTTGCCAAGAGTTTAGCAACAAGTTTTTCCACACCAGATAGTAATGAAATACCACAATCGTTATGGTAGTCTGCTTGGTCCCCCTTTTTAAATATAGGAACTACCAGACTGTCCCTGAAGTCAGGAGGCATTTCTTCAGTGGTCAAAATTTTGAAAATAAGTTCATACAGGTGTTTTAAAAGTTCTTCACCTCCTTCTTTGACAGCCTTTGTTAGTATGCCAAGCATACCAGTGGCTTTGTGGTACTTTGCTTGATTGATAGGCTCTCTTAGTTCATCTAATGTGGGTATGAAGCCTAGTTCTTTAATAGGTGCTTGATGTATTTTATCATACACTTCTTCATCAATACTTGATTCATGATACAGGACTTCAAAATGCTCTTTTCACCCATTCTCAATTGAGTGTTGATTTTTTAGAAGTTTACCTTTATCAAACAACAAGAGTGGATTTCTATTAAAAGTCTTGGGGCCATACACTGCTTTTGTAGCTAGGTAAAACTGATCCTTGTTTGCTAGATGTTGCAGCTTTTTTGCTTTGGTTATCCACCATACATTCTTAAGTTCACGGGTTCTTCCTTGGACAGCTGCTTTGGCCAGGTAACATCCTTCCTTTTTTGAATGAGAGGTCATGTCTTTTTGCCACACTTGCAGGGCATCACAATTCTACAAGACCAGTGCTTCAATTTTTTTTTTTTGTTACCATCAAACTAGTCTGATGTTTCCTAGTCCTATATCCTAACTTTCCTTGCAAGGATCCTGCATAAGCTATTTCAGTATTGCGTTATGTCAGAGTGGTATTCCTTCGGAAATTTCTGGTGTAGCTGCTCTTTGTATTTCAAAGTTGTGCCTGAATCTGCAAACTTCCCAGTATCAAAGGTATGTCTACAGCTGCTCTATTGCCTGCATGTTTGAGTATGCAATGACAAACACATAACTGATCTAATGAGTCAGTGATCTGTCCAATAGAAGTTGACATTTCTCATAGCTTTGGTGATGAGAACACCACAAACATCTCTTTTGTGGACAATTACAAAGTTAATGAGATTCCAGAGCAGTTTTTTGCTCTAGCAAGCTGCCACGTTGTCTTGAAGTGATCTATTTGGTAATAGATGGTGTTAGTAAATGTCAGATCATGTTCAGCACATTTAGAGAGCAGTCTGTTACCGTTGGTGCTTATATTTCTGAAACCAGCCTTGCCAAACTTTGTGGTCCTTACCTGCTCTAGCATTAAAATAACCTAGTATTACAATTCTATCTTGTCTATTGGTGTTAGATAGTATGTCATCCAGATCTGAATAGAATTTATCTTTGATGTTATCATCAGCTTATAATGTGGGGGCATACGCCCTGATCACCGTGGCGTATTGGTTGTTATTCAGCCGAAGTCTTAACGTCATGAGGTATTTATTATATCCAGTAAATCATAGAGAAGTTTTTTCTTGATAGCAAAGCCAACTCCACATATATGGTGCTAGTTGGCAGCTTTTCTCATCCAAAAGCATGTGTATCCTGCTCCTTGTTCATTCAGCAGACCCTCCACCACAAGACAGGTCTGCTGTAGTGCTGCTACATGGATGTTACACCTTCTGAGCTCTCTTGCAACAATAGCTGTTCTCTTTTCCCTTCCTTCTCCCATACTGTCATCAAGGAGCATTGATACATTCCAGGATCCAAAACTGATTTTTTTTTACTTTTTCAACTACATTGGTGCAACACCATTGGATGCAGTTATCCAATTGGTATAAAAAGTGGCTATGTTTAGGGCACCTTTTCTAGCCGCTTCACAATGTGAAGTGAGCCAGTGTGGCCACAGAGGAATGATTTAAGAATTCCTTGATTTTTCCAGGTTTTCCAGTGAGGTTTGTCATACTTTTCCCTGATTTAGAAATTTTATTCACAGAATTAAAATATTTTTGATTACATTACAATTGTTAAGTCTCGTGCAAAAATTTAAAAAAAGACATATTTTAACTTGTTTATTTGAATATCATAATTTAATTCATTTATAGTACATTGCCATAGTTGGTATTTTATAACTAATTTAATAACCTTATGAAAAACAATTTAAAATCAGTAAAATACAATCCAGCTAAACTAGAACATTAAAACATTTAATATTTCGTATATGAAAATCATTGAAGATATTTAAATTGATCGTCATTAACTTGAATCTCGGCTAGAAGTTTAGCTTTTTTTTTTATTAGCTACATGTTTTCTTTTCAAATCTTCTGATTCAGTTATTTTAGCTTCCTTTCTTCGACGCTCAATTTCTTCAGACAATTTTGAACGCGAGTTCCGATAAGAATGAACTAAAGATTTTGGAACATCCCCATTTGTTTCACTTAAGACAGAGTCATATACTAATCGCTGAGCAATTAAAGTTTCATTTTATTAAGGCTAATAAGAGGTTGAAGCATTTCCTTGAAAGACAGAAGAAGATCTGAAGCTCTTGTGCGACGAAGAAAAGCAGATGTTAAGTATCGTGTACAAACTTCATTCTTTTCAGTACTCCAAAACCTGATATTTAAATCCATTTGCATTTCTTGACAAACTTTGTTGAGTGACTCATCAAATCCTATTACAAAATGATTACAAGGAGTTATAGAGTCCATCAGTCTACTTTTATAATAAGGAGCAATCCCATGAAGAATTGAGTAGGCAATTTTAGTCGCTGCAATTCCATTCCTCTGGCTATTTGGCTATCGTTGAACCTTTTTTAAATAACTGTACATCACTTCCAGCTGAGCGCATTGACTTGTGAGTCATCAGTGTCTGAATACACCAAAGTATTTCTGCATGGCTTACTTTGAGAAGAAAGGAACTGAGAGTATTTTGTGAGGTTGGAATTTGCTGTTCTTTTTCTCAAGTCTTAATTGGATTAGAAATAATCAATTTCTCAGACAAACCATGTATAGTTGTCTCAGTACTACTTTTTTGCGGCTGAGTTAAAAAAACTTTGAAGAGAATAGACAGTAATTTGCAATTTTTAAGTTTGCTAGTATTTAGAAAACACTTACACTTTCAAATTAGATGTGATCACACAAGATGTGTCTCGAGGATTCTTATGACTCATTTACACTTTCGCGGGAGCTTATTCGAATCGAGAAGCACTGCGTGAACAGATGGTACACTCGCGTAGTCGCTCGCATCGGTGACGGCTGTTCGGCACGAGTCAAAGACACTCGTTGAGAGTGCTAGTACACTATCACATCGAGTCAACATTCAAAACAGCTTTGAATGATTGCAACATAGACAATGGTAATTGGTATGTGAAAAAAAGAATTAATGATCAGCAAAATAAATTATTTATGCCTTATTATCGATTATTTCATGTTAAAAACATATAAGCTGAAATATTTAATGAGAAATTTCACGATTAAAATAAATTAATAATTTAAAAAATAATATTTTTTCGCACATAAATCATAAAAACTAAGAAAAACAAACTAAAATAACGATATTTAGAAAATATTTCCACTTTCAAATTAGATGTGATCACACGAAATGTGTTTGTAAACAGCAGACGAAATTTCAAGATGAATGAAGTACCTGGTGCTGCGCACAGAAGTGTTTATTTATTTATTTATTTTTATTTTTTTTTTTTTTTTTTTTGCTTTTGCGCGAGTTGAAGTTACTTGTGGCGAGTGCTAGCATGCTGTTTACACTATCGTTGGATATTTTATGTTAAATATATGTAAGATGAAATATTTAATGATTGAACGAAATTCAAGACGATATTAAAAAATTTCTAAATTTTGAGTAATCTCAATTGAATTCCCTGATAATTTTCGAAATTACCTGAATACCCTGATATTTCCATGAAATTTCCCGGTTACATTAAATTCCCTGATAATTCCCAATATTCCCGGTTTTCCTGGTGTGTGGCCACCCTGTGAGCAGAGTGGATCTTAAATAGAACTCCTCAAGCCTAGAGGCAGCAACCGAACAGCTCTGTAACCACAGTGCTGGGCCAAGATGACTGATCATACACTTACTGCCTACGTGCCATGTTATCACTGGAGGCTTTCAGATGTCACAATCCTGCTCCCGTCACAGCTCCACGATCGTCGCATGGATTTTAGAAGGAAGACACCTGTGCATTAAGTCTTTTTTAGGTGAGGATGTTGTTGCACTTCAACAGAAGCACCATTTCCTGGTGACTTATGAACTATCTGCAATGGAAAGCAGATGCAAGACAATTGAAGGGTTCCTACTCAGTGTAGCCTTTGTCTGCCATCCCAGCCGAGAAGGAACTCACTGTTCCTACACCTTGTCCACTTTTAGGAGTTTCTGTGCTGATGGCCATAGATGGCTCATCCCTCTTTAGGACAGTTTCCCAACCCAAGTGCAAGAGAGTGTCCTAAACCACTGCCAGTTCAATCGCCTCCCTAGAGAGCCATTGGCAAGGAAGACTCTTAGACTCGGGACTCGATTGTTGAAACCAGAATGCACCACGTGCAGGTGAGTTTGGCATTTGGGTAAGCACTACTGAAACTGACAAAAGTATAAGTTCCTATTCTTATGCACTTATCTCAGTCAACAATAAAATGTGTCATTTGTCAACCTGCTACATGTTTCACAAAATCTATGCAAAGATTTTATCCATTCTTCTTGTTTTGGTCAAAGGTATCTTCCTAACTCCTTACATGTATCTGCCTTTCCGAAACATTCCTACATGAAAAGTATTCTTTAATAACTTAGCAAGATGTTGAATTTTTTTATGATTTTCTCATGCCATCAAAAATGGAAAGTGACTTGACAAACTCTTAACCCACCTGGATTCACTGATACCAAATTTAATTAATCAGTACTCCGGAAGGAATTTATTATTCCTTTTTCTCACATCATACAACAAAAATACAAGTTATGTTTGATGCTACTGGATAAGAAATTCTAATAACACATTAACCTCTTGCCTTAAGGACCTTTTCCTCATTTCTGTCTCTTCACAAATAAAATATATTCTCCGATAATAGTGACAGCAAATGTGTTTAAGCAATGAAAATAAAGACCATAAGGAAAGTAAGCTCACCACAGATCACAGATCAAGGCAGGAGGGCCACGCAAAAAAGAAAAAAACTACCACATGCTTTCTTTGACCAACAACAATTATGGTTGAGTATATACTATGTAACAGCCATTTAAAGTGAAATAAAACTAAATTAAATAATTTTAATGAAATAAAGATATAAAAATATTTTAGATCAGATAAAAAATAAACAAAAATTTAACTGCATATCAATATAATAAAAATGAATTGCCAAATGTGTTGCTAAGCGCAAAACGCGAGAACGACTCGACTAATTTGGCTAATTCTTTTTTTTATATATTTTTGTTAAGGCACAAGGAAGGTTCTTATGGAGAGAGAGAGGGAGAGAGAGAGAGAGAGGGAGAGAGAGAGAGAGAGAGAGAGAGAGAGAGAGAGAGAGAGAGAGAGAGAGAGAACAAAAAAATTGTGAGGAATACAGTAAGATCTACACTTTTCTTTTCGCATACGAACCAGTCAATCAAAACAAAACAAAGGCGAGTTTGGATTATCTCTGGTGTACCTTCAAAATGATTAAACTATATGGATATTAGTCTATGCCTGCCCAAAATAAAGTTCGAAGATAAAAAAGGGATTGCGTGTCATCAACGAAAATAATATTACTGCCAGTCAATCAAAACACAACAAAGACACTTTATGATTATCTTTGGAATTGCAAAATGATCGATCTGAAGAAATGTTTTCAAAACAACTCATTGGCATTGGTAATGACAAAATCCCTGCAGACGTTTTGACTGGCTGCATTACATTTCCTGTCAATTTTTTGGTTGAACAAACGAGCTATATTACAGAGACAAAAACACGGATGTAAATGAAATAAATTTCAAAATTCAAAATGAAATTGCTGGTGAATTAAGGACATACAAATCAGTTGATTGCGCAACTAACCAAGATTATGTTGTCAACTATCCACCAGAATTTTTGAACTCACTGGATTTGCCAGGATTGCTGCCTCATAATCTTCAATTAAAAGTAGGATCGGTGATCATAATGTTGCAAAATATCAACCAACCAATTCTTTGTAATGGCACACGGCTAGCAGTGAAAAAATTACTGAACAATGTGACCGAAGCAACCATTCCAAAGGGAAAATACAAGGAAGAAAATGTGTTGGTACCTCGCATCCCAGTGGTAGCAACTGACGTACCATTTGAATTTAAACGACTGCAATTTCCAGTGCGGCTTGCTTTCGCTATGACCATAAATAAATCCCAGGGTCAGTCTTTGAGTGTTTGCGGCGTTAATCTTGAAAACCCATGTTCCTCCTATGGACAGTAGTATGTTGCCTGCTTCCGCGTTAGAAAACCGTCAGTTTTATTTGTTTCCGTGCCAGGTAACCAAACAAAAAATATCGTGTACCATAAAGCATTACAATAAAAATATCATCACATTATTACTAACGTACGAAATAGAAAACTTATTTTCATAAGTAATCGTTGTTTATTATTGAGACATTAAATCAATAAATAAAGTGATCACTCTATAATAGGTTTTATTTATTCATTTTTTCTATTGGACTACGATAGGACAATAACTTTTGACAGAAAGAAGTATGTCAGGACAGCTAGTTTAAAATAGATTTACTGGACAGTTATTAACGGAGGTTGAGGACAGGGATGCATGATGTCAAGGCTTTGCTGGCAGACAAGTTCTGGATGTGAACACGTCTTTCCCCTTCCCACACGTTTCACCTCCTACACGAGTAATGTTATTAACCAAAATATTGTAAAGTGTGTTTGTGTTTCTCTTTGTGTTTGTCCGGTCTCCTCCTGCCTTCATCTGTGGTTTATTTCCCCTATCCTACATTACATCAATTACTAAAAGACACATTGCAGGAATCCATATTTACACGATTAAAAATAAATCTTGAAAGTTTGTAAAATTAATGGATTAACTAGCAGAAATAATGAATAAAAACAATAATATAAATAGTAAAAATTAGGATTAATGTAAAAAGTCAGGCATTTTCTCAAGTAAACAGGTGCTCACTCACTATCGCCAAGGGATCCTCGTCGGCGCTGTCTCGAGATCCCGAACCGTCGCGCGGGTCGGAATCGGTGCTCGGCTCCTGGCCACTGGTGCGCAGCGAACTGTCTCCACTGCGGCCCGTGCCTCCGCTGTCCACGTCAGTGCTGCAACCTTGGGTCGTGGAGTAACCGGGGTTTGTCACTTCGGGTTTCACCACCACTGGTGATGGCACAAGAGTCACCTCACCAGTAATCAGCTCTTCAGACGTTCCGCGCTCTACCCAAAAATTGAAACAAATCTAAGCAAAAATGTAACAGAGGTATTACTCTGAACAATAACTGATTTATTAACATCAATTGTCGATAATAAAGTACTACCTTAGTATTTCAACTTTGGGTAGAATTTAACATTTCTCAACTGAAACAAAACTCGGGACTGAACACATGACTGAAAGTAAGAAAGCAAAACACACTGCATGTGGAGCATATTTTTTAAGTGAATTTTAAAGGGCATGAATAAAAAACGGAAGATATTTAGCAAAAAAAATATATGTCTATTGAATTCTACACATTTCAGTTACTTTTCTTTGGGGCCTGCAACACTATTGAAGACAGGTCGCCAGTTTTTCTATCTGCTCATTGCATTGTGAACCTGTCTGTTTTGATATCATCACTGTTGCTGAAATGTTGGCCTCCAGGGAACTCTTTCAGATGCTAGACACAAATGAAAATCAATTGGTGCTAATTCTGGGAAATATAATGGTGGTAAATTTCTTTCCTACCAAAATTTGTGATGAGGGCTTGGATCTGATAGGTGGTGCACAGGTGAGCACTGTCACAAAGCAACACAACATTGTGGTCAAGCACACCTCATTTTTTGTTCTGTATCATGTGGTGCAGTTTTTCCAGTGTCTCCAAATAGCCCAGTAATGGGGTCGAATAAAAGGGATCTCACAAACATTATATCACGTAGAATTTTTTTTGCTCATCTTGTATGTATTGGTGAGAGTATGCAGAAACCAACTTTTTGACCAACCAACTTTTTGACCTACCCACAATTTTGGCAAAATTTTTTTGTGGACAAGAAAATGTCAAAATTTTGATACTTCTTTCAATTTTTCGTCTATAACTCCTTCCAGATGAGTCCTAGCAAGAAATACTTTATTTTCATTTTGAAAGGACAAAATTTCCTACAACTTTTGTATCATAAAGTTTATTCTAAACTCAAAACTAAGCGAGCTACAGTTGATCGAAAATCATATATGTATTTCTGTATGATATAGTATATATATGTACTATATTTTGATTACTGATGGTCAATTCAATAATCATATGGTATTGTTGGCTGGGAGATCTTGAAGGATTGTTCGGCCACCAGGTGACAAGTGTTTTTGGATTCATCGCACAATGAGCCCCTTTGTGAGTACTAACCAGGTAATAGTACCTACAGCCTAACGTGGAATCCGAATCACAGAAATGCTGTGGCTTGCCTCGTATTACATAGCAAGTGCTGAAGGTTGGTTTAATGGCCTCCGATCAGATGCCTTAACCACTGAGCTACCAGACTGCTCTATTATTGATGGTATTTGTACCAGATTGAAAAACGGATTACCAAAAATGAAAGCATACCGTTACGACACAAAGTTTATTTACACAGTCGAAATGAAGTCATATAAGTAAAAAATTAGTCATAAATCCATGTTTTTCATTTGAATGATTTGAAAAACTGTTTTCCATTTGAATTCATCCCGTTCCTCAAGGGGATAAACTTTCCTTTATATTAAGTACTTGCAGCTCTTCAAAATGTAACATCCCACAAAAAGTTTTATTGTGGCCTGAGGATGCCTACTGCATAGGGTTATGTGGCATCATAGTGAAAACCTAGGATCCATTTGTGGAAAATATGAAACCTAGTTGAGAATGTGTTATAGATCCAACATCACAGTTATGTTTGATGGATACCAAAGTGATGCTATGCAGGGAGGAATTAAAGTCATCTGAAAGGTTTTGTCATATGAAAACATCAGATACTTCAG
This sequence comes from Vandiemenella viatica, assembly GCA_031002005.1. Lineage (NCBI taxonomy): Eukaryota > Metazoa > Arthropoda > Insecta > Orthoptera > Morabidae > Vandiemenella > Vandiemenella viatica. The sequence goes on from JARYHS010011408.1 coordinate 185,982,766, forward strand.
CAGGAGGAATCAAGTACTGCAGTGACACAGCAAATGAAAGCAGCAACAACCATGTAATGTTGATACTAATGCAAAAACTGAAAAAGGAGGCATTCGAGTTCAATAGGCAAAAGAAGATGCAGCTGGATTGATTATTTATGCAGCTATTACACAAGCAGCAAAAGTCGACAGTGTGATAATTCTAAGTGAGTATACTGACTTTCTCGTTCTGTTAATGGGCCTTGGTAAAACTTACGAGAAGTTGTACTTCCATAAACCAAGAAAAGTCAAGGAAACAGGTTTATGGTACTCAAGCACTTCCTTCATGTTTGAACCCACATATATCCTCTTCATCCATGCATTTATAGGATGTGGTACAGTATCAGTATTTTTCCGCTATGGGTAGTAAAAATTCTGCTGTCTCATTCAGTACCAACCACATCTGAAAGTAAGATGCATGCTAACTTCTCAGAATCCGTAGGCTCCGGAGACTAGCATCTAGAGAACACACAGGGGAACAGCTCATCTTGCAATGGTATGAACAAATTGCTTGTGGAACATTGGAAGACTCAGATACGAAATGTTTTCAAAATCTGTCCAAAAGATGCATGGTTGACACCAACATCAGTTGATCCAATTTTCACTTAACACGCAAGTACCAACAAGTGCAAGCATGGCTGGATTGAGAAACTTACCCCTTGCAATGGGAATCAAGGATAGGTTCATCCAGCCTTATTCCACTTACAATAATAAAAGATGCTTCACCTGAGTTTACTCTGAAGGTTGTATCATGATCCTGCAAGAAACCTTGCACTCCATTATGCAGCTGTCACATGTCCAGGACTGCACTGTTGAGCTGCTTGCAAAAATTGCTCTGGCCTGTCTCGCATTTTTTAAATAATTTGTTTAATCATAGAGCTAACATTTTGTAGAGATTTAAATGAAAATATAATACTGAAAATAGTTTGATTTTAGTGTTTTGAAGGTAATCATGACAACTTTTCATAGTGATATAAGTAAATTATCTATTACAGTCACCTGCCGGACTCAAGATCATGTAATAACAGTAGTAACATTTGTTTGGTTGGTAGGGTTGGTAGTAGTTTCTTCTACGAAAATACTCATCTACACGAAGCACAGATATTTTTCCTCTATTCACAAAATTTGTAAGAAAATCACCTACTTATTAATTCTGTTAGCAGAACATTTTATTCATGTGCTACCTTTTTTTTTGTAATATTTCCGGTTATTAACGTTTGATCATTTAGCTATTTAGTAGTATTGTTATGACAAAAGCAAATGATTGTTTGTATATAACTTTGCCTACATCATTATATAGTTCAATTTACTCTAAATAATGATGCTAAGGAAAAAGGAAATGATTTTTAGACGATATAAATAACAAAAGATAGGGAAAATGATTCACCACTCACCAAAGTTGAAGGCTGTGATGAATGAAAAACATATGTGACAAACAAAAACATATATAATATTCCAGTTTTACAGCTTATTCATGTGATAGGTAATGAGAAACATGGTTCAGGAGGTGTGAACATGCCAAAGTTTACCACATGACTGGATCTTATAACTAAGATGATATATATAAATATATACATAACAAAGGATAGGAAAAATGACTCAACATTCACCAAAGCTGAAGGCTGCGACAAGTGAAACACATATGAGACAAACAAAAACATATACAATATTTCAGTTTTACACCTTATTCATGTGCTGGGGACCAAGTCATATAATTCATATGATTTGCTCCTTTCCAGAAATGTGCACTCTTCTACCAACTGTCCCCCGTACATGTTTCAGCAGACCACCCATCGTAAAAACATCTTGGCCCACAAATACCTCCACCAGATTCTCCAAAAACACCACATGAATCTTTTCCCCGAAAAAGACCTGCAAATCTGCAGCATGCATCCACACACTACAACATATTCCAATCCTACTACAGGAGAAACCTTCTCCATCATCGGGCATACCACACGCTCCACAACACATATACCAGCCAACCTACCGCCATTGCACTAATTTCTATATAAGCCTGTCTACACAACAGCCCTCAGTCAGAATGAATGGCCACAGACAAACAGTCCACACTTGCAACTTATACCTTCTTACACTGGAACATGCCAATTACCACAATTCTAACAACCTCAATGACTGCTTCACTGTGAGAGCAATCAGAGTTTTACCCAAAACTATGGCCGCTTCAGAACTTTGGAGACAAGAACTTGCATACCAAAATATCATGGATACCAGACACCCACTTGCCCTCAACCACCGATAAACTTCTACCTCTTGTTACAGACACTCGGTCTAGAAAACACATTAGATGACTCTTCTGAAGTTATATGTGCACCATGGGAAGAAAATAAACTCATTAAGAAAACTGTTGCAATTGATACCTTCATTGATGAACTTGGGGAAGTGGGGGGCAGTGTTGGGCAGTGAAAGCAACAACACACCAACATCTGAAGAAATTGTAACAACACCACATTGCAGAAGTGAAGGGATTTGTAGAGGCTAAACAACTATGTTTTGTGCTTCACTGTGTTATGCTGAAAACTGATCAGAGATTCTATCACAAGAAGTACTGGAATATCACTGGAGTAATGACCAGATTTAAATTTTCACAGGAGTCAAAGATTTTCAAAACAAGACCACAAGTCTTACAGTTATAAGTGATGACAGAGGACATGACTCAGCACATGCACTTCTGACAATATGTAAAATTCAACAGCTGCAATAACAGCCACAAAAGATCAGAATTATTTCTAATGGTGCCCCTAGTTACTAAAAAAAAATCATTACCAACTTTTTGAAATAAAGAAGTCACTTGTGGCTGTAGAGTGGGTGCACAGCGCTACTGGACATGGGAAGGAGCCTTGTGATGGTGTAGGAGGCCTGCTGAAACACCACGCTACAAAACAATCTTTCCAGGACAAGTACAGAGACAATTCAATATGCCGAGGATTTTACAAGAGTGGTGAAGTCTTAAACATCAATAGCCTTCATCCTGTTACCAATTCCATCAGCAGAAAATAGAAGAATGGTCCAACAAAACTGCCCCTGTAAAAGGAATTCACAGTGATGGACGAATGTACATTGCACGAACTTTAAACAGCAAGAAAAAAGAAATTTCATTTGATGTTGAATTCCAACCAAGATCTCTGAAACGAAAGGAGAATATTCAGATTCACAATTTACAAAGAGGGATGTTTTTGGCCTGTATTTATGACCATGACTGGTGGATTGCGGTGATAACAGATACCAGCTGTGTGTTAAATGAGGACATCGTGAATTTTATGCTCCCACACAGACTGGCTGCTGGATATAAATTGCCAGAATCCCCACAATCAGTGCATACTTTCAATTCACAATGTTTTAAAAATTGTGGATACTCCAGTTCCTGTTGCTTTAACGGGAAGGAATCACTCAATATCAAAGGAAGACACTGATAAAGTTCAACAAATTTTTTGTTCATTGAATTTCTAATTTTAGTTCTAAGCAGAGTATGTTTCGGAACTTGCACATATATTTTTTAAGTCTTAATATGTTTTGATAAGTTTTTTTAAAGCTGTATATTTCTTATATTTATTAAGAATCAAAATTCCATCTCAAAAACTAGATTTTTATTTCATGAGACCAATATGTGACTATGATGTGAAGGAAACTGGTAAAATGTATGGCAAAATTATATTTACATTTTATATTTAAATTATATTTCTGAAACCTGTTAATCTCAAAAGTGGAAGTTTTCCTTTTCAGGAATGCAGTAATCATTGGTATTGATCAACAGTAAAAAAAATAATTTTTTTGGGGATTGGCCTTTTTTTTTAATTAAACAACAGCAACAAAAAAAGATGAACATAGCTTTCAAAATGAAATATATCATTCTAAACAGAAAAGTATTATCTTTAAAAGCAACAAAATATCTTGCGCTGTTCCAAAGATAGACTTTAAATTTTTTATCAACAATCACAAGTGAGAATTGGTGCCCAGGATGCCATCTTTGACAGCCTGTATCTCGCACCACGATTATTTATTTATTTTTATTATTTTTTTGACAAAATAAAAAGATACAGATATCTTACTTTTACCTTAATTTTAACATATGTTCAATTCAAAAACTTCTAAGACTATGAAGGTAAGATCTTTTCTTCACCTGCCTCAATTGATATGGACTATACCTTTTATGATCTGGATACATTGGGAAAACAAACATCTAAATTTCCTGAACTATCTTAATACCATTAACACACTGAACTTTAGATGGATCTACTCCCACATCTAGGCCACATTCTTGGATGTGGATTTTTGTTTCTCCATTGGCTACCTCAATTTCTCAGTCCACACCAAACACATCAACTTTCAACAGTATTTCCAGTTTAACAGTTGCTGTCTGTATACCAAAAATTCCCTCCCCTACAGTCTTGGCATTTGGGGTACTCACATATGCTCCAACCAACAGGCCCCCATACAGTATTCAAACATTTCGCAAGCATTGATATCTCGCAACTACCCACCAACTTTGGTTAACGGTCAGCTTTCATGGGCAACATTACAACCTGCTCAGCCTATTAACTATTCCAAACCTTCAAAAACCAACTACAGTTCAGTCCCGGTCACACAATACTATCCAGGCCTCAAATCCATCAACAAAATCCTTCGGCCAGGTTATGATTTCCTGCAAACCTGCTGGGAAATGAGATCCAGTCTTCCTAAAATTCTCTCTGCTCCTCCCAGAACTTGTTGCAGCAGGCCTCCTAACCTCAGCCAACTCCTAGTCCGCAAACAGTCTTATTCATCCCAATTATCAGTCCCAAAGGCTCTTTCACACACCACAGACCCCACTGGAAGATGTGCAACATACGCCATCCCACCACTACTTAATACGGGACGACTTCGTTCATACTTGGTAAAGTTTAATTAATTGTTTATTTAGTAAAAGAAGTTTGGGTAAGTTGTTCGTTTGGATTAAACTTATAGTCAAGTAATTAGCACACATGAATCTTACGGAAAACCTCTGAATTTACACTTGATTTACTGTAATAAATATTATATACGAAAGAATAATCTAATTTCAAAACAAACATCTGTTTGCATAAAAAAAAAAGACCCAACCTTTCACCTGACTGTGACATATCTAGTGACAATAACTAATGACGTTTATTTTTTTAAAGTAGCCTGCTCAAAAACCTGTATAGAAGCCTGATATGATTGGGTTGCACATGTATTTAACAAATATTATAATCTCATAAAAGTATTCTGTTTTTAAATAGGAAGTTCCACCACAGTCTTCATTTACTGTTTCATTTATTTTTGTAAATTCTTCATATTTTTGTGATAGATCTGTTAAAATAAATGTGGACATACCATCAAATCGGGCCTGCAGGCAGAGTGCTATCAACACCTGCTTTAATTGTTTCATTTAAAAAATATCAATATTCAAAACTTTTAAATGAATAACAAAGGTACAGAAAAAACATGCAATTAGATTCGTAATTGTTGTTGCCTCGTGGTTACGACAAACATCAAACATCACAGCCAGTACATGGTTCCTGTGGTTATAATACAATAACTAATGCCAGGCAAAAGAAATAAATTCATTGAAACTTGTTCTTTGTTTATGGAAATCTGGAACTGCAAAAAAGGGCTGGCAGATTTGTTTCTGGAAATTATCGCAGAATGCAATCGGTAACAGATACGATAAAATAGCTGGGATTAATTGGAAGACAGGTGGAGGGTGAAGAGGGTCATGGGAGTGTAGAAGGCGTGTATTGATGGTGAGGCATGGAAAGATATTGGTGTAAAAATTAAAAGTAATGCTTTGAAGGGAAAATATGACCATGACCACAAGCTGGCACTGGATTTCAGGCACAAGGGTGTACGAAGATTATCATTTTTTGGTAAGGGTGTCAGGAATTGGAATGAGTTAGAAAGAGAAATTATGAATAATTTACCAAAAATGTTGAAAGAATTTAAAGTTAAAATTTGTATAGGACAAATGTAGGTGGATACAGGAAAGGGGGGAAGATGGGTGTGTAGGGAAATTGCCACCAGAGCATGCGCTCCATTGTAAATTAATTAAATATTATTAGAACATAACAAGTGCAGAGATGTATACCACAAACTATTAGAGAACTTTTTTATATTGTAAATTACAGTATAAAATAAAATAGAAGGTATCAAATCTTAAAATAAACAAATTTCATAAATGTTTGAAATCAATAAACCTCTCTAATGAACAATCAATGAAAAAAACAGTATCTATATCAAATTATCCATACAAATCTTCTATGTACAAATTACGTACTGAATAAAATTTTCTCGGGTCTTACAAATTACGTACTGTAAATTTTATTGTTAAACAAAATAAAAACTACAAACTTAGTCTTTACATTGTCAAAATTAGTTACCTCGTTAAAAATATCAAAACTTAACAGTAAATAATATTAATTCCATTAAAATAATGTTCGCCAATGTGTTTGCACACAAACATTTTTATTTGTAACAAAATTAATTCAAATCAAAATTCCCACAAATATGCCCATATCTATATGACGAACGATGTTCAAATTTCATTCTTTCGTTCACATTCAAAATATGTTTTTTAATTGTAATAGAGCACATGCACCTGTGGTAATTTCCCCACTCATCCGCGTTTCTGATCAATGATTTTCTTTTTTATTTTGAATATTCATTGATTGCTAAGCCACATTATTTCTGATACAACTGAGCACTAGCATGAAGTATCACATGAATGACTTTGTTAGTATTTTGTGAATTGCTCATTGAGTAAAGTAAATTTAGGTAAGTTGTTCGTACATTTGATTTACTGCAGTGAATATTAAGTACTTCAGAATAATACCCAATATCACAATTGCAGCACACTTAAATCAACTAATTTCAAAATTTCTGATCATTCAATTGTTTCAGCTCCCGCATGACGCATGATACGTCATGTTTGTATCTATACGACAAATGCGAGTAATGAAACGTGCGAGTAACAAAATGAATTTGTGAGTAACAAATCAGTACTTTGAGTAAGGCAACGTACCCATTACTCAGTAACGAATACATCATTACTTTTACAGCTCTACTGCCATGCAATTTACCAGTTAATGTGCAACCACTGCCTGGCTTCATATAAAGGTTTGATTTCCAATCCAATAGCCATAAGAATGAATGACCACCGACAGACAGTATTCACATGGAACCCAAAGCCCACAGTAGCTGTTCATGCCATCACCCATGACACGGAGAATTTCAACTCTTGTTTCATGGTCCATGCCATCAGTATGCTCCCAAATAGCAGCAGCTCTTCTGAACTCAGAAGGTAGGAACTTGCCTACCAGTACAAACTGGGCACAAGGCAACCACCTGGTCACAACTTCAGATAATACTCGGTCATAATTATTATTATTTTTATTTATGCTTACTTTTTTCTCATCCTCTCCTTGCCTCCATCCCCACTACCTAAATTGAACTAGCGCTTACCAGAGGTGATATTTAATTTCATAGATTTGTTGGTTTAATTATTAAATTTATTTATTTATTTTTGCTTATTTAGATTTTACTACATCTTTTTGCTCTTTCTGCTCACCAGGGACCAGTTTTGATACTTAGCAATGCTCGGGTATTAGCTTTGAATGGCCAACAGTCATTCTGTGAGGCAGTCTCCCACAACACCCACCCTCCATAATGTTCACCTGTTGATAAAGGGCTAGAACCAAAAATTCCTATTTTACATGGTTTTGGTCTGTTTTGTGCATTCGCACTCCACACCATCATCTATGATAAGTGATGGTTCACTTCCATACCCTCATTTGTAAATATATATATAAATTAGGAAAGGGAAATGAAGGACCACTTACTTTAGGTGATAGTTGTGTGTCACGAACACAATAAAAAGTGAACAACACAAATGATACGGTAATTTTTGGGTTTCAGACCTTTATCAATACTATAACATTATGCAGGAAACTACCTTACAGAGTGACTGTTGACTGGGAACATGGTGGGGGTAAATTCAAACATAGGACAGGTAGAGGAAGGGTGGTGATTTGGAGCTAATACCTGAGCATAGAAAACTATTTCAAAAAGAGCACAATAATATAATAAAATATTAACAACATAAATCTGAGTAAAAGAAAAAAAAAAAACTAAGTAAATAAAATTAAATAAGTAATTTTAAACCGAAGAATCTATGATGTTAAACATCACCTCTGATTAGCGGTGGTTCAATTTAGGTGGTGGGGATGGAGGTGAAGGCAGAATAGAGGGAAGGAAAAGTAATGTCTGGGTATTATCTTCAATTGAGACCCAGTGGTTGCCTCGTGTCCAGTTTGTATTGGCAGACAAGCTCCCACTTTCTGAGTTCACAGGAGCTGCTGCCCTTATGGAGGACGTTGATAGTATAGAACGTGAACAGGAATTAAATTTATTGGTGTAGTGAGAGATGGCATGGACAACTACCGATGTTTCGGATTCTGGGTGAATATTGTCTATCAGTGGCCATTCATTGTTATGCTAGTGGATTGGTGGTCAAACCTATATAGGAAGCCAGGCAGTGTTCGCAGGTTAGCTGGTATATTACATGGAAGGTTTCACAAGTGGCGTGTCCTATGGTAGGAAAGCTTTCCCCAGTTTCAGGGTTTGTGAAACAGCAGGTGGATTGGTGTATGATGTACATCTAACAAGGGAGACTAGAAGAGAAAACAGAAGAGAGACAGAAAAGAACCTTGGGGCTGTTTGATGGGACGAGGAAGACTGCTTGTGGACTAAGAATTGGCAGAGGTTGGGAGGCCAGCTGAAACAAGTTCTGGGATGGGGAGGGAGAATTTAGGAAGAATGGCTCTCATTTCTATGCAGATTAGAAGGAAATTATAACCCGGCCTAAGGATTCTGTTGATGAAATTGAGGCCTGGGTAATATCGTGTTTCCAGGACTGGACTGTGGTTGGTTTTTGGGGGGTTAAGGCTAAGGTTGTAACGTAGCCCCTGAAAGTTGCCAAAGCCACGGGGCAGTTGTGGGATATCAGTGCTTGTCAAATGTTGTTTGAATACTGTGTGAGGGATTAATGGTTGGAACATATACAACTACACAAATGTCAAGACTGTAGGGGAGGAAACGGTTGGTAGGATATGGATGGCAGCTGTCGAAATGGTAATTCTGCTGTAGGTAATGCTACAATTCTTCAAATTTATTTTTAAAATTACATTCAATTTACTTCAAAGTAGTATTTAAATAGTTCTAATTATTTTTAATAACAACATATTAATGGGCCCATTGTTTGGCATACTGGAAAGAGTAGCAGTACTTTTGCATGTATCTAAAATTATATCTGTTAATAAATAAAATGTCGCTCTTCCAGCAGAATGGGAATTCCTCAGAATATTACTAAGAGGTATATAAGGTTGCTTGGGCCTGTTTTAGGTCTTTAACCTAGGAGTTTTGAGGTATTTAGCATGTGGTCAATGTTTTGCTACACTGCTTGCACTTTTAGTGAATCGCGGAGTAGTAGTAATCATAATAATGTATTGAGAAGATGCAGATCAAGGTCTTTATTGGAAGTAACTTGCACGGTAGCTGAATTTGTTCATTGTTTTATTTGGGGAGTAAGAGTCAGTCACTGAATACCAGTGGGAGCAGAGTGTTGTTTTGTTTCATCGTAACATTTTCTAGAATTTTCGAGAGCTCAGAATATTCCCCGAGATACGGTGTTGTTCTCTATGACTGAAAGGATAGCGACTTTTGATATGGAGGGCTATATAACTTCATCAGTATTAAAATGTGATTCGGCAGAGCATTATTTAAAATTTAAGTTGTTTGTTTCATCACAGAAGAATAGTTTCAAGTGGGGAAGAAAGGTGAAGACCATAAATATAAAAGATTTAAACTGTTTGTTATCACTCAAGGAAGTGGCATTGGTATATTCAGATGAATAAAGATAGTTACTTTGTGTGAAGTATAATGACAGGAAGCAAAATATTTTGTTGAAGATGAGTGGAAGGATTGCGTAACGTGTATGCAACTATTTAAGGAGACATAATTATGTCTTAAATAATGTTAATATTTGTTGCTAACTTTTTCAAAGTATTTGTGTAACCGGCAGATAATATTTTGAGTCAAGCAGCTGAATCAGCAACTGATAAAAAAAATTTCCGAAGTGGTATGTTTAACAATGTGTAAGGTGGCTCTTCTGATTAACATTATTATCATCTGTTAGGACAGTTTTAACTATAAGAGTTCAAAGTGTTATCAAAATTTACTTGACTTATTTCAGTAGTTTGGAAATCCTTTCAATTTTTTTAATTTCAGGAAACTGAAGTTGCATGAAGTTTCTATAAATGCAGCGGTTAACTGTATAACACATATGACTCTTTAACTACACCATGAACTGTAAGCAATTAAATCAGTTTGCAGCTCAAAAGAAGAATTAGTGTTATATGCTGACTTTCTCCCAGGATTGTTTTTAAGTAAAACTGCGAGTAATAAAGTTACTTTCCAGGTATAACAACCATCTGTTGGTATGAGGTATATGAAGTTTAGCTGTGTCTATCACTGGCCTACTGGCCCAGTAAACATCACCTGTCTGGCTACAGTATTGTCGGCCATCAGGAAATGTGAACTAGTGAGAAATAAGAAGGTAATGAAACACCTTATCTCAGCAGCTGGGAAGTCACTCAGACTATTGCTATAAGGTAGCTAGGCAAATTTTGACATTTAACGTGTCTTAGTCATTTTTTGTGTATCTTTGATTAATAAATGTAAAGTAGGTGCATCTCAAGTTTTCTCAGTTACAAGCCACCCCACTATCACAGCTGAGAGAGTTATTAATTATACTGAGGAATAATACCAACTTTGTGACCTTTTTTTCCAAGTATACTAAACTTCAGTGTATATTATTCTAAGTTATTGCACTGTGTTATCACAACCCTCCTTCCCACAAATTTATTAAGTTGCTTGAATTCTAATGAGGACTCATTATCAGATGGGTATTAACTCATTTTATTTAATGTAATATCTGTAATTTTCAATTTTGCAAGATTCAGAAATGCGCATGTATTAATAAAGTAAGAAACATGTTCTGGAAATGTTTTGTAAAGGATGTATTTATTAATTATTTTTTTTTGGAAGAATACTACAAATTAGAATAGTGTATCAGAACTTTCAGATTGCTCCTTATATACATATGAAATGAACAAACTTACCTGTAGAACCAGAGCCAGATCCAGTCGAAGATTTTCGAAGTCTCTTCCGCCTAACAGCAGGTGACAGTGGTGAGGGACTGCGTCGGCCATCCCAGGCGTCCCCAGCAGCCAAGAGTTCTGCTCGGTCTGACGAGCCACTGGCTTGCTTGTTCAAGCTCGACTCTGGCGTCTCTGCCAGACCCTTAACCTTCAGCAGCTCTGCTGTCTGTTAAATAAAAAAAGTTAGAAGAGTTTTAAAAAATATGCTTCAATACAACAACTATTTTATAAGAACATTTGATAAAGTACCAAAATAACTCATTACATAATAAGTTTCCTCGAAAATAACATTCACTTGTATTAACAGGATGAAAGTTTGTTCCCAACTTCAAACAATGCATCATTAATTACTGTTACTACTATTACTATTACAATTACTCCGCGATTCACTAAAAGTGTTTGGCGGAGGGTGCATTGCACCTATCAGGAAAGGTAATGGTTTGGAAGGGATATACGGGATATGGCAGCCTCCTCGAAGATCATGCAGAATAGTGAAATATGAAAACTAATACAATCGGGCGTACCCTGGGCAACATTAGGAATATTCCTAATGGCAGATCCTTCCACCACCAGGACAAATTTCAAAATAAATGTTTTTTTTCAAAGCCAGCTCTTTCGATTATATCAATAAACATCGAAGGAATATCACCAGAGAAAGAGATTTTAATATCTGATATCTGTAAACACTCGAAATGTGACCTTTTATTGGTTCAAGAGACACATAGAGGTCCAAATGACAGAAGGCCAAAAATCAATGGAATGAACCTTATTAATGAGAGACCAAGTGAATAGTATGGCAGTGCAGTTTTCGCCAAACCAGATCTAAAGATTCTTTCAACAGGGGTAACCTCAGATGGCAAAATAGAGATACTGACCACCGAAATCAAATCATGCACCGTGACATCAGTGTATAAGCCACCAAATGCCGAATTTAGCTTCACAGAACCATCTAACTTCCACTGCCATCAAACAAAGATTGTTATGGGTGACTTCAATTGCCAAAGTACATCCTGGGGCTACAGGAAAACTGATAAAAATGGAGAAGACCTTGAAGAATGGGTTGAATGTATGGGCCTAATGCTAATATATGACCCAAAGTTGCCACCATCTATTAGTAGTGGAAGATGGCAGGGTGGATACAACCCAGATAACATCTTTGTCAGTGAACACATTGCCCAACAGTCAAAGAAGAATGTTATGGAGCCAATCCCGCGTACCCAACATAGACCAATTATCTGCACTGTTGAAGCAGTAGTGAAGCCAGAGTCTGTTCAGTTTAAAAGAAGATTCAATTTCAAACAAGCACAATGGGGAAAGTTCTCTCAAGAACTAGATGAGGAAGTGCTAAACCTCGACCCATCTCCAAATGCATATGACAAATTTATTGAAATAGTTAAAGCCATCTCACGAAAACATATTCCTCGAGGCTGCAGAACAACTTATGTTGCTGGACTGGATAATGACGATACGGGCACCTTTACGAAGAAGATCCTTTTACTGAAGAAACCATACAGACAGGTGAAGATCTCCTACACGCTGTGTCTACTGCTAGAAGAGATAAATGGTGCAATTTAATGTCAGATTTAAACATGAAACAGAATAGTCGTAAGGCTTGGAAATTACTGAAAAACCTCAATAGTGATCCAAGTAGCACTCCACCTAGTCTCCTTAAAATTAGTCCAAATCAAATAGCACACCAACTGCTACTGAATGGAAAGACTAGAAGAAGACCTGAAAAAAGAAAGCTCCAAAGGGACTCTGACGAGCAAGACCATCTTGGGAATCCATTCACACTGATAGAACTGGAAGCCGCCTTGCAGTCTTTGAAGATTAACAAAGCTGCAGGCTTAGATGACCTGAGAACAAAGCAAATTAAAATGTTTGGCCCAGCTACAAAGCAGTGGATCTTGAATTTAATGAATGCGTGCACCTCCAACTTACAGATCCCCAAGATCTGGCGGAAAGCCAAAGTTGTGGCACTGCTAAACTTCCGACCAGTTTCACTCCTTTGTCATTTATACAAAGTCTTGGAGAGATTGATCCTCAATCATATCTCAGAGTGCATTGACAAAATGCTTATAAAGGAACAGGCTGGTTTTCGACCTGGTAGGTCATGCTGCGGCCAAATTCTTAACCTCACACAGTATATAGAGGATGGGTATGAAAGAGGACAGGTTACAGGTGTGGCATTCATCGATCTCACAGCGGTGTAAGATACAGTCAACCACAAAATTTTGATAAGTAAGGTATATTCCATCACAAAAGACTACTATCTTACACAAGTCATCCAGTGTTTACTACAAAACAGAAGGTTTTACGTCACCCTCCACAATAAGAGGAGTCGATGGAGAACTCAGAAGAATGGCCTCCCTCAGGGTAGTGTGCTGGCCCCGCTCTTGTACAACATATATACAAATGATCAACCAATTATTCCTGGAACAAGAGCATTCATTTATGCTGATGACACAGCAGTTGCAGCTCAAGGCACAACCTTTGAGGCGGTGGAGGTGAAGCTTACAACAGCTCTTGAAGATATGGCCAAGTATTATGATGCTAATCACTTGAAGCTCAACCCTGGAAAAACACAGGTCTGTGCATTCCATCTGAGAAACAGAGAAGCCAGAAGGAAGTTGAACATCAACTGGAGGGGGCAACAACTACTACACTGCGATACTCCAAAATATCTAGGAGTAAAACTTGATCGATCTCTCACATTCAAAACCTATTGTGAGGATCTGAAACTCAAAGTATCTGCCCGGAACAACATCATCCGGAAACTTACAAGTACCTCCTGGGGAGCACATCCAAATGTGCTTCGTACATCTGCCCTGGCACTTAGTTTCTCTGCAGCAGAATACTAAGCACCAGTTTGGCAAAACTCTGCACATGCTAAGCAGGTTGATATAGCATTGAATGATACTGGTTGCATTGTAACAGGTTGCCTAAAACCAACTCCTATTAGTAAAATATACCAAATCATGGGTATAGCACCACCTGACATTCGTAGGAAAACAGCTGCAGAGAGGGAGAAGAGGAAACAAGAAACAGACCTCAGACACCCTTTGTTTGGGCACGATCCTCAACCCACAAGGCTGAAGTCAAGGAAGAGCTTCGTACAATCAACTACAGCCATAACATCTTCTACTGGAGCACGCCGTCTAGAACTAAGGCGAAATTCATTGAAAAACAGTGGAGGAACATCAAAGAGGCACCGGCTGCGGGGTATAATCAGTCATATGCTATATGGAAGGCTCTAAACAGATTAAGAACTGAAGTGTCGCGATGTAGAAATAATATTAAAAAATGGGGGTACACTACTGACAACGATCTATGTGAATGTGGTGAGCTTCAGAACCCACAACATCTTCTGATATGCAGGAATCTCCCTGAAACCTGCAATATCGACGACCTTTATAGGGCAAACGAGAAGGCCATCAAGAATTCTGGTCACATTCCATTTAATTGTGTTTATAATTTAATATTAATTAATTAATGTCATTTGTTTTTTTCAACTTGTATTGTTATGTCCTGGGCATGAGAAATAAATAAATAAATCATTAATTATATCCATAGGAGGTAGGTTAGGTGAACCTTGACACCACAGTCAAATACTGATTGCATTGGAAAATATCACAAAAACAGGGAGTAGTGCATAACATTCGAAGATCGAAAATTAGTAATCCCACAAGGAAAAATAGTAGTAACATAAGTTTCTAAGTGTACTCTGCAGACAAGTCTAACCTCTCCTTTCCACCATCCAGCAACTTCTGTGTTTAATATGTACAACAGTTGAAGACAGGAGACACATTTTACAATATTTCAGTGAATACCTTTAGCCGTTTTTAAGGCAAGACATATGGCAAGGGGAAACAAGTGTACACATCCAAATCTAACACATGAATGAGCCAAAGATGAATCAAGAGAGATGGGTGGGGATTTCAATGGTGGTGAGGAGAGAAAGGTAACCAAAATAATTGTGGGAAATTATAGTCTCTGTAGCGACGAGTCGAAAGAAATTGTCGAAATATAGGAACTGTTGTAAATTTGTTGTCTTCATTTGCACAGAGGTGTGGAAAGTAGCTTGTTGTAGGGCAACGTCCACATTAAGAAAGGTGCCACAGGTGTGGGAATAAGACCACTTAAAGTTAATCGAGTGGCTAAGGGAATTGGGAAAATCTAGTAGACAGTCTTCTATATGCATCCAGATCATCTATGTATCGCACAAGGAGGCTGAAGAGTTATTGCTTCAGGAATTGTTCCTCCTAGGAATAGGTTGACGAGGTGTTGATCCTCAAAAGCTGAAATCCACTCCGTAGGTGATCCATATACCACAACTATAGATCATCCTGGACTGCAGCCTTATGAATCTTGGTAGAAGGTGGGTCTGCGGGTATTTTGAAGAGTTAGGAGGGACATTGATTGTGAAGAAAGGGCTTGTAAGGGCCCCTGGAGGTCAAGAAATATGTGAATTTCCTGGCTGGAGGATCAGGTGGGATATGTGGAGTGTGGCATTTATCCTGGCAGAAAGATGAGGTGGGATCTGTTGTGTTCATCTTGTCTTCATCTGCAGTAAGGAATGGCTTATTTTCCCAAGTCTTCCTTATTTTCATATTCTAGCAGCAGTTTCATTGTCACCATTAATCAAATGTATTTAATATTTGAAACAATCCAATACATTGAATAAAAAGTCTGAAAAAATCTTCATAGTGCAGCTCTGCTACTTCCCTGCTATATCACCTAACTGTGCACTCTAACATATGCATCTCCTTAACTCCTACCAATGTGCATTTTATTACCAATCTTATCATCAACTGATACACTCAAATTTTTCTATCAGCACCTCCATTGTGAAATCAAACACAATCTTTATTTAACTATGTGTGAACCTAATAAGCTTTTTGGTACTAATCTTCACTGCATTCTCACGTACCAAACATTTTTACTTTTTGGCTTTATGCCTTGTCGACATCGAGGTCATTAGAGGTGGGGAAGGACTGTGGAGAAGGAACGGGAAGGCAATCTGCCATGGTGTTTTGAAGGAAGCATCCCAGCATTTGCCTGGAGTGATTTGGAGAAACCATGGAAAACCCAAAACTAGATGGCCGGACAGGGATTCGAACCCACATCCTCCCAAATGCGAAGTCAGAACGTTACCACTCACCCATCACACTCGGTCCCCAAACTAATTAACCGGCACAGATCCCTCTGATTCATACCCTATGTCAGGGGTGGCCAACCCTTGAACATTTTTGCGGCCCGCGAGGCTTATCACATTTTTACAAAAAATTATTTATTTTATAATGGCCGAAGTAGTGAAAAACGAATGTATTGAAAAAATACATTATTTGTTCATCCAAATATTCAAATATTAACTGTCGAAATTATGAGAAAAAATTATTCTTACGAATATGACATATAATGCCTGTTTTATATATGAGTTTACAGTTATGAGTTCACAGAATAATTAAATTATATTCCGGGAACTCATGATGAGCGCACATCTTGAAACGTGTAACAGGTTCTATATTTCACTCTTAAGTGACTTAATCTAAATCTAATATGGGGTTATATAATTTTATATGCGGCCCGCTGAGTTATGATACATTTCCAAAGTGGCCCGCAACTATTAGACAACACTAGCAATTACCTGCTACTTCGTCTACTTGCAAGTTTTATGGTATAAGAGCTTTATTTATTAATAACAACAATAATCATGGGTGCTAATGACCTCTATGTCGACGCGCCCTAAAACAACAACAACGACGATGACGACGACGACAACAACAACAGTAATAAATATTGCAATATAATAATAAAAAATTTATCCCGTGTGGGGTTGTTAGATCCCCCATCGGGTGCCTCCTCAGGTGGCGGATAGGGGAAAGCCTCCCAGATATGGGTGGTACTGGGGAAATAAAATACCCAGGGCAGACCAAATACTAGCATAAACCCACTAGTATCTGTTCTGGCATCCAGCAGTTAGTGGTCAGTGTCTGTCCACCTAGTTGGTGTGGCTGAATATAAGTTCCAGGAACTGAAAATCCCTGGTGCTAAACTCACCCAGTGAAAACTGGGTAAACAAGCAAAAGTACAATCAAAACATGACTGGTGTGAGTAATTAGAAAATTACCCCAGGTGGTCGATCCACCTACAGGAAGGTTCCTGTGGCAACCAAGCATTAGGATTCTGGGGAGCTTTGGCTAACACCTAAGAGAAAGTAGGAGTTCTCTGGAAAACTTCCACAAAATTACATTGGGACCATCAACGTACAAACATTGAGTCAGGCAGGAAAATTACTTGACTACTGAAATTGATAAACAGAAAATCATATTACTTGCAGTGCAGGAAACCCAGATGACTGATGACAATACAATGGATTATGGAAACTAAAGGATCATCAAGAGAAAGACCAACCAACGAGTAGGAAGAAACACAGTGATGTTAGGAATGGTATTCATTGTACACAAGAAACTACTGCACTCAGTGACTGAAGTCAATCCAATTAATGACAGACTGATGACATTGTGACTCAAACACAAAAATAAACAGTGCACCTTTATCAACGCACACGCACCTACAAACGGGGACAACAAGAAGAAACCAGGCGAAATGGAAAAATTTTGGGAAAAATTGGAAACTACCATGATGAAAACATCCAAAACTGATACAAAAATTCTACTAGGGGATTTCAATGCACAAATTGGAAAAGAGAAGAAATACAGGAAAACAGTAGGAAAATTCCCAGCGTACAAATTTACCAATAAAAATGGAGTGAGACTGACTGAAGTACGTCAACAAAATGACCCAAAAAAAAAAAAAAAAACAAAAAAACAGAAAACATGGAGGTACCCAATACAAGCGATAGGTGAATTCAGTTAGACCGTGTGGGAATCTCATATAATGAACAAAAGGAAATACAAGACATTTAGGTGAGACGAGGGGCAAACATAGGTTCAGATCACTACTTAACAAGAATCAAAATTAAGTTTACACCTAGGAGAATTTACAGGAAGATCCCAACCGTACAGATTTATTTATTTTATTTATCATATGGCAATTCAGACACTTTTAAGAACATAGTTAAAATATAAACATTGCAACATTACAAGATTAAATACTTATATCTAGTTTATTAATATAGTTTATTGATTCCTGAGTTGCCAGTAGGAAGTCCACAGGATCACCACTGTAAGATCTTATAGGACACTCTTCAATAATATGACCAATAGTCTGAATCTCTCCGCATTCGCATAAGGGGGATGGTTGCTTGCCCCACGTGTACAGGGAGTGTGCGCATCTACCATGCCGAGTTTTGATTCTGTTGAGTGTGGTCCAAGTTTTACGAGGTAAATCAAAACCTGGTGGCTTTTGTGTAATGCAAGGTAAGCTGCTGTTTTGCTGTACAGTCCATTCCTGCATCCAAGCTTTAGTGATGTTAAAATCTGCACGAATAGCATCCCTTGCCGATTTCATTGGCGGTTTTCTAGAGTGAAGCCTGTTGATGTTGGCATCCTTAATATCTTGGTGGATCGGTAAGTTTCTGTTGTCCATTATTCTCTTGTACTCACGTGTAAGAGCATTTATCCTTCGCAGGTTAGGTGGTGGTATGTGGCTCAGTATCGAGAGCCATATTATGGGAGTTGTCTTGATAACGCCTTCAATCATACGCATAAGTTGGGTGTCCACTTTTCTCACGTGCGGGCTATTCAACCAGACCAGGGCACAATACTCGGCAGCCGAAAAGACAAGACCCAGAGCAGAGGAGCGGAGAGTGGAGGCCGATGCACCCCAGGAGGTACCACATAGTTTATGAATGATATTGTTTCTTGTTTATAGCTTCTCAGTCATTTTCGTTAGATGTGCATTAAAGGATAATGTTCGGTCAAGGGTAACACCCAGGTACTTTGGTGTCTTATTGTGGGTAAGAATGGTTTCTTCGAACCGTATGTTAAGTTCCCTTCCAGTGAGTTTGCTACTTAAATGGAAGCAGGTAACCTCCGTTTTAGAAGCATTAGGTTGGAGTCACCACCTACGGAAATATTTTACCACTGTTTCCAGGTCTTCTGTTAGGATTTCTTCAGACGTTTCGATTGACCTGCACCTCGTGGCGAGAACCCAGTCATACAGAAAATCGATGTGAAAGAAATTAAAACCTCAAAATTAAAAGAAGAATTGGAGAAACAACCAACTAGAAACTAGACAGCCTTTAAAAACAAAATTATTCAGAAAGCAAGAGAGCTAATCCCACTTAAAAAGAAGATGAAACATCCGAGGTGGAACACAACATGGGATAATGCACTCGAAGTTAGAAAGAAGGCATTTCTAAATTTTAATAGTAACAGAACAGAACTCACACATCAGGAGTTCCTTAGGATAAGAAAACAAACAGCAACAACAATAAGGAAAATCAAGAGAGAGTACATAAACTAATAACTGAAGTCCATAGAGAATGACTTCAAGAATTATAACATGAGAGATTTATACAAAACTTTTGCAAATCAAATCAGAGGGTACACACCACAAAATCGGTGTTTCAGGAAAGACAATGGGAAAATTGGCAATAAAAACAAAGAAAACTGTGCAGAATTAGCAAAATACTTTTCAAAATTACTAAACTGCCCACAACCAACAGATTTTTAACAGAAGCGGGAACAGAACAAAAGAATCAGAACCCCCAACTCAAGAAGAAATTTACTCAAAAAAAAAAAAAACATCAGGAGAGGATGGGATAGTAGCAGAACGTCTGAAGAACGTAGGACCTAAAACATTAAAAGAGATTAATACAAGAAATTTGGAGAAATGAAAAGATACTGGCAGACTGGAAATGTACACTTATCCACCCACTTTTCACTGATGTGAATAACTATAGAGGTATTTCGCTACTACCAGTCCCGTACAAGATATTATCCACATGTCTACTCAAAAGAACTCAAGAACAACTGGAAAAAAACATTAGTGACCCACAAGCAGGGTTCAGACCTGGAAGATCGTGCACAGAACAGATACACAATCTGAAAAACGAAATTGATGGCACTTAGAAATAGACCCATATTGTGCATGTTCGTTGACTTTAAAAAAAGCATATGATTCCATGGACAGGCAATACTTATTTACTATCTTAAAAGAAAGGAATTTAGATGACAAAACCAAAAGATTGATAGAACAGACACTAACCGAAACCACATTCAAAGTTAAAATCCTGGGTGAAATATCTGAACCATTCGAAATTAGAACAGGAGTAAGACAGGGAGATGGATTGTCATCACTACTCTTCAACATTGTACTAGATTAAGTAATGACAGAATGGAAATAACAGCTGAAAGCAGAAAACTTGTGGGCACCCATAAAAATCGGGACTAAAGGACTATACATACTGTCGCGAAATAATCGCGGGAACACTTAGTTATGTTAAGTGGTGCAAGAAGCAGCAAGTCAAAGTAAGAGTGTAGGCGTAGGAAAACGCCGTAGCGATACGAAACCGGAGAAACACGGGATGCTTTTAGGAGAGCAATATGTAGTCAACAAGAGGCAACGCGATAACATTAAAAGTGGGGAAAGCAGAAGGTCGGAGCGAGGGTGATAGGGCTGAGTGTTGACAGGAGCGGAGGATTCCATTAACACGACCCGACCCGGAAGCCTACGTGACGGGAAACACGGAAGGGCAGATAGGACTGATGCAAGAACGTAAACAAGCGACCAACGCCACAGAATGTTCTAGAAGGTTAAGAGGACACAAATAATGTCGTCATTAAGAAGTATAAAAGAAGGTGGCCGGGCCACCGAGAGCCAGAGTAGGGCAGAGCAGTGACAGAGCAGGTCTGTTAGAGTACAGCGGAGAGACAACGTGTATTCAGCTACTGTAGTCGCCGTTGTAGTACTCAGCTTCGATGCTGGTTTAGGACTTAGTGCCTCTGAAGTCCCATGGACGGTAGTCGTAGGGAAACTAAGCTGGTTAATCCCTACGGGAGATACTTTTCGTACAGAGTTTATTTAAAGTTGATGCATAGGATCCAGTTCCTGCTGAAGGTAGTCCCCGAGTTGGAAATGTTGGAGGAGTAGTACCGTGTAGCCACGCACCTCCCTGGGATTTAGGTCTAAAATAGATGTCAGTCGGTCTTCGTGAGCTGCAAGCTTGATTGTAATTTCAACTTGTATGTGTTTTCATTTCTCAAACCATTTTCCACACCGAGTTCCCAAGTTTGAAAATCTTTACTCACTCGTATTTAGACTTCCAACAACAAAACGGAAGTCTAGCTCCCAACTTCCGAACCGCTCGCGGAAGTAAATAGCCAACCGGACGCGACAATACCATATCTAGAATTTGTTGACGACCTAGCAATCATCACAGACAAAGAAGAAGTGGTCATCAGGCAAATAGAAATTCTCAAGGAACGCACAGAAAAAACAGGATTACAAATTTCATTAAAAAAAAAAAAAAAAGAATTCATAGGGAACAAAATAGAAACGCAAAAAATAAGGATAAAATATGGTGAAATCGACAGGGTAAAACAGTTTAAATATCTAGGCGAAATCATAGAACCAACAGGACTGGAAGGGAAAGCACAGGAAGCAAGAGTACAGAAGATGAAGAAAGCAATGGCATTAGTACAAAATATTTACAACAAAAAATGTATTTCAGATAGCACCAAGGTAAGACATTATACCACGGTAATTAAGACAGCAGTTACATACGCAACTGAAACATTAGCAATGAACAACAACAAAAAAGCAACAGAACAAATCAAGAAAGAAGAAAGAAAAATTATCAGAAAAATCCTGGGATCCAGAGTGAATTAAAGTGGACAGTACAGACTTCAAACTACAAAAACTACAGAGAAAATATCAAACATAGAATCAGACATGAAGAAAAGAAGGCTAAAATTTTATGGACATCTGAGTAGACTTCCCAAGGAAAGAATCTCCAGACAAATTTTAGAATACACACAAACGGTAAAAACAACAACCACATGGATGAAGGAGGTGGAAAAAGACCTGGTCTTCAGGTATTGTTAACCCCTTACTGCATACTGGGACATATAGGGCATATACCATTTTCTTGTTTGTGGAACTCATATTTGAGCAAATACTTTGAAACTGCATGTTGGGACAGATATAGTACACAATCAAGAAGAGCTGTGCAAATATTAAATGCGATCTGTTGAGAGAATAAGGAAATATGAAGTATGAATTTTTGCTTTGCGCTGTGAGTAGTTTACATCCTAGCTGGGTCATACAAACAGTTGTATTTGATACAGTAAACATTTGATTTAAGTGTTTATACAATTTCTAGGATGAAAAGCACATCTGTGGACAATTATAAAGAGGTAAGTTTATATATTTGTCCATTAGAATGTATATAATTAAGGGTTTGTGACAGATATGGCACAATATGCAGTCTAGCTTGTGTGAACAAACTGGCCCCTATTGAGAAGAAGAAATACCGACATCAATGCTCCTATTTTGTTTTGAGTAGCAGTTGCAGATGTCCTCTGGCAAACAAGGAAACCTTATCCAAGAAACTGGGTAGGTCAAGAAAATGAAATCCAAAAACAGCTGGACAGTAAGAAGAAGAGACAGCCTGCGGCAGATCTTCCGCAGTATCAGGATGGGATAGATCACATGCCCATCTGGTTGGGAAACTGTAATTGTTGCAATTATCCAGACTGCAAAGGAAAATGCTATACAGCATGTCTGAAGTGCAGTGCAACATTGTGCTTTGACAAGAAGATAAACTGCTTTATCAAGTTTCATAACAATTAGACTAAATGGAAAGTGAATTAGTGTTATTTGCGATAAATGTGTACTCTAATGAATATAAATTGCAATTATTTTATGTAAATAAACTAAGTTCTATGTACTAGTATATGTATATATCTTATACATTTTCCAAATGTTGCATCATCCATCTCGAAACTGGTATCACATGTTAGCCACTGTTGCAAGCTGGCACAAAACCTTAAATCAATAATAATCTCCCTCAAATAAGATTTGGAATTTTTTAAATATTTTTCTTGAAATCACGGAATTGGACTTACCAAGCGACATTTTTTTTTTTTTTCAGAAAAATAAAAAAAAAAAAAAATCATGCAGTAAGGGGTTAAGGGAGATATCATAGATCGATAGATTTTAATAAGAATGTGAATTCATGGGAAGTTATTTCAGAGACGAAAAAGGGAAAATCAGAACACATCTGGACTGCCAAAGAAAATAAAACCGCCGTGAAAGAATGAAAAAATATTGGTCCGGCAAGAAGAACAGCCCAAAGAGGAACTGAACGCATCCTGTCAGGATTGTTTATCGTTCTCCATTATTGGTTTTATTTTGATATGTTGATTTGAAAATTATTTTTGCATTAAAATAAAAATTTACATGGATTAAAACTAATCCTCCTTGGTATCCCAAAAGTCATCAAGAATTATTTTTGATTCCCTTTGCTTTCTTAGACACCATATTACTGATGTTATTATATCAGCAACATGTAAGTAGTTCCAATGGGTCAAGTTTCAATCGCCAAACAATGAATGAATTAATCCACATATAACACAAGCTATGATTTTTGAACAGCAATTTAGCAAAGGTTGGGGTTAGGTTGAAGTGAAGCCCGACATGCTTTCTTAAAGCATACAACATGGTGGATTTAGTCTTATAATTTATGTGGTGTTATATGAGGTTTTTGGATTCCTAGTTAATTTTTATTTTCGTGGGTCCCATGTTGCAGTTGTCAATGACTTAATAACCTGTAAAAAACATTCCAACTTTATTGTAGGATGAATTAAAACTGCAAACATACATTACAAAATCAGGGTTATAAATGTTATTTAATAACAACTGTTTTTAACTAAGCAAAGAAATAAGCTTCCAGAGCTTTGCATTCAACCCGTCATTTCTGACAGACTTTGAAGTTAGTTACTGTATAATAACCATTTTACAATTTTCTTTCCATCTTTGACTTTTCATAAATTGCAATCCATGTACTAAGAACAAAATTACAGTGAGAAACCATGAATGACAAACTGTTTCAATCCCTGCGATTTAAGTCTCCTTGAGAACTCAACAAATTTAAGCAAATACAACTTTTAAAAATTTAATTTTAGGAACAGATTTATGTTTCTTACTACAGAACTGTATTAATTTTCATGCTTTTAAACAGAACAAATCATTGAAAATGACATAACAATCTTGCTTTGATCTCTGAAAAGCAGTGTATTCAATATCTGTTAAAAGCAGTACCAGCTACGAAGTACGAGATTCTTTGGTGTTGGTAAAATGCGAATTGGTAATGACAATTCCCAAATGAACTATTCATTTTATGATTCTTATTATGTTTCATTCATATATTCCATTTATTTTAATGTACAAAACTAAATAACCGAAATCAAAAAATAAAATAGGATGCACGGAATAATAGCACGATCTTTTGCCAGTATTTCTTGAAAGGACTGTTCATCTCAGTCAAATACACAGAGATCACTTCTCCCATTTCGAAATGATTATAGTTTTTTGCTCCTTTCGTCGGTACATATAAGTCATAAGCTATTTTTGCAGATTTTAATTTGGACCATAAGCTCTCAAAATTTGAAAACACCATCCAAAATGCTGCAGTAGTTTTAGCATTATGCCATTTCATATCTCAGACACACGCAGCTCACTTACAAATTTATGACAGTATTGATTGATTAAATCATCTGCAAGCAACCTAATTTCCGAATTTATCTCTACATCTGAATAATTCAATATGATACTGAATATCAATTGATCTTCTGGCATTTGCGATCGACTCATCTCCTCTGACATTCCATTTTATACACTTGTTTCCTAAGCATTCAGCTATTCACACCTCAACATTTTTAATGTTATTCACCACTTCTCCCTTCTACCACACAGTATGCGGGTACCCAGTTTCATGCTCATAAACTTGGCCTTTCTCATTAGTTTTGTGTGCACTTAAAAGATTGAAATTCATACGAATAACCTCTCCTAAATCCAAGTTATTTATTTACAAACCATTTTATTTACTAATGTGTTTGGATATTCAGTTTTCTATCAACATACCTGCCACTGACATTGAACTTATTAGTCTCCATCCTGTTTATCTTTTCTCCTTTGTTAATAGGTACTACTGTGGCACATTTGCAGCTCCTTGACATACAACGAGTGTCAGACTCAACATAAATAACATTTACTGCTATAATACACTATTGTTCTCATCTGTCCTTAACCAATCTGCAGTAATGTTATCTATTTCAGCCACTTTTTCAAACTGTCCAACTGTCCCACGATATTCTCAGAATCTACTTTTATTTTCTTAATCTGCTCATTTCCATCTATAGAGAAAGGCGCTTGATGTTTTCCTCAAATTTTTGGAGGATAATAATGGTCTTATGAAATCATTTGTTTCATATCAGTCTCCTTAATAGCCCTGGTAGTGTCCTTAAAATATGTACCAAAATGCTGTCCTCCCAATTTCCTAGCAGTCAAAGAAATTTTCAAGTTGTATCATTCACAGATACCCCTATGGTTGTAATATTCTTCAAGAACACATCTTTAGCTTCCTCTCATTTCTATTAATTACTTGATTAGTAGCTTCATGGGTTTCCTACTGCCCTGCTGCTTCCTTGCTCTTATCAAGCTCTCTTCCTTCCAACTTCTTTAGCCTTCACAACTTCCTCAACATACGAAGTGCATTCAAGTTCAAATGGCCCGTAATTTTTATTTATCTCAAAATGGAAGCACACTCAAATTATGACAAAAATGTTTTCAAGAAGATACTTTCTGAAATATAGGAAAAATGGTTTACTGGAATGCGGTTATTCACTATTTTCATTAGGATTATGGCTCAGAAATAAAGTGAGACCAAAGAGTTTCATGGCTTTGTATACTGATAAATAATTTAACTTCTAGCCACTTCAAAATGTCTTGAGACATTTCAAGGGTCCAATTTTGTGCCGACATATTCATTCAACTAAAGTAAAACACCAGGAGTGTTACATTTTGACGTGGCTGAGTAACAGAACGAAAGGCTTCTACTTCTCGAACGAACATAGCGAGTTATTGTTATTGTGTAAAGTTAAATTGAAGTAGTTTTCAAGCTAACATTGGATCGGTATCGGTTCATGCAGGATAGCCGAAAATCTAACACTAAGGGCCACAAACACTTAAACAAACTCTACAAACAAAAATAATCATTTTGGTACAAAGGTTTGTAAAGGTAAAGATCAAAGGGTTTTTATGGCTCTAACCACTTCCCACAGGATTCGCATTCTCATTAGAAGCACGAACACTGGGATATAATGGAATCAGTACTATACTCCAGCTACCTGCAGAGATTCCTCCATGATACTGACTGGATAACAGACTGGGTGGGCCTGGAGAGCCGTTCCGGACATTCAGCTTTGCAGAAAAATCGGCGAGACAGGTCGCACTGTGGCAGGGAGACTTAAAGAACATATCCGCCACTACAAATATAACAACAGCGACAAATCCGCCGTAGTCCACCATGCTATTAATATCGGACATGAAATAAAATTTCAAGAGGCTACTGTGGAGAGAAGACCAGTGGTGGCCCCGAGGCAGCAGAAATTTAAAAAAATACCAACAACATCAATGAAGATAGCGGCCTTTTGTTTTGCGATGCTTGGCGCTCGTTGCTATGTCAACATAAACAGTATCTCTGACGAAGGCTGGAGGATGCAAGTCGAAAGCTCAGATACTGAAATAAACAACGCGGCATAACCTGAAAGTCAATTAATCATGAACAAAGATGGCCGCGGAAGTCTGAGGAATCATTTAACCCGAGTTTAGGCTCAGAAGAAAGAGAATTTGATACAGAACAAAAGCAGATAAATAAATAAGGATAGGCTACACAGTACGAAGGCGAATTTTATGCAAGCATCTTAGGTGATCTTAAACTAGTAGGATTTTGAAAGGCGAGTGCTAATTAAAAGAAAGCACTTGAAATTTCAGTATGAAAAAAAATTTCATTGGAATATAGTTGGTAATAAGAAATATATTTAATTTTGAAGATATAAATTTAACAACTGTCATGATGTCATCTGAAATAAGGCAGAACATTTAGTAAAATAATCCCTAAATAAAAATTAATACAGCTTCAAATGGTATGCTACACTAAATGAGGGGAGAAAAAAATATAAATTTACAACCTCCCCCCAAAGTAAATAATTAATAATGGACAAACAAGTAAGATCCCATGAAAGTTTGTCACAAAAAATGTTTAAAATTAATTATCTACCATATTCTAAAATATGAAGAGGATCGGGGCAAGTTTTAGAAAATTAGTGAAGTCCAGGTGCGTGCTTTGGCTTTTTCAAAGACCAGGCCAGAACTATAAATAGTGGCAAGCGAGCAGCTTCTCCTGGCTTTCCGTGGGCAGTGTTGATACCATGCAGCCCTGAGTGCAAGTGTAGCAGTAGGCTCAGACGGTGTGTGGGATGGTCAGGGCTGAGAACGCAGGACAAAATTGAACTCAGAATAATTTTCAGAAAGTATATAGTAGGGAATAGAAAAATTTTGATGACAAATTGAACTTTTAGAACTTTACCATGGTGAACTTCATACAGATTGTATGCTACTATTAAACATTACAAACTTACTGTCGAAGGGCACTTTTAACATAAATTGTTTCCATCATTCCATAAACTAAAATTAAGAATGTTTTATCGATATTATTTTGAGGTGCTGTATGCCTGAATGCTACAATCACTGTCAAAGAATCTTGTTCAGTTTGCCTGTAGTCTTCATTTGGTTAGAAGTCTGACAAACCTACACTTTCAGCATGGCAGGAAGACTTGAAATAAACTCAGTTACTTTCAATTGTTAATGTTTCTATGACAATAGATCTTTTGACTACTTATGTTCCTCGCAGTGTAGAAGCTATTATTATGAGTGTTCAGGGAAGCTGGTGACCGAATCGAGGCATAAACTGTGCCATATAATTTCTTAGTACTGAAGAGTCATGGTCATAGTTAATGACAGAACCTTGCTCAACACCAAGCAAGATTTTCTCATTACAGCTGGAAACTTAGAATTTTTTTTCAACTTTGAAGTTTCCTTCTCTGCAGGTTACAGAAAAGAGGGGAGAAAAACATTTGTAGAGGTGGAAAAGAGAGTGATTGGACTTACCTTCAAAATTGCTGGCAATTGTTCATGTGATATGTTAACTTCACCATAGTACATAAAGTCAACCATTATCTTCAGGTCATCATATTTCACATCCTTGAGAATGACTATTGGATGCTGGCAAGGATTCATAGTAAACAGAGTCTGTAGATAAAAAAAATTGTAGTCTGTCAAAAACAGCTTATATTGCAAACTAAATCTAAATCTAATATGATAATGAAATAATTTAATAGAAAGTACAGACAAATGAAGGGAATTATAATTTTAAATAAATTAGGTAATATAAATAACAAAGGAAAAAATAATCGATCATTCACCAAAGTTGAAGGCTGCGACAAATATACAACACACACATGCAATACTTCGGATTAAAGCCTTGCTCATTTAAGAAGGATTAGGCCAATTGGCAAGAGAGGTGTGTACACACCAAAGCTTATCCCAGCAATAGTCCTAGGCACTGAAGAAATCAAAATATACATATCACAGGTGGCAGTAAAATGTCAGAGAAGATATGTTTAAAAATAAATAAATAAATACAAATTAAAGCTGCACATTGTACTAAAGCGAATGATAAACAAATCTGAAAGAGTTCTGTGAAAATGATTACTAGATAAAGTAAACTAATGATTGGTTAAATGGTATTGATTTAGGCAAGGAAGATGTCTTACTCCCAGTTATTTTCGTACTCCATTTACCATCTCCGAAGTTCCAATGCAGTGATGGTTTCAGGGAAAACTCTGATAGTTCTCACTATACAACAGTCATTAAGATTGTTAGAATCATGGTTATTGGCACGTTCTGGTACTGCAAGGTATAGGTTGCAGGTGTGGCCTGTCTAGTTCCTTTGTAGCGGGGCCTATGTCGATGCTAGTGCAATGGTGTATATTAGTTGGTATATGATTTGCAATGTGAAACACATAGCATTTTTAATGATGGAGAAGATTTCCCCAATAGTAGAAATGAAATAGTAGATGGAAGCATGCTAATTTGCAGCAAGGTATGTTGCATGGAGAAGGTTCAAAAGGTGGTTTTGGAGAGTATGAAGATGGTCCAAGATTTTTTTCCCTTATGGTTTACGCCTCATTGACGTTGAGTTCATTAGAGACAGGATGGGACTGGGGACAAGGAACAGGAAGAAATTCGGCCATGGCCTTTTGAAGGATTCATCTTGGCATCTCCTGGAGTGATTTGGGGAAACCATTGAAAACCCAAATCTGGATACCCAGACAAAGATTCGAACCGGTCAGAGCGTTAACTGTTCACCCACCATGCTTGGTCCCAAGATGATCTTAAGATTGGTGGTCTGCTAAAATGTGTGGGCGACAGTGGGTACAACTTTCAGTAGAAGGATGCAAATTCCTGGAAAGGAGCAAAGGGAGTCACGCCATTGTCACAAAATTTGATTGATGGACTTGAGACCAGGAGAGAACTGGGTGACAGTTTTTGGAGGTATCAAGCGAGAGCAGTTACATGGAGGGTGGGTTATCACACAAGACCGTAAAAAGGGTGGTGGGGTGGAGAGGCAACTCTCCAAGCGTAGATGTTGCTGAAAATTAATGGGTTTTATGTGGACAGAGGTGTAAAGGAACATGTGTGAGTAGGTGCAAGTCCAAGCGAAATTAACAGAATGGATATTTTCAAGGGAACTGAGAAATTCTAGAAGTTATTATTTTTTTCACAACTTAGAAGTTCATCAATCAGAGACTCTAGCCATTCAATCAACATTCATCACTTCAAGTTCATATCATCTACATTCAGATTTAAACTAATGTATCAAAATAACTTGATGACACAGAAACAGTGAAAACAAGAATACCGAACATACAGAAATTTTAAGGTATAAACCACTTGTTAGCAGAATATGTTGTGAACAAGGTGGAGCCAAACAGCAACTAACTGTGACTCCCACTCTGTTTTTCAACCCTGCCCTGAAAGAAGATTTCTCCTCCCCATCTTGCCCACAACTCACTTCAGTGGACCCCCTGAGTGTATATTGGACACACTGTTAGAAGGAAATATTCCATGAATGCTACTATAAGAATAAGCACATGGAATGTAGAAACCATGGCACAGGCTGGAAAAATTAACAATGCAATTCAGGAAATGGAGGGAATGGATATCAAGATCCTAGGAGTGAGTGAAATGTGATGGCCAAGTTCAGGTTTTTGTGACATCAGTAAACATCGAATGTACTATTCAGGTACACCCAATGGTCAGTTTCAGTTTGGTGTAAGACTCGTAAGAGTGTCACTAATTTCGTGCCAATTTTGGTTAGAGACTTGTAGCTACAGACCAACATGAATTAATATAATACAGGTGTATGCCCCAACCACAGATGAGAGTGATGAAGAAGTAGGAAAGTTGTATGCCCAAATCACAGAAGTCTTGAAGAAGTTACCAAGGAAACATCTCGCTATATTAATGGGAGATTTCAACGCCAAAGTTGAAAGAGGGTTTGAGTGGGACTTTATAGGATTTTGGATTTGGTGAAAGAATGAAATAGGTGAACAACTCGGTACTTTTGCAGGAGAACAGGTATTTGTCATATCCAATACTTTTTCCAAACTGTCATGATCATTTTGGACATATATATTTATTCGAAAGAATGAGAATTTTAGGTATATGAAATATTTCGTAAAGTTAGTGGAGCCTCAACAGAATGCAAGTACGAGTGTCAGCAAGTGCTGTTTATTGGTAAAACGCTGACGGCTGACTAAGAGGGCATCGCTCTGTTCGGTGACGCAAAACTGAACTTACGAGCGACCACAGCGAGCCAAACTTGCTCTCACTTTGTCGAGCATTACAAACCAGTCAATATGGGCTAATTCTTAGCTAGGCCGTGTCTCGTTAGCTTGCCTCGGCACCATGCATCCATCGTGTCAATTCACCATTCAGTCAAGAAGTTAACATTCTCTAACAGTTAGTTGCGCAGCCGAGATGCGGCTCAGTCAATAATTATTATTGTAGAGGTTATCGGGAGTTATCCTTACAGATAGCGCTCTCAACTGTATTCATACAGTCTTCAGTGATTAATAAAAGGGACTCTAAATGTGATAGTCGCCTACATTATTTATTAGGTAGATTCTCAGCTAGGTTATCATTTTGCCCTGGCCTTTCCCAGCCTAATCGGTTCTCCAACCGTAACTAATGGAGTGGTGTCATGATTCCTGACAATTGACATCTTATGATAGCCCACAAGTCTTTGCTTAGATCATCAGAAGACGGAAGACATCTTCAAGAGAGAAGACAGCGCAAGAGGAATAGAAGATATAGTAAATGTCCCGAAGGTCAGTAAACTTCCACCCTAAAGTCTGCTTCCAAAAGCCCACAAATTCACCCCCATTTACTCAGGCCACTTGACAACGTAAGGTCCGGTACAGGGGGTTCAGTCCGGCCTTTACAAAACTACCATCTAGACTTATATACTCCAGGAAGTTTCCCCCAAGATTTATTTGAAAACACCATCAGAAATCAGACTGATTACATCCAAGTAAACAAAAGATATGGAAACAGCTGCACTTCAGTGGAAATGTACTCTGGTGCTGACATTCACTCCAATCACAATCTATTAGTCGGTGTCTTCAATATTAGGATGAAGAAAATTACAAGAAAGACACCCAAAACTACTGATATTCGAAAATTAAAAGAGCCCTCCATAAGAAGGCAGATTGAGGAACATCTCAATAATGAACTGAAAAACACATGTTGTGCTTTACACACCGAAGAACTACTAAAAATGAATGCCTGGAATCAGATATAACCAAACAGAAGACATGGATGACCAATGAGATTCTTTACACAATGAAGAGAAGAAGGGCTGTAAAAAGTAATCCTGATGAATAAAAACATCAACAAGAAGATAAGTAGTAAGAAATGAGAAGCCAAAAAGAAAAAGAAAAAAGGAAATACAGGTGAAGTGTGTCGAGATAGAGGCTCAGGCCATGTAGCTTTTCATTTATATTATTTGTCACATTTAAAATCAGATACAGAACACACAACAGCTTGTGAATATTTATTTACGCCATTTAATTATCCCCATATGTAATTTATGATAGTCTGACAAGAGAAAACAGTACAAAATGTCTTCTGGAATCAATAGGGGAAAAAGGCTACGTGCTACGTGGAAAAGGGGGGGTTCACAGGAGGCAAAAATGAAGCTATGTGGTTTATGGATGCTCCCTAATGTAGAGGATTGTGCAATGGAACAAGGTGGAGCCGAAATACGTACAATGTTACAAAATCAAGGTGTATTATTTAATAACAAGTCTATTTAGTTAAGAAATAGAATATTGCCTTGAACATGTCATTTCTGACAGGCTTTGAAGCTAGTGACTTTATATCCCTATTTTGAATCCTGTTGTTATAATCCCGACTACTTTATTGGTCTTCAGTTTTTACTCTTCAATTTAATACAATTTGTGGCCTGCATATTTCTCTGCAAAAACCTCACTTATCTTCCTGAAACTAAGTGTAGCCTCCCATTCCGGATGACGTGGGTTCGAATACCTGTCCGGTCATCCAGATTTGGGTTTTCCATGGTTTCCCCATATCATTCCAGGTGAATGCTAGGTGCTCCCTTCAATACACCATTGGTGAATTCCTTCCCATTCCTTGTCCCCAATCCTATCCCGCTTCTAATGACCTCAACGAGGTGTAAAAACACAAGCAAAGCAAAAAACCACATCCTGAATGAACATTACTGCAGAATGTAGATTACACTTTTTAGCTGTCTCTGCTCAGTTTTGTTTTCCACTTAGAAAGCTGTTATACAAATAGATGCAAAGCAACAGAGCCTTTAATTGTGCCATTACTGATATCACTCATTTTTTAATATTGTTAAACACTACGATGAACAGAAGAATTAACTCTTCTCGCATTACATTTGTTTCTATTCTGAAGGTATTTGTCATATGCGATTATATTCCATAGTTGCTCATGAGGCTGCCATATATATTTTCAGTCTTTATCACTACGTCATATTGTTTTCCAATGTTCCTCACCACAGATTAAACTTTTTAACTTTATCGTTGTACTTAATCAACAGCTCTTCTGAGACCCAAACAGGCAACAAAAGATCTTTATTCTATCTGCAGCATTCCTCCAACTGATGTAGGGGGGGAAAAAATCTATTGTTGACCAACCTTTCCAGAACTGACACTCCTCCTTAATTAGATTTGCTTCAACCATAATTATTCTTCTCTACCGTTTGCTGGTAGTCATACACCTTGCCCTGACCAAGACTATGGAGATATTTGTTGTCAATGCTTCCCATGGTCTCCAACCACTTTGGTCATTTCAACACTTATGTCATTATTTTTAAATACTTCTACAAGAATTCATGATCAATCCATACCCTGTCATCACTCTTGGGTTAGCTACCATAATTGTTTTATTCTGTTGTATTTGTTTATCTCCTACTCATCAGTCACACTCACCAGAAGTAACCGTTATGCTTCCACATCTCTGAGGCTGCAGGTGATTAATAATGACATTTTTTTGGTCACACAATGAACATTCCATTATCCTATCACTTACATAAGAACGAAGTTATAAATTCATAAATCCTATTATCACTTGTTTACTGTGTTGTATAAAGTTTGGGTTCATCATTTCTCATATCTCTTCCTCCACCTTAAGTAATAGGTCAACTTCTTCCCCCTCCACCAGTTCAATCCTCACTCTCCCCTCTTGTTTCATCATTAGTATATTCATATGGTAGGTCCCAATGTGTACACATCTTCTTCCCCCTGCCATATGTCTTGCCTCTTGCATGATGAGATGCGTGCGGCCTTTAATGACTTTCGCTGCAATTCTCTCTCTAAGAACCACACCGAAAACCCTAAAACATTTTGGTCGTATGTAAAAAAAAGTTAGTTGTAGTGGAAACAATAAGCCAGTTCTAATAAAAGTCGGACGGGAAGTTGACGACAGCCGCGACAAGGCTACCGTATTTAACACCGAATTCAAAAATTCATTCACGCGCGAAAACATCCCCACTTTGCCACATCACGTGGTATTAGAGATGGATCTGATAGAAACTGATAGTGTTGGTATTGTAAAGCATTTAAAGCTCCTGAAGTGGGGTAAATCGCTGGGTCTCGATGGTATACCGGTAAGAGTATTTCCTGAGTATGCAGAGGAATTGAACCCTTTCTGTCAGATATATTCCGGAAATCTTTAGAAGAGAAAAAGTACCTTCTAGCTGGAAAATAGCCCAGGTAATTCCAGTTTTCAAGAAAGGAGATTGGAGTGATCCTAGGAACTATCGACCCATATCTCTAACATCTGTCTGCAGTAGAATTCTAGAGCATGTTAAATGCTCTAAAAATTATGAAGTTTCTAGATGATAATGAGTTATTTACACAGTGTCAACAAGGATTTCGGAAGAAGAGATGGTGTGAAACACAACTGGCCCTATTTTCACATGACGTAATGAAAGTTATTGATGCAGGTTCACAAGTTGATGCTATTTTCTTGGATGTTCAGAAAGCTTTTGATTCTGTACCACACGACCGACTTTTAGCGAAGATTCAAGCATACGGTATACCGGATCAGATTTGGGAATGGATACGTGATTTTCTAACTGGTCGATCTCAGTATGTCGTCGTTACTTCGGGGG
Source organism: Vandiemenella viatica (assembly GCA_031002005.1). NCBI lineage: Eukaryota > Metazoa > Arthropoda > Insecta > Orthoptera > Morabidae > Vandiemenella > Vandiemenella viatica. The sequence continues at coordinate 186,017,770 of JARYHS010011408.1, forward strand.
TTCCTCAAGGAAGTGTAATAGGACCACTTCTTTTCTTAATATTTATAAACGATCTCAGTGACCATGTCAGATGCTGGTTGCGATTGATTGCCGATGATACAGTTATCTATAGGGAAATAAGGTGCTCCAACGATTGCTTAGAAGTTCAGCGCGATTTAGATGCTATTTCCGATTGGTGCCGTAAATGGCAGCTTCCACTTAATTGCAAAAAGTGCAAGGCAATGCGAATAAGTAACAAAAAGAATCAGATTGCTCACGAAAAATAAACAATTTAGCTGTTGACATGGTTGATTCCCTGAAGTATCTGGGGATGATAGTACAAAGCAACATGAAATGGGACTTGCACATAACTTCCGTCATAGGCAAGGCTAATTTTAAATTGTGATTCATAGGTTGTATTTTGAGGAACTGTAATGCTCATACAAAGGAGATAGCGTATAAAACACTAGTGCGTCCACATCTGGATTACTGTTGTGGAGTTTGGGATCCGTATCGCAAGGGCCTGATCAACTCAGTGGAGAGGGTGCAGAGGAGGGCCGCTTGATTCGTGACTGGTTGCTACAGCCCTTGTGAAAGCATCACAGAATTGATACATAGATTGGGCTGGGTTAGTTTGGAGGACAGATGACATAGTTTGCGTCTGAATTTATTGGAGAATATGCGAAAATCTTTAAATTACGAGTGCAATGAAATACTTCTGCCAACCTATTTAGGTCGCAATGACCGGAGGGAAAAGATTCGATAAATAAGATGCCGTACTGATGCTTTTATCTATTCCTTCTTTCCTCATGCTATTTGGGATTGGAATGCACGGGCTTAGGATTTGGTGCTTAGCACCCTCTGCCACCCACAATGTTTGTGATTTCCAGAGTATGGATGCAGATGTAGATTAAGGTTACAAACCAAAATATTGTGGAGTGTGTTTGTTTTTTCTTTTTGTGTGTGTTTTCCTGTGTTCATCTGGCCTCCTGCCTTCATTTTTGGTAAGTGACGGGTTATTTTTCCCTATCCTATCTCATTTTCAGTACTTAACGGCAGTTTCATTACCTAAAAACATAATATGAAAGTTATAATTTTTCTTTGTGCTCAAGTGTGTTTATCACAATTATTTAAGACAAGTAATCAGATAAAAACTAAGAGAAAAATTTAAAAATCTAAAATAATCATTAAGTTTAATTAAAATTACAGTGATAAGTTTCTTACAAATATCAGAAATAACTTAATTCACTGTACAAAACTTTATACATGAATACACAGCTGTCCCTACTATGTTCATTCATTAAGATATTTATTAATTTGGTACATATATGAACCATTCCTATTTTGTACAGTACAATATGAAGGACATTGATGATTTTCTAATCTATTTTCATTTACAGAAATACTGATAATAGTATGCTCCAACAAGGAAGCTTACTAACTGATAAGGTTTAAATGAATTAAGCATTTTAATTAGTTAAGATGCTTGGTTTCAATCTAAAGCATAAATGAAGTACCTACAAAGGACCAGTTCCCTTTCCGTTCTTGATTTACGGACAGTTTATTAGATTTGTGCAAACTCTAGAAGATGGCTTTTGTGTACTGATAAGACCTTTATCCAAAAAAAAAAAAAAAAACAGAAAACCAAAGCTAAGTTATTAAATATGACAGAAAGCCTTCATCTTCAATTAAATTGATCCGTTAGTAGTTACATTCTCAAAGAGGCCACTGAGCCAAAGTGGTTTTCAACAACTAGGACACACTGTTTGGCAGACAACTTCATTTAGTATTGTAAAAATGCATGACGTGGTTTTCTTTTATTTATTAGCTTATGGCAAAGTATGCAATATATACACTACAAGAAATGCATGATACAAAACAATTAACATAGCACCTGAAATAAAAATTCACCGTTTTGGGTCTAGATTGTCCAACTCAAGAACCTGAGAATACCGGTTGGTCTGTTTTTGTGCACCACAATCATAGTTGGTTTGTATCCAGTCACTAAAGCTTTATTTGGCACATCAAACCCTGCTTATGGAGAAGTTTTTTTTTTAACTGCTTTATGTCTCTTTTTAACATCGAGGTCTTTAGAGACGGGAAAGGATGGGGGGCAAGGAATGGGAAGGAATTCGGCCATGGCCTTTTGAAGGAAGCATCCCGGCATTTGCCTGGAGTGATTTGGGGAAACCATGGAAACCCAAATCTGGATGCCCGGACGGGGATTCGAACCGCCGTCCTCCCGAATGCGAGGCGAGAACGCTAACCGTTACACCGCCCCGCTCGGTATGGAGAAGGTGCCCCTGCGTAGGTCATCACTAGGAGGCCAAACTGTCTCCACGGGTCTCCTGGCCACTTGTACGCTAACAAATGACATGGTGATGTACAAAAAATGAGTGGGAGCATTTGAGTAATTCTTATGGGTGTGCACATCTCAAATGACCATGTGTAGAATAATTTACTCATAAGGAAATCATCTGCAAAATTAGTACTTTGTTTGCCCACATTGTATTAAAAGCTGAAATGTGTAGTTGCAAGGAAAGTTTGAAGATGTTTTAATGGTACCCAGAACAATTTTTATGCTGTTTAATAATAGTGGATGAAAAACAGATTCTTTATTGCCAGCATGATACCTAGGATTGAAACAATGGATCAAAGTTAAAAGTACTCTTTTAGAAGTAAACATTATGGCCATCATCTTTCAGGATTCCTGTAGAATAATCTTCATACACTTCTTTAAGTATGGCAAAACAATTGCCACAGTGTAGTATGTGTCTTGCTGAGTCAAATAATGAAATGATGGCAAAGCAAATACACTTAGTAAATAGATGATACTATTTCACCAAACCAATGCACCAGCTGATGTTGTAATTTGTGACCACAGAACTTTTGCATTTGGAACTACATTGTGAAGTTCTGCATCTCCCTCGCTCTCTAGCTTTGGCTCCCTCAAATCAGTCAAAAAGTTGCATAGAAGAAACAAATTTTACTCAGTTGATGAGACGATTATCAAAACCTCTGTTTACTCTGCAGAGCTGGATGTAACATCCCATGGATAGGACCAATAAAACTGGAATATCACAGGGCAAACTTTATAGACCTACAATAATACTACTCTGGAAACAGAAATATTTGTCCCCAAAAAAGGAAACACTACTGTTTTCTAAATTTGTATATAATCTGAATGAAATACCCTATCACTTATAACAGAATTTCAAGTTAGTTTTTTTCTCCTTATGGCTTTACGCCTCGTCCATGGCCAAGGTCATTAGAGGTGGGATGAGACTGGGGACAAGGAACCGGAAGGAATTCAGCCATGGCCTTTTTGAAGGAAGCCTTCCTGCATTCATCTAGAATGATTTGGGGAAACCATGGAAAACCCAAATCTGGATGCCCGGATGGGGATTCAAACCCATGTCCTCCCGAATGCGAGGCCAGAACATTAACCGTTCACCCACCATGCTCAGTTTCAAGTTAGTAATAAAATTTAACTCCAACTCTTCTTTTGGGGGCTGTTAATTGTGCAGCTAAGTCTTCATGCAGCACATACAATCTTGAACCTGAGAGGCAATCTTTTCTCTTTCATAATCTTCTTTCTGCATTTAATAAATCTAACTGCATCTAATAATGCATACAATGTTATTTTCCTCATTCTTAATACTTTTCTAACAATTAAAAAAAAATACACAAGTTACAATGACCTGGAAGTATGAGCTGCAGGCAGACAAGACGACACGGTGAGCTTGTAACTGTCGCCCCTCGGCAGCCAGTGTCACGTCCACCAGAGACTCACTGGTTAGAAGGTTCGAAAATACAGAGATGAAATTTGGTTGGTGGTTGTTCCAACGAAGGCAGAACTGCTGCATGGCCATGGTGGTTGTGGTGTGGAGCATCAGCAAATTATTACTGAGGAAAGTAAAAACATAGCAATATGAAAATAACCAGAAAGCCTCAGTAACACAATTAGTTAAAAACAAAGTAAATCATAATTAGAATGTTTACTACTGAACAAACAACATATCAGTGGAGTTACTACACGTTCAGTCCGGTAACAGTTCTGCCAGCAAAACTATTTCAAATCCACATTCAGACACAACTTTCAACTTCTGGGATCTTGTAACAAATACTGAGAAATCAGCCGACTCAGCCTACTCGAGCATTATCATTAGATGGCTGTGACTCCAAGAATTTTGAATGGACAGAAACAGCTAATTTTTTAACTACATGTCATGGAAATCAAAACCAGCTGTGTGAATTATTACAGATCCATATCATGATCCCTTTACAGATTTGGATTGCTATAATAAATTCTATCAACATTTTGTCAATTATGTGCCTTCTAATCTGCTGGTATTTGGTATTTTCATTCTAAACAATTCCAAAAATTTATCAGAGATAACCAAGAGCATGTACTGAAAAAAAGAGACCCCCTCTCCCCTGGCAAATATTTGCAATGTTTTTTTAAAGTATATTCTGCTTTTAATACATGTGACAGTTAAAGTAAGTACTTGCATAAATATAATGAACACATTACAGCATTAGTACAACAAACAGTGCAGGCCTCAAAACCCTATGAATTATTTTTTAGGAAACGGCAAATTAACAAACAAAAATATTACAGTGTCACCAAAATAATATAACTCATTTTGTAACTGGAAGAACGCTCAGTAACAAACAGCCTATCTACATGAGAGGTAAAATTACCAACACATGAAATTGTCAGAATCGCCACAATAGTCTTTGATCTAGTATCTATGTGTAATGTAAATGACTGTGGCCATATACAATGCCGAAACTGCATTAATGTTTTTCCTGAGAAAAGCTTGCTTTCTGTATGTATTGTATGACAGAGCGACCATCATTCCAGATTAACTTTCAGGTACCTTTTATTTATGTGGCAGGTTGGGATGTGACCACGTCTTTCCCCCCTGCCACATGTCTCGCCTCCTACATGATTAAGACTCAGGTCGAAATATTGTGCAATTTGTTTATGTTTTTGTGTTTTTACGTGTTCGTCTCGCCCTCCTGCCTTCATCTGTGGTAAGTGACGGGTATCTGTTTATTTTTCCTATCTTATTTTCAGTACCTTTTATTCAGTGAGATTAAAATAAAAACCAACTCCTAGAAATTCTAAATTCCTTCAGCAACAACCATTCCATCAATTTTGGCTGGACTTACTATAACATACACTTCACATGCCTCGATACGAGCATCTCTCTATGGCAGGGTGTCATTCACTCCTCTGCAAGGGCGTAGCCAGGTACGGGCAGGGGGGGGCAGCTGCCCCCCCCTAGCCGGACGCGGGTATGCGCTCGATCGGAGTTCCACCGAACCGAAAAGTAAATAATGTTAAGAAACTTTCAAAAATTAATTCGGTTCACGTGATTTAAACCTGATTGCTACTGCTATCTGCGTAAAACTGACGTTAACGGGGGCGAGGCGTAACAACGCGCCACGCACGGTGTGGCTGCCCACTCTTAAGCTGCGTATGTGCGGTTGCCGCGCGAGCCATGTTCGAGCGCGCCAAACCGGTTATTTGCCGCGCGAACCGTTTCTGTTGACGAGCGCGGCTGCCGCGCGTGGCAACGCAACCCAGCCAGGATTGCGCGGCAAACTATTCAGGCACTGTCTTTTCGTGAAGCCAGCGTGGACATTTCACGTGTACGACTAGCTGAAACTTTCCATGTAATGCATAACACTGTATACCAGGAACCTAAACGAAAAGTGATTTGGTGAATATGGAAATTGTATGTTAATAGAATACAGTATGGTGAGAAACTCATGGAAGACACGAGAAATGAAGCCATCGGGGATACAAATAAACAAATTTTACAAGAATCATAACGGTAGAGTTCCCAAAACCATTAATTGAGCCAGCGAACACACAATTTCAGCAGGCGGTTTCCAGTGGCGTAGCTAGGTCAACAAGGGCCCCGGTGCAAAAAATTTAATTTGGGCCCTCAGGCCAGATGGGCGACCTTTTTTTTCCTTTGTGTTGCTGGCAGGGGTCCCGTGAGCTGAGGCTGGGGGCCGCTGATTTGTGCTTGGGGGCCCCCCTTAGCAGTGAGGGCAATTTAGTGAGGGGGCTTCCTGTGTCTTAGGGGCCCCCTTATACGACGGTAGAGCTAAAAAAAAAAAGAAAGAGGTCGCCAGTTTGTCGTGAAGGCCCGTGGGCCCTCTGAACTGGGATTTGGGGCCCCCTGAGCTTAGGGGCCCCGGTGCACTGCACCGCCAAGCCCCATAGTAGCTACGCCACTGGCGGTTTCAATTACTGAAATCCGCTGTGGCTACAAGATTTCTAGCAATTGGAGACTCGTGTACTAGCCTGTAACCCCTTATTCGAGTGTCAAAATAATCATTTTCTTGAACAGATCCAGATGTTTTTGACGTTTTATGTGATGCTGTGGAAGATTGGGCAAAGATAAGGAAATAGCATCCATTTTATATTAAATTTTTTATTGCTATTCAATTTCTGTTGTAGTTTTTAACGTGAACTTACTCCTTACTTAGGTAAGATGTATTGAGTTAATCATATCATTTGGCGATTCTATAGATTCGTTGATTGGTTGGTGGTGATGGAGGTGATACCATAAGAGTCTCATTAGGCTGCACATTTGCTAATACACAAAATGTTTTTGGCACCGTACAGTTGTATTAAAAGGCGACAGTTTTCGTTATCCATTGTAACAAACTTTCGCTGTGCTGCGTGAGCCAACTCGAACAAAGGCACCTCCCTCTTAACTGTGCGCGAGTTAAAGGAGTGAGGGACTTTTGCCGTGTGCCTAAATACCGGTAGACTGAGGCTGACTTGTCGTCGTTTGGGGGCGTCCATTAATTACTTTAGGTGTTTTTCCGGAATTCCGGACTCCCCCTCCCCCCCACTCTGGTTGAGACATCGTGAGATCTGGTTGGATCCCTTCCTCTAAAATGACATGAGATTTTGACGGAGGAACATCCCCCCCCCCCCTACTAATCGACCTCGAAACTTTTCGTGACCTTTTTTTTTTAGATCTCATACTTCCAAGGGCAGTTACACCTCCTCCCCCAAGGTCGGCTTTTGGATGAAATACCTCGCCTAAAGTCGACTTTCGCTTGTTTGTAGACCTAATTTCTTTTTTTTTTTTTTTTTTGCTCTACAGTCCTACAAGAATTTCAAAACCTTACGTGAGATTTCCATTGACTCCCCCTCTGCCTTGATGAGGTTTCGTAAGATTTCGCCAGACCCCCCTCCCATTTCACCTCACGTAATTAATGGACTCCCCCTTTATACTGTGACATCGCAAGAGCGTGCGCTATTAATTTATTTTTTATAAAAATGAATATAAAGAAGTTTTTTTAAATATAGTTAATATGTATTTACCGTAAGGCTAACGACGGCTTTTAACTAGTATTACATACAGTACTTACAAAAAGTACGACTTTAGTTAACTGTATTCGTTTGTATTTTATTTTATTTTTTATTACCATTAAGCGGTTGTGAAAACGTCGATAGTATAAGAGGTATTTTGTGATAAAATATTTATTACTTGGAATTACAGTATATATGTCCTAGGTGCCCGGATAAGAGTTGGGCTGGCCCAACGGTCTAGCACTGATATGATCTTAAGAAAACTGTACGGGTTTTCCACATAAGGTCGTCCTAGACGACCATAACCTTGTTTTGCCCTCAAAGCGCAAATTAAAAGAGTCCCCAAAACAAGCCCAACCCAACACAAAGTAACACATAGCAGTAGAGCTACCTAGGTAGCGGGACATGCACAAACACGCCGTTGAAGTAGCGACACAAAAAAAGGTAAAATTGTTTCATTCATTCTGTGGTGGTATCTATACTGCTACATACGGTGTTCAGCTCACAGGTCCAGCTTGATATTAACTTCAGTCTTATGAATTAACTGCAATGCTGTTGGAGAGAGCTGCTGAAACGCTGCTGGGTACCTTTCCGAAAATTACAACTTTTCTGCCGATGCTAAAGCCACTAATTTGAAGTGAAAATTAAATCATGATTGCTTGCAGACTTACCTGCCTCTACTAGTATATTTTAATTAATTTGCTACTCGAATTTACCGTCACTTTAAAAATATCAATGAATACTGCAAATACAGGTTTCATCACATTATCATCAATCAGCAGCTAACGATGCTAAGAACTTATAGAAAAAATTAAATACCGGTCACTGTTATGACGAATACTGCTCACCGGAAGGAAGTAGAAGATAATCGACAAATTAGGTCATTTATGATATCTTCCATTATTTTCTGTGGTACGCCATACAAATGACTTGCGTTTGAGAAGTAAAGAGCAACATAAAGGTATTCTTGAAGACCTGTTGAAACTAAGAAGTGTTTTAGTTTTGAAACAGCATATAGAAAAAAGTTAGAAAAATTGTTATTTATAATCTCTCCACAGATTAAAAACGAAATCACTGACCTAGGCGGCTTGGTCAATAAAAGTGAAATTATGCAGACCGCAAAGAAGGCTTATGCTTATATTGTACTGGCATATGAGTCGTGTGGCTTAGCTGGGAAGAACAGCTTTCCATAAAAATCAGTTTTTTTGACGAAGATAAAAATTCAATCCGCAAAAAATTTCTGTGATTCGTAGATCTGATGGCGTTGAATGACAAATTATGGCATCAGAAATTGATTGGTTTTAAGAAAACGAAGGACATGGACCTGACAGGTGCGTTAGCCAAGGATATGAAGTGTGTTAATTGGTGGGATTAAAAAAAAATATAAAAAGCCTTTATTTTCATTGTACAAGCCACAGACTTAACCTGGTTGAAATAATTTAAATGGAATTACAGAAATACAGAACACAATTAACACCATACAGTACATCATAACTTTTTATGGGAAACCTTTTTATGGAGAAAGTACGTGCCAAATATATCAGCTTTATATGAGACCCACTAGTCTCACAAATATACGTGTTTTGCTATTTTCGATGAGCATTTTGAAGACATTGTTAATGGACTTTCGAATGTTTTTAGAGAAGGGAATGATGCGGCGAGGAAAAGTACTTAGCTGTTACAATACGCTGCTACTAAATCAGACTTCATTATAAGCACTGGATTGAATACTCAGGATTATCGGTACCTGTTGCCACTGCGTTACAATCAAAGATGATCGACATGTATACATGCATTGATCATATTAATACAGTAATATCTACCATAAAAGATCATCACAACAACGCGGGCACGAAGAGCTAAAGTATTTTAAACACATCTACCAGAAATGCATCTGCCATTGGAACCGATATGAAAGTGGGCGCATTGTATCTATCCAATAACGTCGTTCCAATAACCCTGGTGAGTTTCTATACGATTTTTGAAAGTGATCTATTTTCATACCTTATTTAAATTCCTTGGTAGTGTTTTGGGATTATACATTGCACTTTTACTCGTTTTGTTTTAAACCTAACGCTAGGTATTTAGTAAATAATCAATTATAGGAAGTATTCAGTTTTAGATCATATTAAATACCTTACAGTAAATCATGTCAGTTTTAAAAATAATCTATGTATCTAATAAGCACTGAAACAAACACTTTATTTGCAAAGAATTACCTATTTAGCTAGCAGCCGAGAAAGCCCTTTCCATTTCCTCATTCGTTGGTTTGATTGAAATGATCATATGCTCATATATAAAAACTTTTTGAAAATCTTAACAACTTTCTGCACTTTGTTTGAAATCATTATACGTGGATGATCCAGTGTTAAGGTCACGCTTTGTGCTTCAGTTGTGGCGTCCAGGTCTTCGTGATCTACGTACGAGACAAAGTTGTTTATGTGCGCTCAATTTGTTTTTTTTTTTTTTTTTTTTTTGGGGGTGGGGGGAGGGGTATAAAACGTCGACAACTGTCAATTGTGTACTGTGTGAAAAGTACAATTGCAGGTACCAAGGCAGAACGTTTTCCATGATACTTGTTTCGACAGATCTTTTGCCGATAACATAAGATTCAACAGCAACACCAATGCTAGTCAGTCGTTTTTTGACCAGACTGATGCAATGCTCCGTGGTGCACGAACCCTGTATTCTAAGCAAACTGATATTAAAATTTGTTTCTTTGCTGTGAACGTAATGTAGGTGATTTTTTTGGAACGTCCACTCATCAAACACTCAACTAAAATCTTTTCCATTGCTTGAAACATTCAAACTGAACAATTATGACAACTTTTACGGTATTTGAAAACTTTGCTATCATATATCTTATAGAATTAGCAGAATTAGGAAATTGAAATCCACTTTTTGAAAAGAAATATCTCAAATACAATAAAGTACAGTTTATGATAAAAATGTTTTAACACATCATCTATTCACTAGATTTTTAAATAGCTGTCAATAGTTGTAACCTTCTTTTTGTATTGATTCTACTTCCTCCTCAGAAACAACTCTAATTGTATCTTTTTTGTGTGTACGATCTGGGACCTAGTTATGCAATAGGATGACATAACTCAAATTACAGTAATGCACACAACAAAAACCAACTGGAGTTCTTAAAAAAAAAAAGTGAATGTATATACTTATGATGACGAACGACATAAACACAAATTTGTTGCCGTGAGTCAAATGTCAACTTGACGGGTGAACGGGGCGCCACTAACTGTAGAGAACGAGTTGGACTGGAAAGACAAGGTGCTGAAGACTGAAACATGTTTTCACCCCATTTTATGGATTGCGGATCCGCTTAATTAGGTACTTGGTCCGTCAGACTACCAAATGGTGCGCGATCCCGCATTGTTGGATTACAATCCCTTGCTACATCCCAGCTAAAGTTTAAGTGAGTCATTGTTTGATTTTTTTTTTAAATATTCATTAAGTTTCTGCCAATGCTACAACTTAAAATTTTTTGATTATGAAGTAGCACTATGGTATAAACTATGGAAGGACAAGGGTGTGACAATAGAAAATATTAGAGAACTAGACATTACTAAAGAGTTAAATGATACGGAAATATCCTAGAGAACCATCTAAAGTGTTTGTGTATGCTTGGTGTACACAGAAAACTTTACAAGAAAATTGTGATAAAATTTCTTATAAAGTAGCTCGAAAATTATTATTAGTGTAATTAAATAAATATTAATTAATTAAATTATAATTAATTAATTATAATTTAATTAATTAATTAAAATATTATAAAATTAATTAAGTAATAAAATATATATGTATTGCATTAATCAGCGTTTTTGTAGCATGCATATTATCAGTTTTTTCTTGCCTGCCCCCCCCTGAACAAAATCCTGGCTACGCCCTTGCTCCTCTGTCCACATCAAACTGACTAATTTGCATCAATATTTACAGTTTGACATCTAATCCACATCAAATATTCCCTCACTTACAGCCTTGCTACACATGACTGACACATCTGTATAAAAGCATACATCTTGTGCTATCACCTATACACCATGCAATTACTCTTACCCTGCACCTACAAGACCCACCACATTCGTAAGCCAGTACCTTTCTGGACTCGAGACTATCAGTCAAGTCCTGTGATATGGACATGACTTCCTTCGCTCCTTTCCAGAGATGTGCACCCTTCTCCCCAAAAGTTTAAGTAGACCACACAATTTTTATAACAATATGGTTCACATACCCTCCTTCAGATTCTAAAAACCAACACATAGATCTCTTCCAATCCAAAAACCTCAATGCACCGTCTGCCACAACCTATTCCAATCCTATCACAGAGAAAACCTTCCTCATTGTTCCAAGATGCACCTCACATACCAACTAACCTGCTGCACTGCGATAGTTCTTATATAGCTCTCACTACAATACAACTCTGGGAAGAATGAATGGCCTCAGACAAACAGTCCATACCTACAAACTATGGCTTCCAGTAGCAGAACATGCCAATACCCAAAACTCTAATAACTTTGATGAGTGCATTACAGTAAGAGCTGTTAGTTTTTTCCCTGAAACCACCACCACATCTGAACAACAGGGAGAAGAACATACGTACTAAATTATCTTGGATAGCAGACATCCTCTTGGTCTAAAGTACCAATAAGATCTACCAATAATTCATCACTAATTTTTCATTTATTCATAATTTTAACAAACTTCTTCTAAATTTATTTAATTTGTTTTGTTCCACTGCTCCATTAATCAATTTACATTTTTACATTTATGCAGCCCTACTTTGATGTTTCACCACCACCTGCAATATACATTATTTTAGTCTTTTTCCACAAAATAATCGACAGTTTAAAAAAATTTATTCCGACCACAAGTTCCTCCATCCTTTTCTTGACAGAGTAACTAGTCATGTGGTAGGCCATGTTGTGTGTGCACCTCTCTTTACCAAATTCCCCAGTCCTACGTACAAGAATAACGTTATAAACCAAAATATTGTAAAGAGTGTTCACATTTGTCTAGCCTTCGTTTGTGGTAACTTGCGAGAGACCAGCTATTTTCCCTACCCTTTCTTATTTCCACTGTCAACACTAACCAATCACCTTAGTTCTCCTCTGTCATTTAAAAAAGGGGAAGATCAAAATCTGTATGGTTGGCTGGGGATTCAAGCCTGCACCTGAATGCAATTCCAGAGTGTTACTGCTTGCCCACCATGCTCAGTAATTTCATTAGATTGTAATCCTATAGTTTTAATAATTGCTTAAAATAGTCTTCCCATATTAAACTACCAGTACCAATGTTTTAAGTAAAAATAACACGATTTCCGATGTAGTTTAGTACTTATTGCTTGTCCATGAGTATCTAGTTTCTGAACATATTTTTCTTTTCTGATTTAAATTAATTGTGATGGAGCATGTGTATTTCACACTGCCTACAGACATTATTTTGAATTTCATTAACTTGCAAATCTTTTCAATGTTCAAAAAATTCAGCAGTACTTTTTTTTAATCCCTGGCCAGCTAAGGGAGCATCCATAAATTACGTGAGGTGTTTTTCCAGATTCCTCCCCCCTCTGGTGAGACCTCCCTCCCTCCCAGAAGTTGCCCTCGCACTTTTTGAGACACTTTTTTTTTAGGTCTCACCTTTCCAAAACCGGTAACACCCCCACTTTTCGAAGAAATACCCCCCTAAAATAGACTTTCACATGTTTTGTAGACCTTTTTTTTAGCTCTACCATCCAACAATAATTTCCAAAACCTCACGGGAGATTTCCGTTGGCCCCCCCTCCCCCTTGGTGAGATTTTGCCGGACCCCCCCCCCCCCCTGCTTCATCTCACATAATTTATGGATGCCCCCTAACTTCGAAGATGCTGTAAATGAAAAAAAAAGTGAGTATGGCAAAGATTTCAAATAGTGGACGAAATTAAAGTACAAAACAGATACACCAGGACGAATTGAATGGTAGAAAATTAAAATGAGAGAAGATTTAGAGGGGACATGCAATGATAAGACCCGCCTTAGGACAGAACATTAAATACTATTATTTAATTCATAACCTACAAAAGAAAAAATTTCCCCCTGGAATCAAGTGATAGTCCATAGTCACCTCTTTCCTTCCGTGCAATTCTAATTGTTCTACCACCATCCACAGAGGCCTTGTCACCTGAGTATATATCTTATACAAACCTAGTATTCCCTTCATTCACCCATCTTCTGTCCTCCATGACACACAACCTACCTCCTTTAGCTTATTACTTCTGCAGTAATTTACACAAACAAATTAAGATGCTCTCCTTTCCATACCTTTCAATTCCTGAATTTGATAGCCACGATGAGAGTCTCACACTACCCACTCAAGCAACAATCTAGCCAAGGTTTTGTATTTCAATACCTTCACTCTCCTGGAACATGCCCTCATAACCCTCCCCAGCAAATGCAGGGCTTAAGGACATCCCTTTCCCATCTGCCCCGTGTGAATTATCCATAAAACCACCCTTTCTATATTTATTTTGGTTATTTCAGATTTCTAATACAGGTGATGATACAGTAAAAAGATCTTTACAAGTTATTATTTGTTATTAAGGTTAAAAGTATGTTTTGGCAGAAATCAGATATCCAAGCAATTGTACTTCTTATGTTTTATTCAATTTTGGGACATCTTTTATCCATGTCTAACTGAAAAAGTGGGACTGATACCTATGACAGGCAACACTATCTTTCCAAGGCGTTTTTCAGAGTGAGTCATAAAACAGAAGTGAATAAGTCAAAACCATTGGAGTGGATGAGATGGTGGCTTGCTGGGTAGAAGAAATCCTACAAGGTAGAAACCGAAGAGTTAAGGCAGGAAATGCAGTACAAAAAGGGGCAAAAGTGAATACGGAAGTGCCACAGAGTAATGCACTGGGACCATTGCTGTTCATCATTCTATGGATGATTGTTTTGGTGGTTTAAATTCCAAATTTATGTTTTTTGCTGACAATATAATGTTATACAATAGTATTACAGTGTGAAAAACTACAGGAGGATTTGTACAGGATATATAGCTGAGATAGATCATCAAGGAATGTAGATAAATATTAAGAAGTGTCAGATGATTGTGTACAAGGATAGAAGAATGGACCTTTTGTGATTATAGGGTGGGAGATAATTGCTTGTTGATGATTGTAAGGGCACGTGATAGGGAGAGGTTTCAAAATAATACTTTTAAGAGGATGACGCAAGAGAAGGGAGAGACAAAATCCCAATACAACCATTGCTTGAATATAGTATTGTAGTATGGGACCCACATTTTGGGCACCAAATACAGGAGCTGGATGTGGTGCAAAGTAGATTTGTTTGTGGAAATTACCACAACACAATTAATAATTGATATTATAAAGTCACTAGAAGTAGGTGAAAAGAGTGTGAGACTTTATAAGAAGTATATCCATGATGATGCATGGGTGGATACTGATTGAATAATTACAAGTAGTACATGAAAAAGAAGAAGTGACAGTGACCACAAGATGGTACTTGATTTTAGGCATAAGGGAATAGTAAGATTTTATTTTGTGCATTAGAGTGTCAGGGAATGGAATAAATTACCAAGAGATATGACAAACAATTTTTCAGAAACATTAAAAGAATTTAAATTTAAAAATCTATAAATAGCAAGTCAGTGGGTGGTGATATTGCACTTTAAAAAATTTTAAGAAAAAAATAATAAAAAAGAAAAGAAATATATGAAATTGGAAAGTAGGGGCATAGGGAAATTGCAACTAGCGCATATGTTCAATTGTAATTAAATTAAATAAATCATGCAAGATTTATGCCATGCTTATAGTCCAATTGTATGCATGCCTTGGAATTTTTAATAAAGAACTCATTTTTTGGCAATTTCCTTTTTTAAAAAAGAATATATATATATAAGGTGGTCAGAGACTAGAATAAGTTACCAAGAGAATGGATGAATAATTTACCAAAAATGTTGAAACAATTTAAAGTTGAAACTTGTAGAGGGCATACGTAGGTGGGGGGGAATGGGTGTGTGGAGTAATTTCCACCAGAGCGTGCACTCCATCATAACTAAATTAAAGTTAATTACAGGCATAATGCAAAATCATGATTTCAAGTCATCATGGGCACTGATCACAGTAGCACCAGACACAGTTTTCTAATAGTTATTATTCAGCTTAATAGACCATGATACTGCTATTAAAAACAGGTATTGCTGGAAATGACGATTTCACAAGGAATTGGTGTCATAATAGTGCAGCAGTCAAATGCAAGACACCACAAGAAATACTTTCTGAAGTAGTTTTAGTAGTTTCAAGCTGGCCTAGGGAATTACTGCTTGAAAATAATGATCCAGCATGTATTACAACCTAATTACCAATTGTAAATAAAATTTCTTGCTACTGCAGTATCATCAGTGGCAGATCCAGGATTTTTGTTTGGGGGGGGGGCTAGGATTTGTTTTTGGGGGGGGGAGGGTTTGACTCGGGCGAGGAGGGGGTCTTCGACAGAAAACTCATTACTCCAGATTGCCGCCCTTATAAAAACAGTAGATGAAAAAACAAAAACAAAAAAAATCCCCCAAAATCCATGTCGTCGGGAGTGACCCTGGTTCTTTTTGGGGAGGAGAGGCTTCAGCCTCCTAGCCCCCCCCCCCCTGGATCAGCCACTGAGTATCATGATGTCATTGTAGTGGAATCATGATCTCCAGGAGAACCCTAAGCGTTATAAAATTAATACAAATCTCTACAAATATTGGTTAATTTCTTTGCTTAATGTGTATTTGACATTTCAACTTTTCTTTGTTGCAAAAAGTCATAAGGCCAGCATTATACTGTAAAAGATCTTTGATAAAAAATATTTTATAAAATATTTTACAGTGTAATGGAAATTAACCCACCACATACCAAAGTGGACGGATGTGATGAGAGAACACTAATGCTGACAAACAACTACACAATATTTCGGCATCTGCCTTGCTCACAAATAGAAAAACGGGCCATTAGGCTCGGAACGTGTGTGCACAACGAACGTTAGCTAGTCATTAGGTAACGTTCGTTGTTCACACACGTTCCGAGTCTAATGGCCCGTTTTTCTATTTGTGAGCACGGCAGATGCCGAAATATTGTGTAGTTGTTTGTCAGCATTAGTGTTCTCTCCTCGCATCCGTCCACTTTGGTATGTGGTGGGTTAATTTACCTTTCTTTTCTTATTTATATCGCCTAGAAGCCGCTTCCATTTTCCTTAGTTGTATTACAGTGTAATGGGACATATTTTATAAAAGTCCTTCCAAAGTAAACAATGAAAATGGCTCACCCAAAGCTACCGAAGTTGGTTAGGACTGCCGAATCCATGAAAATATTGATTTCTGAGGATGAACAGGAGGAAATGTATAGACGGAAACATGTAGACGTTTAGAATAGGAATAAAAAGGTGTACACCTACGCAAAAGATTGTGAAGTTAAATAGTTCTATGAAAGAAGGCTGTACTGTCAAAGACATTAAAAAGATAATTAATAGATTAAGAAGACAGTGCTTGACAGATTTCTGGAATAATAGCATAAGGAATGTGTGGTGCATTACGGATGCTATACTGCAGAATGGTGTAGATCCGCCACAGCAATTGAGTGCAGCCCATTGCACATACACCGTAAAATAGACATCCAATAGTAAGTATATATCGTTAGGCTCAGGGGTAATAATTCTGCTATATAAATTTTTGAAAATATTGCAGTAATAATTTATTGGACCTTCACTGCAGCTTCAATCAAAATTTTTATATGTCATGTCCTCATATTGCAATTCTTTCACTAAACATTGATGGATTAATTTCATGTCAATCTTGGAATTCACGATCTAACACAAATATGTTTACTTCTCTTCTTTTTCTTCAATAAAATACATATTGTGGAATCTGCACTTACTGCAGCTGCACAAGCATACTAGTTTACTTCATTCATTTCAGAAAACTATGATGAAAAATTGGGTAATACGTAGATACCCGAAAAAATTTATATAGTGTAATGGATCTGAATTAATATCATAAAATATCTTTGATAAAATCTTTTATAACAAATATTATAAAAAGTTACAGTGTAATGCCAGCCCAAGAAGTTTACAACAGCAAAATCTTTTCACTGTATCCAAAGAAAATTTTATCCTGCTCCAGGACATATTTCAACCTGACCATGAGTGCTAAGAAGAAAACAAAACAGTTTAGGCTGATATGATATCTGAACCAACAATGGTAATGGAGCAAACTGCTTACAACTTTCTATTCCGTGTGGCGGAAAATTTTTGTAGTGGTATTGTGATCTGGAATTATACCTGTTATTCTTTGTATCATAGATAAAACATGCTTTTAATTGTGTAGGTGCACTTATCTTGTGGAGGATTCTACAATAACCATGGTGCCTCAATTTTGATGATGGATTCTTATTGAACGCGACTACACAAATCGAAAATAAAGAATACATTTTTTTGATATCTCGCTTAGCTCTTGAGATATTGTATCTCAAAAGTGAGGAGGTTTATGTGAGATCTCCCCTGAACCAGAAAAACCACTATACCTACATAGTGGAAATGTACTACAGGTGTTTTAATTTCTTCCTAGTGATTGTTGTTAGGTTGGCATACAACCTGGACCAAAAGAAGTGTCACCAAAAGCACAAGGAACTATTCCTATAACTAATTTTTAAAATGCTATTTCTTGAAAACCAAGCGAGATATCAAAAAATTTTATTCTTTATTTTTGATTTGTTTCGTGGAGTTCTACAAGAATTCATTACCAATTGTGGTGCCAAGGTAATGATAGAAGCCGTCTTCGTAACAAGTAATTAGTTTCTCCTCATATAACTGGTTTAATACCATAAACTATAATTTATCAGTTGAAGGAATATCCTACTTTTTTTAAACTGCTTAACGCCTCTTAACAGCGAGGTCGTTAGAGATGGGAAAGGTTGGGGGGGGGGGGGGGCAAGGAATGTGAAGGAATTCAGCCATGGCCTTTTGAAGGAATCATCCCGGTATTTGCCTGAAGTGCTTTGGGAAACCATGGAAAACCTAAATCTGGATTCCTGGACGGGGATTCAAACCGCCGTCCTCCCAAATGCGAGGCCAGAATACGAACTATTACACCACCACGCTCGGGGGAATATCCTACAAACTGAATGGAGGATGAATGTCTCATTTTCTTTTAACATTTAAAGATTTGTGAGATGATTCAACCACTGCATGGAATATCTGAGGTGACTTTCTATAGGTTGTCAGTAAATTTTTATACATGTTTAATTTTTTGGAAGTATTATTTCTAAACAGTATATACTCTGCCCATCAGCTTTGCTCACATCAATGTTCCATACAATTTCTCACAACACACAGGATATTACATACCATGGATCGTATTTATTGTTTCTGAAAAGTTAAAACTGACAAACATCTTGTGAAAAAAGGGGGGGGGGGGAGAAAGGTAGGAAGATATATGAATAACTTGAAAGAAGCTGTTTTAATATGGACGGCATCTAGTCTACTTACATAATGTGTTTTTTCTCATCCACAATTAACTAAATCATATCCCGTCCAAGAGGGAAAAACATTTCAATTCTATGTTAATATACTTGGTCTCCAAGGCAGTCAGAAACTACGAGGGTTGTTTTTTAAGTAAGGGCCGTTTTTATTTTTAAAAAAAAGATACAAATACTTTTGTAAAAAAAACTTTTATTTTCTGATTCTACACACTTTTACCTATTTTTCTACATAATTGCCTTGTTTATTTAAGCACTTGTCATACCGTACAACTAAGTTTTTAATTCCCTCTTCAAAGAATTCGGCCACCTGCTTCAACAGCCAAGAGTTCACGGCCGCTTTCACTTCATCGTCGTCATTGAAGCGCTGCCCGCCAAGATGGTGTTTCAGGTACCGGAAAAGGTGAAAATCGCTAGGAGCAAGGTCGGGGCTGTATGGTGGATGGTCCAAAACTTCCCAGCCAAAAGAATCAATCAAATCCCGAGTCTTTTGAGAGGTGTGAGGCCTAGTGTTATCGTGCAGGAGCAAAACTCCTTTTGTCAGCATGCCGCGCCTTTTGTTTTGAATTGCTCTGCGGAGCTTCTTTAGAGTTGTACAGTTGGCATCTGAGTTGATTGTCGTTCCTTGTGACATAAAGTCCACTAGCAAAACACCGCGCCGGTCCTAGAACACAGTTGCCATAAATCTTGCGCTTTGACAGCGTCTGTTTGGCTTTGACCTTGACGGGTGAGGTTGTGTGTCGCCATTCCATCGATTTTCGCTTGCTTTCGGGAGTGATATGGGATACCCATGTTTCATCTTCAGTGACAATTTGACTCAACATGTCATCCCCTTCTTCCTCGTAACGAAACAAAAAGTCCAATGAAGTGGCAAATCTCTTCCCTTTGTGGTCCTCTGTGAGGAGTGTGGGTACCCACCGAGAACACAGTTTCTTAAACTTTAGGTTTTCAGACACAATTTTGTACAAAACCGATCTTGAAACTTGTGAAAATTCCAAAGAAAGAGTGGAAATTGAGTATCTTCTGTCCTCACGAATCTTTGTTTCGACTGCAGCCACCAAATCATCAGTGATCACAGAGGGCCGGCCTGAGCGTTCTTTGTCATGGACGTTTTGACGGCCATTTTTAAACTCTCTAACCCATTGACGCACTTTACCTTCACTAATTGCATTCAAGCCATAAACTTCTGTTAACTGACGATGAATTTCTGCAGCTGATAGGCTTCTTGCGGTCAAAAAACGTATCACTGACCGTATCTCACACGCGGCGGGCAATTCAATAATCGTAAACATTATTAAGTAGCACAGCGATGCGTACACGTCAGCTACAGAGCTGCAACTGGCATCAGTGTGAACGGGAAGGATGCCGGCAAGTGGCGCGGTGGATTGTTGCGGCGTCCGCGCGAACTACGGGACTATACGCGCGAACGGTCCTTGCTTAAAAAACAACCCTCGTATTTGCTTCGACCCAATTGCTTCATTTTATGTATAAATATATGGAAACTACATGAAAATCGAAACAAAAACTAATGAAGTTCATCCTGTAAAAGGAATAAGGTAAGATGTCAAATAAGGTGGAGCCTTCAAATGTCCTATCAGTCTGAAATTTGGGTCCTTAGTCAGAATTAAGTACAAAGTTTCAAGCCAATACATACCGGTGGATGCCATAATAATTTTTTCTAGTTATTGAGACATATCTGTTAAATTGGTAGTACTGTGAAGCAAAATAAAATGTTGACAGCTAAGCTGTATTTATTTTGAACACATGAAATTGTTACAAATTTACTCTATAATGTAACCATTAGTACTATTTAAATGGGTATGCACAATAGCCCTAATTTTGCCAGGTTAAATAAACATTAAAATCTGACAGAATGCCCTCTCCAATAATCTTACTATTACAATCCAGGTCACATTCCAACCAGAATTTGAGGAGCTGATTTAATAATTTCATAAAGTTTTCTATCATTTCAGCATTATTAAAATTCTCAGCTCTTAGAATAAAAGAAGTAGAGCATCTACTAAGAGAATGCCATCAACTTTAAATATTGGTACGAATCACTGCATCATAAAATAAAATGTTAAGGACTACTCAGTATGTATTTACTACAAAAGAGATCACCAACATTTTCAGACTAGAAGGAAAGAAAGATAACAAATGAAGAAAGGGTATATTTTAACCCTTTCGTGGGTGGTGGGAAACCTTCTTCCCACTCAACAAATTCAAGTAAAGCATTTGAGGCAAGCGCATTTACCACCTCTGACAAGTGCTGCCATCTGCCAGAAGCTTGAAGAAATATGTTAAAATTGGTTTCTGGTGCATTTTTACATCTTGGTCTGTGTAACACAAATTTCTTGACGATCATCGTGAAATTTGCGTCCATTTTCCAGATGTGTTGGACGAAAGTGCTTTTTTTGTGTATAAATTTTTATTAAAGGAAAGCATTAACAAATTCTGAATACTATTTATGTAATTAGTACCTTTGTAATATTCTCAAGTGTTGCACACAAAAAAATATTGTACATGTAATTTGTAAAGTTAATTTTTTCGAGTGGGAAGTAATCTTCCCATGGCACTGTCCGTTATTAGTATTAGTTGGAGAAGCTCAATAACTTGTTGGGAATATTTGCACTGAATAGGTTTTATATATATCAAATGTAATTATATGGACCCTATCGATGTTCTGTTTGTGGATCTAACCTATTATTTGATAATACATGTAAAAATATTTATTGCTGTGGCCCTAACATTTCAAACTATAATTATAGAGGCATACATTTGAATAACAGTGACATATTTCCTGCCTTGTATGCTTTATTATTTATATGCTTATTCCACATTCAGATGTCTGAATACTTGGACCTGAATAACCAAAGGGATCAAGATGTGGTGTATGATATATTATTTTCATTGCCTGATGGGGTCATTCCATGTCAACTCACACACCTCACGAGTGAGTGCTCATGGATTTTTACAATATTTTGCAGGTGGATTCCCATTTACCAAGTGGTATATTAAAATCAAATTTTAACCCCCTACCTGCTGTGTAACGTTTGAGAAATGAGGGGGAAATTTTAATGTTTCGCTCCCTCTTCTCCTATTTGACTAACCGTAAGTCTGGAACCAATAAAATTAGAAACGTTAATTTGGTATCATTTGAAAGCTTGTAACATGAGCTTTAATATGACATATTACATGATACAAAAGTACAATTTTAATTGTTGAAGGTAATTCAAATTGACCTTTGACCTTGAATATATCAAAAACATATCACTTTAAAAATCTAAAAAAAATATATTTTGTACACACTGATATGTTTCTTATTTGTACCAAGTTTCATATTGGGGAAACTAGGGGATCAGATATTATTTAAACTTCAATGTTACTATGTGTGGCCAAAAATCAAATTACAGTATTTAAAAGTCAGATGTTAGTGTCCAAATGTGTCATAATCCCATGATAATGTTACTTTAACAGAATGAAAGAACCATTTAATCTAATATATATAAAATTACATAAAAAAATCATACAGATTATCATTTAAGTCAAACATGGCTTAAAAATTAGCCTACTTTTTTCTTTTTGACAATGTTTGATTTGCTAGGTTGCTTTCTGCTTCTGAAATTTTATATGTCCTACCAGTTGTTGTACTTGGGTCAACTTTTGTTAAAACTGAGTGCCGGGACACCCACAAAATGTCAGAGTGCGATGGATAAACAAACGATGGTGATGGACCATGTGGGTGTAGAAAACTGATCTGTATTTCATCGGAAGATGTATTCACATTAAGAACACAGCCCAACCACCAGGTAGAATCATACATGCAGGTCACAAATCCTTGTATTTCTTCTAATGGCAATAACATACCTGCAGGAATTACACAAGTCCCAAATGAATATTCACTTGAGTTAGAAAAATACTTCACTTGGAGAATACCCTTTTTAACTGGCACAAATGAATGGAATTGCTGAGTGCCAGGAACTGTCACTGCTTCTGAAAAACGGCCTTCAAGTAACTTCTCTTCAGCGGCATACTCTTCTTGTGTGACATAGGCAAAGCTGATGTTCTGAACGTTTGATTTTGCCCAATCAAATAGTTGACGAGGAGTCATAATTTGTTCACTGTACGGTCTTTGTAAACTGGCCTTTGCTGCTAAACGTTTGACTGTTCCACATATACCATCACATGCACTCTTCCCATGGGAAGTAGCGAAAAAAAAAATGCCATTCAGCCGGAACAGCAAAATCATCTTCATGTAATGTCAGATTTAGAAAATTTTTACAATTCTTGTATTGCCCCGAACATCCGTCAGAGAAATAATATTTTTTTTTTAATAGTAACTTTGCATATCTCTGTTAATTGACTTATAAGGTATTTCTGAAATAGATGGACTGCAACGGTATTGTGTGTCATGCAGACTGAAATAATGGCCAAGTTTTCATGAGATAATTTATTTTTGTCATCTAAGAAATAGGCAACAAAAGGATGAATTGTTGCTTGGACATTATTCCAGTGATAACCTTGTGCTGCATCCTGCAGAATAAATGAATAATTCTGAAAGAACTTTTCTAATGCTCCAGCTTTTAGGAAGTAGTGTCAAGATTGTTATCTTTTCACTTTTCTTTGTTGTGGTCACAAACTTTTCTTGGAGCTGTTGCAAAATTTCACATTTCTCATGATTACAGGTATCAGGATCAATTTTATTCTCATAAATATTAAACACTTTTTCACGAATTGCATCATCAACTTTCTGATATTTATTTTTGCAATAATTAGATGATTCTGAATATCTCCAATGTTTGACTGGTGATTCCCCAATGCTCCGAAGACTTTCATTCAAGCCTTTCAGTGCATATTCTCTTTCATATGTTTCCTCAATTTTCCCTTCCTCATTCACATCTTCCTCACTTTCACTTCCATACGTTGAAGTTGTAGCCTCAGCCTCTATAGGAATGGATCCAGGTTTTTCCTTAGGAGCATCATCCTTCAGCTTTCCCAATTGTTTGCGACAGTCAACACATATCTTTGCTTAAGGCTGAATTGTATGGGGCTTTAGTTCAACGATCCATGGTTGAACTGGTCTTAAACTCTTACGCACACAATGTTTTGGCAGCTGGAAAGAACCAGTTTTGCCATTATATATTCAATGCTGTAGCCAACATTACAAAATTACCTAGTAAACAATGGCGTACTAATGAGTACACTAAAGCAGCTGGAAAGGATTACAACAGACTAACAGAACCAGTTTCTGCCATTATATATTCAATGCTGTAGCCAACAATACAAAATTACCTAGTAAACAATGGTGTACTGATGAGAACAATAAAACAATGCAATCACATGTTTAGGTAAAGAAAATTTGGAAAGCTTTAGATTATTTAAGGAATTAAAACATTTAAAAACCTTTTTAAAATAAAAAAAAATCATTAAACTATTTTTGCATTTTAAGTCATAAGCATGGCCATTAACCCTTTGACTGCTGTAGACGCGTTAACGCGCGTGGCTACTACTGCGCCCAGGTGCTCCAGACGTGTATACACGCGCCGCCTTGCCGCTCTGTCTCTGCTCCAGACGTGTATACACGCGCCGCCTCGCTGCCCTGTCTGTACTCCAGATGTGTTAACACGCTAGCCTCTTAGCGGCCTGGCTATGAAGCCATATTTCTACCCAGGGTGGTTAGTTGTTTTCCTCATTCGGCCCTTGAGCATTGGCAGCTGCGATCTAATTTGTGTTGCTCTTTTCCTTTTAGTTTTCGCTGAGAAAATGGCATACAGTCATTATTTTTTTTAACTGCTTAACGTCTCTTAACAGCGAGGTTTTTAGAAATGTTAAAGAATGGGGGGCAAGGAATGGTAAGGAATTCGGCTATGGCCTTTTGAAGGAAGCATCCCGGCATTCACCTGGAGTGATTTGGGGAAACCATGGAAAACCCAAATCTGGATGCCTAGACGGGGATTTTTGAACCATCGTCCTCCCGAATACGCCGTCGTGTTTGTACCGCGGAAGAAATCATGGAGATTATTACTAGAAGCGACAGTGAATATAATCACTTTAATATGGATGACAGTGATAACCCTTCGACAGGATCTCGATGTAATTTTCCTAAGCTGTGTACATCAGCTAGTGGAAAATGACCATTTTTCAGAGTTTGAAGCTACAGATTGTTCGAGCGAAATGTGTGAAAAAAGAGAATGCTTTAGTGACGTGTTTGACAGCATGTGCTTGTCGATTAAGCTGCAGGACACAAGTGTGGATTACGTTAACATTCCAGCAGTTTGTCATTTTTCCTGATATTTCTAACGGAATATCATATGATATCTAATACTGATGAGACCAACAGATACGCGAGAATCAATTCACACTATATTTTCACTATGAAGTGGTTTAAAAACTTTAGATGTTATATTAACTGTATTTATTTTGTATCTGCGGTTTCAAATCGCAGAGCGACAGCAGAAGAACTCCACACACAACGCTCCAGATGTATTTAGCACACAGCGGTCCGGTCTAATGCGGCATTCCAGCGCAGGTAAACAGCTTAGGCGTAAACAAAGCCGCACTCAGCGAGGGCTCGGCCGGTCGAACCGTAGCAGTTAAAGGGTTAAGAAAACACATAGTTGTTGAAGCCACTATTACTGTTTACAAGTAAACAAAGGATGTTGCCAAAAACTGGTAAAGAAATTACTGAGTTCTTTTTCTCCACCAGTCTTTTTTTTGTGCAGAATTTAACTCTTAATAATTCCTGATCAACTAGTACTCTTTGCAAAAAAGAAAATAATTTTTTTTCGGAATTTTAAAGTATTACTTTAGGTCAGAAGTCAAGCAGAGATATCAAAATCTGTAATATTTGAAACATTGAAGTTTAAATAATATCTGATCCCCTAGTTTCCCCCATATGAAACTTGGCACAAATAAGCAACATAACAATGTGTACAAAATATATTTTTTTTCAGATTTTTTAAATTATATGTTTGGGAAATATTCAAGGTCAAAGGTCAATTTGAATCACCTTCAACATTTAAAATTGTTTTTTTGTATCATGTGATATATCATCATCAACCTTGTTTCAAGATGTTTAAAATGAAGTCAATTTTATGTATGTAATGCAATTAGAACAGTTGTTACATGCATTTGAAAAGTAGTGTGACCATCTAAATTTGATTTTTTGTAATGGTCGCCAATCAAAAAGTACTTGTCTTAAAAATCTAAAAAATTGGATTTTTACTGATATGCTCAAAAACTACCCCTGTTTAAAATTTCAGAAAAATCAATTGGGGTCAACTTGAAAATCCCTTTTTTTTTGGTTGATATGACATGGAATGACCCGATGGTGATGATTCTGATGTGGAGAAAAAGTCCTGAAGCTGCAGATGAACTGAATGCTTTGGATGATTCACACATGGATAGATACAGTAAATCTGAGAATGAAGTTACAGATACAGATTTTGATATTAGTATGCCTGCAATTCCTAATACTAGAGGCGAGTACTCAGATTCGGAAGAAAGTAATGAGGAATTGGGAAGTAACTGTTTGCATTTTCAGAATATCAAAAACAAATTAGTGGTGGATTGTTACAACAAAATTATGGGCGGTGTGGACAGATCTGACCAACTCCGGGAATGATATGCAGTAGGAATGCGTTCTGTCAAGTGGTGGCACAGGATCTTCTAGTTATTATTGGATCTAGCAATAATAAACAGCTTTTATGGAAACAAAACAAAAAATCCAGTAATCATGCTCAACTGACACAGGCTTCACCTTGACAGGCAGTTGTTTGCAGGATTTTCTTGTAGAAAACGGTATGGCTGCAAGTGATATTGATAGGTATGGGGACCCATCAACCAACTGTAAGCAACACTTACAGAAGGTGCAAAAAATTGCAGGACTAAAGTGGCTGAAAAACGCACTAGGTAAATGTGCACAACTAGTGATGTGTCTTTATGCAGTGAACCCAGCTTCAGAAAATTACCTGGGAAGTGAAAGGAGAATTACTGGAGATCGCGATTCCGCCAGAAATACTGCAATGGTCAAACACAAGACTCCACTAGAATTTCTTTCCAAAGTACATTTAACGGTTTCATGCTGGTCCAGGTTGTATTAAAACCTTTATGCTTGAAAATAATGGTCCAGGCTGTATTACAACAGAATTACTGGTTGAAAATAATACGTCTTGCGACTGACTACATCAGTATTCCAACTATATTACTGAATGTTGTTGTAGCAGAATCATGATCTCCAGTAGACCCGTGAAAGGAGCATATTTGTGTATATGTTATATATTTGGGTAATATCTAGATTGCGATACCGCTGCAATCACTAACCGCCTCGCGATGTAAACACTTCCGGAAGGAGAGAGTGTGACGTCACTACATTGCAGAA
Organism: Vandiemenella viatica; assembly: GCA_031002005.1. Lineage (NCBI taxonomy): Eukaryota > Metazoa > Arthropoda > Insecta > Orthoptera > Morabidae > Vandiemenella > Vandiemenella viatica. The sequence goes on from JARYHS010011408.1 coordinate 186,045,005, forward strand.
TGTGAAGTGTTCAGCCTTCGATCGATTTGTGAATACACATTAGGTCATAGAACGTATCCAATAGTAGTAATAATAATTAAAAAAAATGCTGATTAAAAAAGTTAAAGAAAATTATTACTTGCTCACTTAATAATATTATTAAAATATCAACAACATTCCAAACTGATAATTGATATCATTCATTAGTAACGTTCCGTAATGTCGGTTCCTGTAATGTTAACATTATTAGCCACAATTCCATTGATTTGTATTTGATTGCGTTCGTTTGTATTTCCTCGCGTGGCTGAAATTGCTATTAAAATCATTCATACGTCATAAAATATTTATATAAAAAAATATATTTGTGGTTAGGTTGTAACGCGGCCTGGACCATACTACCAGAGATAGATGCGATTTGGAAATTGGATATCAGAAATATCATGTGCGACGGTTACGTTTCACTATGGTCCGGGCTGCATTGAGACGCAATTGACAGTAACAGCGATAGATACGACTTAGGTATCCGCAATAAGGTGTTCAATAGTTACGTTTCACTTTGGTCCAGGCTGCATCGAAACCTCATCACTAATGAATTTATTCCTGTATTACTGGTGCAAAATTAACGATTTCACTATATGAGATGTATTAGCGATGGACTAGTTTCCGTGGAAGACCACGTTAGTGACAGTTAAAGCTGCGCGTGGAACGTATACGTCACATTCAACAAAGTAGTGACGTCATACTCTCTCCATCCGGAAGTGTTTACATCACGAGGCAGTAAGTGATTGCAGCGGTATCGCGATCTAGATATTACCCATATATTTTATGTCAATAAATAAAAATAAAATTGATACACAATGAGTTTTTTTATTACTTCCCACAAGTTCCCCTGCCTCCAATAGGCAAAGACAAAGAAAGAAAGTTGGATTCTCTTCTCCATAGTATTAAGAAGACAGTTCTAGATAGTTTTTAAAATTAATTTGGTTTGTTAGGCTGTCAGGTCTATTTTGCCCGCAGAAGGGTTAATTAAATAACTGAAATGCAGAATAATAGTCAGGGTAATGGAAGTTCATGGAGACAGCATATGGTTAGAATCATGCGTAAAAGACCAAATGATTTGAAAAACGAGAGACAGGTACGAAAATCGGGTATTATCTAACAGGCAATACCGCTCGCTTCGCGCTGTTAACGTGTCGTCATAGTGACGTCACGTTCACGTACAGTCAATTTTTGTGACTATTCGGCCGCTGGTAAGCGGCCGTAGACGTCCGATAACACATCAAACACTGGACATCTGGTTGTGTTATCGGACATCTGCGGCCGCTTACCAGCGGCCGCCTGCATCTGATCCACCTTCGGGATATCAGTTTATGTTGATATTGTACAGTTTTAAATTATTGTGACCGAGCGTAGCGAGGGCACAATACACACAAAAATTGACTGTACGTGAATGTGACGTCACTATGACGACACGTTAACAGCGCGAAGCGAGCGGTATTGCCTGTTAGATAAAACCCCGAAAATCGGTATCATATATGCAAGTTGTCAACAGTAACACTCATTAAAGGCCTAAAATATTGACAAAGTTGTAGGACACATTGTTTCATTGCACTTACATCACTGCATATGTTTAAACTATTACACTGGACTAACTTATATGTTAGAGCGACTATGAATCTTCTCCGATACTTTGGAAATCATTTTCTTCACCTGGGAATAAACTGAGAACACTAAGAACATACCCGCCGGAACGCAAAATCTTAATGTAGTAAGTAAATGTTAAGCAGGGAGCATGATTTTTACTTTAAGAAGTAGAAACTATTTTACGAGCTTATTTTAACCTCAATCACACGACGTGTATCATCTATACCTTACGAAATGTATTTGAATTTTAGATTTGCTCCACGAATGACGCCAGTAAAATTTTTATGACGTCATGCTATAACTAATCGGTAGTCCAAATTAAGCAATACAAACAGAAAACACATAAATTTTAGGTTGAACAGTAAATATTATACGTCACTACACTAAATAAAACACCGAAACACTAATACTTTCTCACACACAAACAATAATACAACTTACAGAAAGAGTTTTTCTTTTTAGTCAAGATCCAAAGATACCATTTATATTAAAAAAGATTAATAAATTCTAATCCAAATGACAATAACAATGTCATTAACGGTTTGTAGATCGTTAAACATAAACTGAATGGTTTTTGCGCAAACCAAACACTTAACAATGTTTTATATGCTAGTAAAATTGGGCAATGTTTTTCAATAATAGAACAAGTTGCAAGGACACACAAAATTCAATAAATAGAATAAAAGTATAATGTTTCAATAAAATAAAAGAGTAAAAATATAGCTATTAGTCATGTGGTGCCAAATACCCATCAGAGCGCATTACGTCACTCATCAGTAATCATGTCTCCCCCCCCCCCCCCCACAGATGAAGGAACGCACCAGTAAATATCCAGACAGTCAGTGTATCGTGAAGGAAAAGTCACCATCTACATCACCGACGACGGAAGTTACTGACAAGGAAATTTCACCAGTTGCCGGAACACAAAGAAGAGCAAGAGATGTCGGTCAGCACAGACCACTTTCAGCGAAGAAGAAGATCTCGTTGTGGAAGGCCCTGTGGTGCCACTCGCCATTATTGAAACTGGACAACCATAGCCAGCAGGATACGTTGTCAGTCTATGCTGCCGGTTATGTGTTGGCCAGCAAAAATGGATTCCGCGTCAGCCTACACTGCCCCATCGATTTCTCTGTAGTGAAAGAGTTCCAAAGGATAGAAATATTGGCTACCATGGAGTGGCCAAAGGACAAGGTTCCCTCCAACAGCCAAAAGTAGTCATTCGCCTATCAGGAAAAATGATGACGTAGCGCAGACCCCGCGCGGTATGTCGCTAGGTCCATCATCCACCGACAGAAATTTCATGAATTTATGTATTTTCGTTTGGTACACACCTCTCATTTTCACTATCATTTAGAAGATTTTCCTCGAGCTTCGTGATGGGTAAAGAAAAAGCGAAAAACGTGCGGCGGTCAAGCAGAGAACAGCCGCCATTGTTCGCAATCTTGCCGCTTCCGAGCAATTGGAGCCACAGTTGCTCAAGATACCGGAAACACTTAATGGAAACATGTGTGGCACGAGTCTTCGAATAAATTAGTCTTATGGATAGACGACGCGGAAACACGCCGTCCGCAGGGACCCCGTCTATATGGAGACAGTCGTTGCCTCAGAACTCGCCTGCCAAGGAGTGGGGGGCGAGCCAGGTCTACCAGAAGCGGTGTGCGAGTACGAAGGAGAAGATTCCTCAAAAACTGCCAACAGACATGCGACACAATACTTAGGACACCTTCAAGAATGGATGAGCAAGTGGTGGATCAAGCCAAACCCTGTCAAAACACAGACAATACTATTCAGACACAGGAACTTAACACAAAAACGAACGCAAAAGCCGGAAGAAATACAACTCATCCTTTGGCTACAATAGTTACGACTGACAGACTGCGCGAGTTACCTAGGAATACACATAGACAAATACCTCAACTGGAAAACCCACATCAGGGAAATACTAAATAAAATAAGGAAAAGACAAAACCTTATTGGTACAAGGACGCTTTTTCGGATGCAGCGACCAGGCGACTATACACACAAGATGTACATAAGACGACCCATAGAATATGCAGCAATACCACTTGCAAGAATCAACAAAACCACAACCTACAGACTACACGCGACAGAAAGACGACTACTGAGAAGTATACTAAAACTACACTACTGAACACCCTCGGAAGCGGTATACGAGGCAGCCAAAATAACCCCATTACAGACGAGGCTGGAGATCCAAAGAGCGAAATATGGATACAAAATAATGAAAAACATACAGGACATGGTAAACCTTATTAACGCAAACCAAGAACAACTGCCAAGCCAAAATACAAATTCTTATACCCACCAAGAACAATAGTCTTAAACACGAAACATACCTTTTCAGACACAGACGAACATGAAAATAAACTTACGAAAGACGAGCAACTTCCATTTCACCTTGACGTAGGACCGGGTCCAGGTGCACCATACCAACAATAAAACTACTGTAGAATAGTAGAAAAGAAGCACAAGCAATAACTGGCATAAAAAGGGAAAAGCTGTCCAAGAAAAACCAAACCGTACTACTCACCAGAAACCTCTTAACAACATTGAATATATATAAAGCAAAAACAGTAGAAGAAAATTGAATTAGATAATTATGTAAATTAAAAGAAATACCCAACTTATAAAAAGAAAAATAATAATAAAAAATAGTTTATACAAAAGTGTAATAGAATAGAATTATTTAGTATTGGGATTTAATAGAATAGGATTTAAAAACAATATTATATAAATGAACAAATTATATGTAAATGTTGTAAAATGATGCAAATTAATAAAAAATATTAATGTAAAACCTCAGGCTGAAAAGAGCCCCTGCTCTCCAGCAGCCCGCCTCCAACCTTCAGTTGGGGAGTGAAACATAAAAAAAGTATTCTTTCGAATTTGCTGCCAAATTGAAGATCATCATGTTTCTGGGGTTGAAATCCGTCAGAATTGAAAAGAAGTTCGTTCAATGTTTTAACTACTAGGGATTCAAACACCCGTCCTAGCCGAAGGTTCCCCAGATCATTGTGTATGAGACTGCGGGCTACTTCAAAACTAAGAGCTCAGGAAGAAGTTAGTGGGAAATATGAACCTAGCCTACTAAGCATCCTTTATGAAATATCAGGTGTATAACTAGACTGACTTTTCTTATATAAACGGATACATTAGATGGAGGAAGATGCAGTATCACACATATGAGTTCGACAGCCGCAAAGAACCGCTGAAGGTAGTAATGAGACAACTGCCGAGCGACATGGATGAAAACGAAATGCGCGACGAGCTAGTAAATCTGCAATTTCCAACGAAAAGTGTTTCTGAACTGACCAAATTTGACAAAGAGAAGAACGATAGGGTGCCCATGCCACTCTACATGGTGACGGTTGAAAATACTGAAGCAGCGAAGAGAATTTACGATATAGACAAATTTCTGCATCTCAAGGTGAAAGCAGAAGTATACAAAACACCAGAGGGGCCCTCCCAGTGCCACCGCTGTTAAAAATTTGAACATGGTCGGTCATATTGCCGAATAAATCCTCGTTGTGTTAAGTGCTTTGTGGAACACCTCACAAAAATATGTACCAAAACAAAAGACAAACCTCGCATGTGTTCGAACTGCACTGGACAGCATCCTAAGAGCTATCGCGACTATCCACAGTATAAGAAAACGAGAAATGCCAGACTCCAGCAACAAAAGCGGGAGAAGGCTGATACAACAAAGCATCAAACGTCTCTGACAGGCAGCAGTTTCTCTCCCTCCCACCAAAGACGACCGCATAGACCAACCAGAGGCACAAAAATCAGACGGACAACAACAAATAGACAGACTGCAATCAGGACCAAAACAACCAATCAAAACCTGAAATTTGACTTTTGAAAGGTGATAAACACGATCAAATTTCGAGAGGCCGACAGTATGTTAGAAATGGGACTTATCCTAGCACAAGCCGTCAGTGAGTTCTTCCGCGATGGCGAGACAAAATAAATCAACATTAAACACTTACCTGGAAATTTCGAATTTCAAATAAGAAACTAGAGCTACTAAATTACCTGGATGATAATGACACTGACATAGCCCTCATCGCGAAAATTCACCTAAACCCCGGCAATGACTTCAGGATGAGGAACTACATTGTAACATGCACAGATCGCAGACGCACGGAGGCGGCACTGCTGTCCAGATCGAAAAAAAGGCTCCACAGAGACCTTCCTGCCGCATGAATTGGTGACCTGGAACACACGGCTATCGAACTTGTAGTAAACTGGGAACTTTTACATCTGGTCGAAGTCTACAACCCACCAAGTAAGGAACTCAAACAGGAAAATGTGCAAGCACTGTTAGATAGGAATGAAACAGTAATACTAGGAGGTGGCTTGAATTTCAAGAGCCAGATCTGGCATAGTAGACTTACCAATCGGAATGGAAGGGGGCTACTCGGGGTGCTACACTCTAACAGAAATGTTGAAGTGCTAGCACCCGACGTACAGGTACCAACACACTTCCCGAGTGGGGCATGGCAGTCTGATGGCCTGGACGTATTCGTTGTGAAAGTACTAGGTTCGCAGACGGAAATATCACTCCGATCACAATCTGATTCTTCTGTCAGTCAAGCTACAAGAATCACAGAAAACCTACAAAAGCTTCCAGACCACTTTAAAGTCGACGTCACGCTGCACCTCAGGTATATACCTGTTCTAGATTCAACGCTAAAAATAGACGACGCTGTAAACAAATTCATCAAAGTAGTGAAGAATGCACAATGCAGTGGACAACAAAAACTGTAATCCCCGACGACAAACCAGAAATACCAGACCATATAAAAAACCTGATAAAGCAACAAAAAAAAAAAGTCCGCAAGAGTTGGCAGCGATGGCGCGATTCGACCACATACCAGATGAAATCAGAGAGACTCTAAAAGTCCACAGACATCAAGACTGACAAAAGAAAACCGCAGCAGTACAAAACAACAACAGAAGGATACGGGAACTTGCGAAATCAGTCAGAAAACCATCAGAACGTATTCGGCCTCTACGTTGACCACAACCTGGAAGGCATAAATCCTTGCTGACACGTTAGGAACTCACTTTAAATCGAATGAAATAGCTGACGATGTAAGTGAATCACACAAAGAATAAGTTCCGAGTGTAGTAAACCGCCTGATCAACTACGGACCGCAGAACTTTGTGCAAAAAACGAATGACGAGGAGGTGTAGTATATCGAAAAAGACCTAAATTCGAGGAAGGCCGCGGGGCACGACAAGATATCTGCCCTCCAAGTCAAAAATTTTCCTCCACAAGCAATTGGTACCTAACGACGATCTACAACGCATGTCTTCACCTAAGTTACTTTCTTAAGGACTGGAAAATAACTAAAATGGTAGCTATTCCCAAAGCAAACAAGAGTAGGATAATGGCGGAAAATTAATCGAAACCAACATCATCATCGTAACTCAGCAATTTGTTTTCAGAAAGTACTATTCACCAATGTACAAGGCTTGTGGTGACATCTGCAAAGAAAAGCATGCAGGTAGTGGTACTGTTCCAAAGTTTACTGACATAGAGAAAGCTTTCGACAGAGTTTGGCATGAGTGCCAACTATATAAACTACATTAGTGTAACATGCCAGACAATACGATAAATCTACTGCGTTCCTATCTAACTGACTGAAAATTCTTTGTGTATCATGGGCAAGGAAACAGCACACTTAAGGACATGGAAGCTGGAGTCCCACAGGGAAACAGGATTGGACCCCCACTGTTTATCCTATATGCAAATGAGTCCACAGACGACCGAAAGAAAAATATTCTTATATGCTGATGGCACCACAATTTACGAAAACAACCAGAACCTGAAATACGATATAGCAAAAGTACAGAGGCACTTAGAAAAGCTAACTCAGTGGTGTAACTTGTGGCGCATCAAGGTAAATAAAGCCAAATGCCAACCAATAATATTTTCAACGAGAATTAAAATTCCCGACATAAAGCTGAACATAAAAGACTTGGAATTGAACTGGGTTGACGAAGTCAAGTACTTGGGACTGCGACTATGCAGGAAGCTCACGTGGGGTAAACACATAGCTGACATAAAAAACAAATCGCGAGCAAAACTAATCGACCTCTTTCCCCTTCTGAGAGGTGACAGCCTATCCACAGCGACAAAACTCCTCCTTTACCGTGCGATAATCCAAACCACATTCCTTTATGGGTCGGATTGTCATGAAAAAAAAATAAAAAAAAATCAGGCAATGGAAAACAGAGCACCATCCTGGAAGTACCTAGCTACTTGAACAAAAGGAAGTCACAAGGGCCCTCTGTTTTCCAACTACTGAGACTATCAAAGCAAAATCGGAGATATTTTTCAAAAAATGTTCTGTCCCCCAACACCACTTAATAGCAGAAATAAGAGATGAATCCAAGGAAATGAGAAATATCAAGTGACCGATACTAACACTGACGAGGCAATACCATATCCACTAGAGCCCACCACCAAAACCCCAAGTCTTCCTTTATGTGTACATAGGCACCCATCAGTTATGAGCAGGTCCCACTAGGGAAATTCACTAAACATCGATGCATCGTATCCATTCGATGTTTACAGTACGATAAATCGAATTAATTCGATGTTTTGACACAGAATTTTTCTATTCGATGCATAGATTTTTTAATAAAACATCGAATCATTAAAAATTAACTCTGACTAATAACGACAAAAATAATAGAAATAAATGTTAAGATTACTGAATGTATTCAAAATTAAATTATGTATATTTGAAGTAACTGTAATTAACAGATGGTGACACCTGTGAGCAACTAGTGGGACATAACCGCGGTGAAGATGAATGTTTGTTATGGTTGGCTATCCTGTCCATATGAGTGAATGAATAAAATCAATTTCATAGGTTCACTACTACTACTTTTTTTATGGTAATAATGGTTTGGTTTCGTAATAAAATATTTCTTTTAATCTGTAGTTTCTGTCTCGATGAAAATGCTGTACCTCACTTATACTCGTACACCACTACTTAAGCAAGCAGTATCATAAAATTATTTTTTTTTAATGTTGGGTGAACAGTAACGCTCTGGCCTTGCACTGGGGAGGACGAGGGTTCGAATCCCCGTCTGGGCATCCAGAGTTGGGTTTTCCCTGGTATTCCTAAATCGAATGCCGGGATGCTTCCTTTAAAGGGCCTGGTCGAATTCCTTCCTGTTCCTTGCCCCCAGTCTTTTCCCGCCTCTAATGACCTCAACGTCGACGAGGCGTAAAGCCATCAACAAAAAAGTATAATATTAAACACGTCTTTACAGCTACAGCATTACACTGCTGGTATAGTGTTATTCTAGGTTCACACAATCCAAACGAAAGACAATGAACTATCTGCGTTCTACTGGAAGTGGTGAATATCAAACTATTGTCACATTTTCTCTAGGCAATTTTAAAGGGACAGGCAAGAGATAAATGAAACGACATTTGCCAGCGAATATTGTTAGTTTGTATGTTTTGAGCTAAGAATAACGTAAAAGTATTCGATGTTGAAAAAACATAGATATTTTTAAGCGATGCATCGAAAAACATCGATGTACTTTCTAAGTGGACTCCCCTAGGTCCCACATGTATAAACAACAACTCTCCAATAGTTTAAGTAGGCCATTTCGTACAGATCTTAACCTCCAGTAGGTTAATTACGTTAAGCTCAATTAACTTAGGTACCCCTGTAAATATTAAAATGTAAATAACCTTAAATTGGCTTAGAATAAAACTCACAAAATTTAAAAATTTAAAAACATAGTAGAGTTAGGATCAATTAGAATTAGATTTGTTTAAATGAATAGGAATCCTGGCTAAAGAAAGGCAGAAGGGCTTTGCCTAATCAGACGACGAAAAAATCCTGACAAGGAAAAGTCACGTCAACAATCCCACTAGAGACAACAGTATAAGGAACAATCCTGGGACTGTCGAAAACAACGTAGCTACGCTACACCAGATGACGCTGCCGCTGCTGATACACCACCACTCAACTTAACTCAACAACTCGCATAACACAACAACAGCCACGAGCGCTGCACGCACCGTTCGCACGCCGAGCTCCACGTTTGCCACCAGAGCGCAGCAGCGCTGTGCCGTCTACACCCATTGTAAAGCCCGAGCGCTGGCTCAGTCACCGTAAGGCACTGACAATGAGGGCATCGCTTTGAGCGACCTCTCAAGCGAGGGGAACGCTTGGGGCCTGGCGGCCTCTACACCTTCGAAAAAGCAAAGTAAATTTATCAATTTGTGGACTGCCACAAACAAAAGAAAAATTTGTCATCAGCTGATCCTGTCTGGTAGATTAGATACTGCGCAATGGACAGAGTGTTAGGGACTGTTAGTCAGGGATTTAGTGAGCCAGGGGCCTGCTCACGTCAGATAACCCCGCGTTCACAGAGATTAGGTCAAGCGATTAGGATAAGAGTAGGATTGTAAATAATTATTAGTATAAGAACTTCTGATACCTCGTCTGCCACGGTGCCCGTAACTTCCGAGGCCTTGGTCCCCATTCCCGTCCTACCTCAACCACCCAAACGTCAGCGTGCTAACGACTCGGGTGCTGAAGTGATCGAAACCGAAGACCCGGTAACCATTGCTAATGTGCCAATAGGGAATAGATATGAAACCCTCACACACCTGAAAAGTTCCGAAAGTGACACACAATGTGAAAACCAAAGGTAGCAAACACATTAGCCCAAGGTCCCACCCATAATAGTGTATGAAACGGCTGGGTACATGAAAACAGTGGAAGACTTCATCACAAGGTGTACAATGAGATTTCAAAACTCTTCATGCATTTTTCTCAAACAAGAATACATATGAACAATATTCACAGATAAAGCCACTGAAAGTAGTCAGCAGGCAGATGCCCATAGACGTCAGTACTTCTGAAATCCAGAAATACTTAATTGCACTTGGGTTACCAGTAAAAAATGTTTCCCAGCGCTCCAAGTTTGTTAAAGAACTGTATGACCGTATACCCATGCCGCAATACCTAGTTAGCTTGGACCACAGAGACGAGGGGAGCAAAATATACAAACTGGAAAGTTTTATGCATCTCAAAGTTAAAGTCTAATCGTACAGTAAGTCTAATCGTCCATCACAATGCCATCGCTGTGAGCTTTATGGCCATGGTCAAAATAACTGCAGAATACAAAAATGAATAAAATGCTGCTGGGATCACTTCACCAAAGATTGCAACAAACGAAAGATGAGCCGCCTAAGTGTCGAACTGTGGTGATCAGCACCTGGTCAGTTACTGGGGCTGTCCACACTATAAGAAAATAGAGCAGGCCCGAAATACAAAGCTGCAACAACTAAAACGTCAGAAAGAAGAAGCCAACAACACTTCTCAGGGCAATGACACTCCAAACGTGTCAGACAAGACGCAGTTCCCCTCCCTTCCCGACAGACCAAATCTCTGTAACAAAAACACAGACGAAAAACAAATACAATAGACTGCAAATAATGAGAAGGCAGACGACAAACAAAAACACTCGACTGCAAAAAATGTAAACGGGTACAAGAAATCACATGACAAAACAGTTAACAAGTCTTGAGGGACAAGTGGTTTTAAATCCGATCTACTATATCTGGTTACTTTTCTGAAGGAGTCAAACCTCAAAAAGATAATGCACACAGTGAAAACTATTTTGCGGAAACTTAAAAAGGCAACTGAATCCACAGAAAATACACTAATTCTCCTAGAAGCCCAGCTGACTACCTCAACGATGAAGATGCAAAATAAACTGAGACTAAACATACTAGCTTGGAATGCCAATGACATTACCAATAAAAGACTAGAACGTCTCGAGTTTCTGAAACAAAATGACATTGCTCTCATAGGAGAAACCCATCTGAAGCCAGAAAATGACTTCAGGTTGAGAAAGTATGCAGTAACACGAACTGGCGGACTGACGAGGGGAGGCAGCAGTGCTGTCTTAACCAAATGCAGGCTGGTCCACATAGATCTTCCCGCTGCACAAACAGGTGTCCTGGAGCATACTGGCATTAAAATCAAGTTCAGGGGGGACCGCACCCATCTAGTAGCAGCTTACAATCCACCGACCAAAATATTAAAGCCGGAAAACGTGCAAACTGTGATAGACAGGAATAACATCGTGATACTGGATGGTGACTTGAATGCCAGAACCAGATCTGGCATAGCCGTACTAACAATCGGAACGGAGAGGGGTTGCACACGGTACTGCACGGCAACAGAAATGTGTGCACCAACTTACTTCCCGAGTATGGCAGGATATCAGCCCGATGTCGTGGATGTATTCGTAGTGAAAGGACTGAGATGCCAGCGGGAGATCTCAAGCCACTGACACCTCAGTTCTGATCACAATCCGATTCTTCTGTCAGTCCCACTACAGACACCAGAACAACCACAAACTTGGACATGCTTCCACCAACTGGGACAACTATAAAGAAGATGTCTCGTTCCGTGTGGGGAACATAACGCGTCCCAAATCAATAAAGCAAATAGCTGATGCCGTTGCCAAGCTTGGCTTAGACATCCATGACTGTACCAAGAACAAACCAATAACAATCGAAACTTTTACCAGTGATCAGACGCCACAACTCATCAGAGCCCTGATCAACCTCAAGAACCGGATTATCGGATAAGGAAGCGATGGCAGCGTTGGCGTGTCCTGGCTGACAGAAGGATGGTCAACCACCTGGTAGATGAAATTAGAGAGAATCTGAATCAACATAGAGGGATAGTATGGGAAAAGAAACTGGAAGCAACGCAAAATGACAGTAGGAAGCTATGGAAGTTAGTTAAATCACTAACAAAAACATCGGAACCAATCAGACCACTGAAAGGATCCCAAGGCCTTGTGTTCGACCTACCTGGGATACTTGCGGACTCACTAGAAGCACAGTTCAAGCCCAACGCGATCGAAAACGTACAAAAAATGTTCAATCGCGACATCAACAATGATCGGGATGATACGGTCCAACAACCAACGGAAGAAGAGATTATTGACAGCATACGTAGGCTCCTATCCAAAAAGGCTTCCGGCTATGACAATATCTTCCCTATCAAAATAAAAAACCTGGCTCCACTAGCCATTACAGTAGAATCCTGACAGCTTGCCTGAACCGGTGCTATGTTTCCAAGGCCTGGAAAGTGTCTAAAGTAATTGCATTACCCAAAGCCGGCAAATACAACACCACAAAATTTTAGGCCAATATCATTGCTTTCGATCCATGCAAAAGTATTTGAGTGTGTAATATTCAACCGTCTAAATAGATTCTTACATGAAAACAGTATCATTATAGGACAACAATTTGATTTTAGGAAAGAACACAGTACTGTGCACCAATGTACCATGCTAGTGGAGCACATCTGCGAAGAAAAGCAGGCAGGAAATGACACTGTTGCAGTCTTTCTCGACGTAGAGAAAGCTTTTAACCGAGTTTATAGCAGAGAGAAAATTCCCAAAGCATGATAGATGTCAACTTACCTCAAGGGAGTGTCCTTGGGCCGGTTTTATACATGTCTACGCAAATGATATACCACACCATATCCTAAGCAATATTTACCTCTACACTGACGGTACAGCTGTGTATGCCAGTGACAGGAATGTTAATTGCGCAACAAAGAAAGTACAACGACATCTGGAAATCCAAACACAATGGTGCAACCACTAGCGCATTAAAATCAATGAAAACAAATGTCAACCTATATAGTTCTCTAACCAACTTAATACACCTGAACTGCAGCTAAGAATCGACGACGTTGACATTGTCTGGCAACAATACATAAAATACCTTGGACTGCTACTAGACAAGCGGCTGTCGTGTAAAAAACACATAGATGACGTAAAAAACAAAAGTCTCGTCAAGCTTGCCGGCCTCTACCCGGTCCTAAAAGGTGACGCTCTACACGTGGATTCAAAAATGCTCTTGTAGCGTGCTGTAATCTAACCGACATTTTTATACGGTTCCGAAATATGGAGCATGGCAGCCGATTTTCACGTTAAAAAACTGCAGGTACTCGAAAACAGGGTGCTGCGTGTTATCTCAGATGCACCACATTACCTACCAAACAGGGAAATGCGCACAATACTCAGTTGGCCATCACTAACTGAGTAGATAAAAAGAAAATCAATAGCTTTCTATGAAAAATCTTCTCGATCAGACAGCCAAGTGATTTCTGAAATTGGCCAGGAAACAGCAGAAATACACCCCTGTAAAAGCCAAAACTCACGCTGACTCGAGAATTTAGTTTTAAGACCCCAAAAGACCTAAAAAAATCCTCCAACCCTCTAGTAGTATTAGTGGTAGGACACTCACCAGTTAAGAGTAGGTCTCCAGAATAATTATTACCTCCTTTAGTATTTTCAGTAAGCCCCTAAATGTACGTACATATACCCACTAATAGTATTAGATAGGTACCCCTGTTAATTACGCCCCATATAAATACAATACTAAGTTCTCCTCCATTAGTTTTAGATAAGGACAAAAAAAAAATAGATATCAATACAATTCTCGATATCTCAATAAGCCAGTTTTAATAATGGAATGTCCTGGCACACTGTTGACAGGATGGGCTACGCCTATACCGATGATGTCTATCTGTCTCTCTGTTACTGACACCACTCGGCACTCCGAGGCGAGAGGACAGCACAGATGCACTACACCCGCAGCGCTTCCCGCCGCAGACGTATTGGCCGCTGCACTGGCACAGCTGGCGCAACCAGTGGCCGTTGCAGTCACTACGATTAGAGAAATGATTGCGAGTGCAACGGTGCAAGCCGTCGCTCTCGCCTTCACACGTCAAGACACTGCAGAGCAACAAGTAGGAGACAATAATCGACGCTAATGACATCATTCCAGCCAGAAACTGTAGGGGCAGATGTCGCAAATGGGGGCAGTCAACACCCTTCGGCGTTTGCAGTGACATCGCTCTCCTTTATTGTAAAACTAGCTTGCTTGATATCGGGTTTGGCCGGTAACATATGTATTATACCCGTCACGTCTATCCAACAGATGTGACTACTCAGCTATGCTAGGGGAGAAATCTGCACCGACAGTGGTGGAAAACATTACCTACGGATCTTTCAATCCTGAAAACCGCCCAAAACCTACGCGGAAGCCGGCAGCCATTGTAACCGGCATTTAAGCCAGCATTCAGGAACGACTTGAGGTGAAGATCTCAGCGGCTGCCAGCAGTCATAACACAATGGCGGTTTACATGGCCAACCGACACAATCATACTAACTCCAGATAACGCAGCCTAAGACAGGTGGTCATACAAGTCACCCAGCATGCAGTCTCCCAAAAAAGCAACTTGACGTCAATGCACAAACAAAAGCCGTCAACGAAGTACCAAAAGGAAGTAGCCACGTAGCCTATATTCCTTGATGCGCTGCTCTCCCCTGCTCCAAGTACTCTGCCGAAAATGACTGTCGGCGCAACCAAGACCAGAAGATCCCACCTTGGATTAGGGACCAATCTAAATTCAGACACAGTGGAACAGTGATGGCCATGGCTGACCCATGACGACTGAAAATCATCCTGCCCTGCCCATCTAACTTCGCGGCAGTCACCAAGGCAATGCACGATGTAGGCATCCGTTACGTGACTAAGCTACAATGCCGCGACAGCAAGAAGCTGACTGAAGTCCCAATATGGAAGACCACTGAAATAACGTAATGCAGTCCTGTTCATTGCTTCCGCTGCTAGAATTTCGGACACTACGCCTACGAAAACACTGAAGCTCTGAGGCGCGTGCGATGCATTGGTGGTCATAAAGTTGCAGACTGCGTAATTCAATGCCAAGATGCCACCTGCTGCAAGTGCGGGGCCATGCATATTACAGCTTACTGATGCTGCAGCTCACGTAAGCAGCCGGTACGGAAACATCAAATAAAGAAACGTGGGGTCTATGCGCAGCCCGCAGCAAACCATGAAACCAACAGAACTCTCCAACCGGCTGCCCTGAGAACTCGGCAACGCCAGCAGAACAACAAGAACGCTGCGAGAACTCTACAACGACAGCACAAAAAACACGCTGCGTAACGCAACACGTGCCCCTCCGTGTCTCACCGAGACATTAATACGAGCAGCGGCGCACGCCGTGACTCCTGCAGAAACGACGACCCTGAACCAGATCAACGAGACGCCAAGCTCATTAATCTGCTCACACAACTCGTCACTCTGCTGCCTTCTGAACGCAGAGGCTCGCGCTGTACTACCAGATAGTCGCCTAGACTCCTCTTCTGGCGGCGCTGACCATTCCTGCTACTATGAGGAACTTAAATTGGACACCACCAGCCATGGGGGGAGATATCCCATACCTACTGTGATCATAAAATCAATATAACCGGTCAAGTCCAGCAATGACATAAAAAATTAGGACAACCTACGAGATAGTTTTGGAAGGGGATGCACCAAAACGCATAAACGAACAACGCGCTGGGAATAACGTTTATCCAAATGACTATGCCGTGAAAAACCTTCAGAAGTCACTTCACAATGGTGATAGTGGCTATTTAATTTAATTAAATTTCATTTAATTGCCATAGAGCGAACGCTGTAGTCACAATTTCTCTACACATCCATTTTCCAGTTTACTTCTCCCACCTTCTTTTACTCTTTACTAATTTCAACTTTTAATTCGTGTCTTTGGCAAATTATTCATCATTTACTTAGTAATTTAAACCCTTACATAAAGAAGGAAACATTATCACACACATATGCCTGAAATCGAATAGCACCTACTGGTCATGGTAAACTTTTCCCTTCCCTGGAATTCTCCTTTTTCCCTTCCCTACAATTCTCCTCATAGATCCATCAATACCATTCCAAGTATCATCACCTATAGATGCCTTGTACTTTACTATAACTCTCTTCACCATCATCCATTTAACCTTCTTTAACATAACATTTTTCTTACCTATAGCTTTACATCTTTTGTCGTAATAGTTACTGATAGTATTCTGCGGCAATTTCCAGAGATAAACCTAGTAGCCCTTCTGTACCCCATCCAGCTTCTGTATTTGACACCCAAATTGGTTGTCCCATTCTACACCACCATATTCAAGCAATGGTCTGGCCTAAGTATGTTCCACAAATCCTTTAATTCCCTGCTATATCACCTCATAACTCTTTCCGAAGAGTGAATGATTTTGAAACCTTTTCCTGCTACCCTTTCCATGAGTCTTCCCCAGTTATGATTGTTATCAAATGTTATGGCAAGGTATTTGCGTTTCAAGTTTTCAACAGGCAACTATTTCTCCATTTCACAATCAAACTTTAGTTTTCTTATCTGTGTACCTAATACGCTGACTCTTCTTTGCATTTATCTTCATCCAATGTTGCCACTAACAGCTAAAAAACCTGTCCAGATCACGCTGCAGCTTTTTACATTCTTCTATCGTTTTTACCCTATTTTATAACGTTATATCGTCTGCAAACAATTTTAACAACCACAACACAATTATTCATTAGCATAACTAGTAAAAATGGTGGCGATACATTGTCCCATGGAACCGCTACATTCATTCTATATCTTTTCATATTGCATTTTCTACCCTAACATTTTACTTTCTACCTTCATTCTACCCAGCATATCTTTTTCATCCTCTCCAACAGATTTTTCCGAATTGCAGCATTTTATTGCTCATTCTGCCAAAAGCCTTTGAAAGATTTAGTGCTACACTATCAATTTGGTCTCCCTTGCCCATGTCATCCGAAATATCTTCGATGTAGCCTATTAACTGAGATTCAAATGAATATCCTTGCCATAAGCCATGATGCCCGCTTAAAAGCCACATATGTTCCTCACAGACTTTTTTCTTGTGGTTTCATATCAATCTCTCCATTAATTTACCTACCGCTGATGTCAAACTTATTGGCCTATAATCCTCATACCTCTTTATATGTGCCGGCTCTATCATTTTGCCAGTTATCTGGTTAGCAGAAAGTATCTGTACAACGTTTCGAGATAACGTACAACGTCACATCGAGCTGTATTTAAGACATCCGTAGTAATATTATCTATACCAGCCACTTTATGCTATTTCAGCTTTTTTAGTTCCTTCATGAATCCTCAGAATGAGTTACACATTTTTTTAGTTTGCTCATTATGTGGATAAGCTCGTTCTCCGATTTACCCTCCCATTTCTGAACTATAATCTCTAATAGTGCCATTAAACCAGTTACTTGATATCTCTGCTTTTCGCAATTTCTCAGTAACTTCTTCTCCCTCATTATCTACTCGTATAATTGTCAGAACATCATTGTGGTCATTTAATCCTACAGTTCATCAGAATCATTCTTATTACTGGCTTTCTGATGTTTTCAGCATTAATCTGCACCTTCCAAATTCTGCGTCCGTCTGTTATTGTTTCAAAAGCTACATCTATTTCTTTATCATTAGCGATTTTTTCCACAATGGTTCTACAATCAGTATCCCTTTGATCACATAATTTTATCCTCTCACCAGCAGTCCTTAACCTAAAAATGTAAAGTTCTGATATCATCATCAGCGAAAGTGGGCTTCCTTTACAGCTTTAGCTAACAACTCAGAAAGAACTCTCTGGCACCTACTGTTTAGATGTCTTGTAGGTGATGTCTTGTGAAACCACACCTACCAATGGTATCCACAGGCACAACCCCCAAGAGAGAAATAATACTTTTTCCAAGTAGTACCTCCGTTTCTACGATTGCCCGCTTCAACTGTATCGGGTCACGCGACTTTTTACCTGCGTGAGCTCATCCCTGATATGCCGCACCTGTTTCAAAACTCTCTTCTGGACGCTCTGTATACTATAACTTACATATCTGTTGATACTATTTCCCACACCTCCCACTATAATTACTCTATTCTCCTTAATGAAGCACCTACTATGAGAACCTATATCCTTTATTACCTGACTTAATTTTGTACTAAGTTTTTTTTTAAAAAAACTTGTGTCTATTTGATCCTGCAGAGATGGCCTGCACCTCTGCATTGGCTACTACCAACCAACAGGACTTCCTATTTTTTCCTTGCATGCCTAAATTCCTAAAGGCCTGCTGCATCTTACCTCCTCGTACATCTACATGAGGTTCTTCACCTCCGGACTCCAGTAATGGACCTAATCTATTTCTCCCAACAATTTTTGAAGTGTCTGGCTTCTTGAACCCTACTACTTGTTATCAGTTCCCAACCATCCTTCTCACCCTCACCACTGAATCCCCCCTCTCTCTCTCTCCTTAATACCTCTATAAGTTTGGCCTCAAGGACCCAATGAGCTGTCATCATCCTGGATGAGGAAGCCAAGATATGACATTTCCCCTAATTAGTAGGGAACAATTGGTTGTCGGCAATTGTGAGGATAACCCCCGAAGAATTGTGTAGATTATTAACATTTCCACGCTAATACGGGTTGACAGCGTGTGTTTGGACAAACTCATCACCAACTCATCACCAACTCATACACGTTGTATCTCATATAATTTTAATTATAATCCAATCATTGAGTTTATACTAGCCCAAAAAAGATAGAAATTGTTACTTCTGTCAAAATAGAGGACTGTAAACAGCTGCATGGTGATCTGGAGGGGATATCTAGTTGGGTTGGTAAACATGAGATGAAGATAAATCTTATTAGATACACAAATAAAAAAACTAAAGGCTGATTATGATTATAAATTGGGGAAAGAATTGCTTGTTGAATTCAATGTAAAATCTTGGTATTACATTTAATAAAAAGCTTAAATTGCCAGGACCTATTGGACAGGTAGTAAGTAAAATTCTGCACTTCTTGAAGAGAACGATGAGGGGGTATATGAGAGAAGTAAAGGAACTGGGTTTCAAAACTTTGATCAGACCATTGCTTGAATATGGTAGTGGAGTATGAAATCCACATTTTGAGTATCATATACAGGAGTTGGAAAGGGTGGAAAGAAGAGCTGCTAGATTTGTTTCTGGAAATTACTGCAGAACGCAATCAGTAAGAGATGTGATAAGGGATCTGGAATGGGATTCGTTAGATGATAGGAAGACAAGAGGAGGGTGAATAGGGTCCTGGGAGTGTACAAGGAGTATATTTGTGATGAAGCATGGAAAGATATTGGTGTAAGAATTAAAAGTAATGCATTGAAGCGAAAAGATGAATATGACCACCAGCTGTCACTTGATTTCAGCCACAATGATGAAGGAAGATTCTCTTTTATAGGTAAAGGTGCAAGGGGTTGGAATAAGTTACGAAGAGAAATGATGAATAATTTAGCAAAAAACGTTGAAAGAATCTGAAGTTGAAATTTTTTGAGGGTAAATATAGGTGGGTGCATGAAAGGAAGAAGAAGAGTGCGTAGCGAAATTGCCACCGGAGCGTAGGAGCAATTGCAATTAAATTTAATGTTTTGTTGTCTGTCATCACATCATTCTAAATATATAACGTCAAATTATACAAATATATTATACAATTATATCAAATATCAAATGTGCACCTGCACACAGGGCCGGCGTTAGGGGGGGGTAAGCGGGTCAAAAGTACCCGGGCCCCGCCGGCTGATGGGGGGCCCGATGACCGACTTAGGGGCCCTCAGGCCATGGAGCTAAGAATACGTCCATTGTCGCCTGGCCATTTTGTAGAGCTAAAAAAAAAAAAAAAAAAAAAAAGGTCGCCCCTTTTACCCCGGGCCCGAAATTCCTAGCGCCGGCCCTGCCTGCACATTAAGTTTATGAACTGGATTAATAAAAATATTATTTTATCTAGCCCAAAACGAGTAATAAGAATTACTAGACGACCAAGGGGAAAATTTCGCGAATAAAATACGATGAATAGTGAGGTAGAATGCTTGAAATATAAAGAAAAGTAGAACCGAAATTTTGTAGCACATATTTATTTATTTAGTGTAATAGTACGCATTAAAATACTTAAAACATATTACGAAACAGTTAGGAAAATTTAAAACACACTGTATGTACGGCAACTGTCACTGACCTTAACAGAATACAAACAACATGAACAAAATGCACACAGCATATCAACATCTCTGTGATATGTGTTGCTGTGCGAATAAAATGTTTGCTTTGGAATTGTATAGCAAAACAAAAGTGTAGCAGAAAAAAAAGCTACTTGGTGTATACAAACAGTTTATTGACATCTCTGCGGTATCTGCTGCTGCAGTCTAGGTACTTGGCTCTGAACTGTCCATACAAGCGACCACTTTCAGAATCAAATTCCGAAAAATTCTTTATTAATTTATGATTTTATCTAATTGGAGACCTTAATCTTTAAAACGATATGTCATTAAGCGATTTCGGTTTCGTATCGAAGGAAATAAATGGCTAGTAAAAAAAAGGAATAACAATATATATATATATAAACACTACACACACACTTTGCAGAAATAACATTGATACTTTTGCCCTATAAATGTCGAATTTTGAAAAATTATTTTCTTAAAATATGGGGCGACCAATGCGGACATCTTAGTCTTTAAAATGATCCCACATTTATCGATTTCGTTTAGGCATCAAGCGAGACAAATAAATAAAAATAAAAAAATTAAAAAATAAAAAAAATAAAAAAATAAAAATATTTAGAAATTATGATATTATTGTCCCTTAAGTATTGAATTTGGAGAAAGTTCTTTTTAAAATACGATGTGTCCAAAGCGGATACTTTAATATTAAAAACGAAACCTTATTTATCGATTTCGTATCAAGGGAGATAAATGGATCGTGGCAGAAAAATGCATTGTAGAAATATTAATACTTTTGCCCTTTAAGGATCGAATTTTGATTTGTTTATTTCTTAAAATATACGTTTAATGTCACGATACAGTATGTTTGGCGCGTTCATATGGAATGAGTCATAATTTAGGCTGTGTTGTCGTTACTTTTGAAGATTTAGTTAGTGGCTTATTTCATTTTTTTATGCCTATTTTCTGTTGCCAGCGTGTTGTTTATTGAACCGGGATTTTTTTTTACTATCTTTTTGTTTAATTTTTTTGTATTAATCCTTTTCGTTTCAATATCTACGTCCAAATCATCAACCCAGTAACTGTGGTTATATTTGCATGGGTCGCATCTTCTCTATCATTGTTTTTGTCTGTACCGCTGTAATCAATGTAAGTCCGTTGTTTTTTCTCTCGGTGTTCTTCCTTTCCAATTTCCATGTGCGCTTTCTGCTTTATTTGCTGTAGCTTTAATTTCATCTGTCTTGCGGTAGCCTCTGCGGATTTTCGCGCCTCTCGTTTTTTCTCTTTAGAACAATCTGCTTGCGTAATCTCATCTGTTGTAGTTTGATTTTTAATGATTTTTACCTATTTCTTTTGTAATTAGACTTAGGTGGCCGATGTCTGCCTCAGGATGTCTATTTTCCCCCAAGGTGACATTTGCGTTGGAGTTCTTAGGCATCTCACAAGCAATGTCCTGTGGCCTCTGATTGTTTTCTATTTTCGAATGACCCTCTAGCTCTGTTGCGGCGTTATCATCAATATCTTTTCTGAGTACGGGAAATGGAACGCTGAGGAGCCGTATTCCCAGAGGTAATACCTGCATATGTAATTTGATTCCCTTTGTTGGTGATCTGTTTATTACTTGCTAATCTACTTCTAGGGCAGTCAACTCTCAAATGGTCCACAGAGTTGCATATGGAGCAAGTTCTAGGCTGACCTTCATATATAACTAGAGTCTTGAATCCGTTAACTGTTAAGTACGAAGAGATATGGTTTTTTAAGATCAATTCTAATAATTTGTACACCATTTTCTACTTTGAAACGTATTGTGCCACCCCATTTTTCCCCATTAATGGTGAACACTTTGCCAAATAGTGCTATCGAAAGTTGTATTTCGTCGTTCGAGACTTCAAAGGGGATATTATACATTTTAACAGTTCTCATTCCGAGTCCTGTAAAGCTGACTGTGACCTTACTTACTTCTCCGGACGAGTGAAGAAAATCAACATGTCCTCCAGTCCGCACCATGATCTGGCTGCACACCTCATCTTCTTTTAACTTCACATAAACTACGTTTGCGATGAAGTCATACTGCAACCCTCGAACATTTTCTTCACGCAAACCTATCTTCTCAAACAACACCTCATCAATTTCATAAATCTTGGGCCTGGCATATCTATACGGAAAACTGAAGCTCAATGTTGACTTTCTAATCAAACCGTCCATTTTAATCAATTGAGTTAAACGCAAGGAAAATCTAGGAGAGCCAAGCCATACAATAGTGTATGGAACTACAGAGTCTTCTACATCCTAGTCAATGTTCGTTTCGGCAATTTTTTAAAATTACGTGACAATATGACGTGAACTTGTTCAACCAAATGTAGACAGTATTTTTCTCCATGTTTCAAAGGATAAGTGTGCAAAGTTTCATCGAGATCGGATGAAACCTGTGGATTTGTATGAAGAACAAACAAACAAACATTCATCTTTATATATATTGATTTTGCTTTTAAAGTTTATATAAATAGTTTTCTTCCCTGCAAAAACCCAATTTTGTAAGATAAGAACAATTTTTGCTCTTTGTATCTCGAAAACAGCTCTAACGCAATCTCGTAGACGCTTCAGGTACCAGGAAGCCTACTAATATTTTCTCTTTGGTTTCAAGGAACTCATATATTTCTTCGGAGGAATACTAGCACTACCAGTTTAATTGTAAAACATTTAGAAAGTAGGTATTTATAAAATAGATACCGACTTTGCCAAATGCAATATTTCTCAAACTTAAAAAAATTTAACGCCACGATGGGTCTACCGTTTTATCTTTGGTTGTTGTGAATAACTGTTAACTTCCTTGTATTACTTGTTTACCGTTTAAAATAGATTTAAAAATTGGCTTTGTCAAAAGTGATTCTTTACTCTACAAAACTTCTTTGTAATTAATACTAGTTTTAATGTAATCATCGTTTACATTTTGACCGCAAACATCAATATTATTGAATTGTAGTGCTGTGCAAAGTTCGGCCAGAAGAAAAAAATTGTTATTTCTGGATGAAAATATGATTAACGCACTCCTTAGGCATCAGTATTCAAGAAAAAATGTAGGCAAGTCAATAAAATATATAAGACATGAATAATAAAATGCAAATCGTCGGGTTACGTGTGATATTAGCCAATTGTTAAAGCTTTCTGTATTGTCCTATATTAAGGCTTTATTAGGTTTAAAATAACAAAGTTTCTTAATTAATTAGTTCCGGAATTGTAATAAAATCAACTGGAAACATAAGTATTCATATACAGCATTTAGTTACTCAAATAAGGTTAATACATTATCATTATTTTAAGTTCGACTATCGATATCGAAATCAAGTTTAGGATAACAAAAACGTACGTTCTAATAATTAACCTGTTCTGTCTGAAATTTAATAGTGTTTAATTGCCATCTAATATATATATATTTATTAAAAAATTCCAACATTTTTTTGGACTGTGGTGGCCTCGCCTGTGGAGGTTCAGCCTTTGGGGGCTCAGCTTGTGGAGGCTCAACTTGTGGAAGTCCAGCCTGTGGAGGCTCAGACTGCACAGGCACAGCCTGTGGGGGCTGAGCTTGTCGAGGCTCAAGCTGTAGAGGCAGAAAGTAGAGATAGTGGTTGGAGGAAGTTGATAAGGATGGGTGGGAGCTGGTAACAGGTCGTAGGAGAAACATGGTTAACAGGATGAACAAGCCAGACACTTCAGTAATTGTGGGAAAAAATAGGTTTGACCTGTTGCCAGAGTCAGGATGAGAAGAGCCTCATGTAGATGTAGGAGTAGGTAAGATGTAGCAGACCTTTAGGAATAAGGGCGTGCAGGGCAAGAATAGGAAAAAAAGGGTTCTGCTGCTAGGTAGTAGCCATGGGAGAGGTGTAGGCCCTCTTCGGCGGGATCAGTTAGGTACAGGATACCAGGTCACAAGTTTTTTCAAACCTAGTGCAACATTAGGCCAGGTAATAGAGGATATAGGTTCCCATTGTAGGAGTTTCACTAAGGATGATAGAGTAGTGATAGTGGGAGGTGTGGGAAATAGTATTGATAGAAATGCGAGTTATAGTATAGAGAGTGACCTGAGGAAAATGGTGAAGGAGGCACAGCATACCAGGGTGGAGCTCATGCAGGTCCTAAGTCGCCATTACCGGCCACAATTGAACTACGTTGTGAGGCGGGTTAATGTGGAAACGGAAGTGCTACTTGAGAAAGGCATTAGTTCTGTGTTGGGGGTTTTGCCTGTGAACACCATTGGTAGGTGGGGTTTCACTATGCATGGCCTACATCTAAATAGAAGGGGAAGGGAGTACTTTCTGAGTTTTTAGCTAAAGCAGTGAGGGAGCCCATTTCCAGTGATGATGGGGTCAGGACTGTGTCCTTTTTTTTTAGGTTAGGAGCTGCTGGTGAAGGGACAAAAATAGATTATCAAAGTGATACTGATTGCAGATTCACGATGGGGAAAGTCACAGATGTTAAAGAAATAGATGAAGTGGCTGAAACAATAACTGACTGCGATAAAAGTGGGAAGGACGAGATAAATTCTGAAAATGTAAAGCCGGTAGTAAAGGTGTTAATGGTAAACTGTAGAATTATAATGAACAAAGTAATCGAATTTGCAAACTTAATAGAGATACACGAACCACAAGTAATAATTGGGGTAGAAGAGTTGGTTAAAAGAAGAAGTACTAGACAGTGAGGTATTTCCTGATGGTTACAGAGTGTACCGCGGAGATAGAGGAGCAATTGGTGGAGGAGTTTTCATACTAGTTAACAAAAACTACCAGAGTTCACTGGCGTTCATAGATCAAGACCATGAGTTACTTGGGGTAGATTTCTAGGGTAATAAAAAAGAAAAAATCAGAGTGTTGGCCGTTTACCGCAGAGGAAGAATGACAGAAGAGGATGAGGCTCTTGGGGAGAAATTAAATTCATACTCAGATTTCAGAGGTGAGAATAGAATGATCATCATCGGTGGGGATTTAAATTTACCAGGTGTAAACTGGGAAGGAAATAAGATAAATAACACAAGGGAACAAAGATTGGCAAATATCTTAATAAGGGAAGGAGGATTTACACAAGTGGTTGAACAAAACACTAGGGGACAAAATGTTTTGGATATATTTCTAATTAAGCCCGATGAAAACCTTTTGAGGTATCAAGTAACTGAAGGAATAAGTGATCATGAAGTAGTTCTGATGGATATTAGAGGACTGAGTAAACCATCAGCCAAAATTGAAGGGGCAAATAGGTACAATTATAAAAAGGCACAGGTTTCAAATTTGAAGAGATATTTCAGAGAACAATTCAGCAAATGGAAGGAAGGCTCAAGTGCAGTAGAGTCAAGGTGGGAAGAGTTCAAGGAGATAATAAGAAAGGGGGAAGAAAAATTTATTCCAAGGCAGAAAATAAAGAGAAGTAGAGAACCTATGTACTATAATAGGGAAGTGAGGAGGTTAAACAGGTTGGTAAGAAAAGAACATAACGGAGTTAAGAGACAGCAGGGTAGTAGGGAATATTTAAGACAGCTAAACAAGGACTTAATAACAGCAAAGAAAATGGCTAAAGATGGGTGTATGAAGAGTATTGTCAGCGCAGGAAGACCATTGACTGATGCATCTAGAAATTTCTATGACTATATGAGGAAACTGAGGGGAAGGGAGGGTATAGAGACACTTATAGATAAGGATGGAGAAGAAGTTACTGGCGATTTGAAAACGGCAGAGATTTTAAGTAACTGGTTCAGTGAAAGCATTAGGGACAATAAATCAGAAACAGGACGGTCTAATTCGGAGAACGAGCTTAACAACACAATTAGAAATGACGATAGTAAAAAATTTGAAATTCATCCTGAGAAAATCATGAAGGAAATAAGAATGGTGAAAAAACATAAAAGGGCTGGTGAAGATAATATTACTACAGATATCTTAAGGATAGCCGGATGTGACATTGCACCTTATCTTGAAATATTATTTGAGTTTGGATACTTGCTGCTTACCACAGGACTGGAAAAGTGCAATAGTAGTACCGGTACATAAAGTAGGGATGAGAAATAGAGTTGAGAATTACAGGCCAATCAGTTTGACATCGGTGGTAGGTAAATTAATGGAAAGCTTGATATGCAACCACATCAGAAATATATGTGAGGAATGTAAGTGGTTTTCAAGGAGGCAACATGGGTTCAGGCAAGGATATTCATGCGAATCTCACTTGCTGGGATATATGCAAGATATTTCAGATGAAATGGACAAGGGAGGTCAAATTGATAGTGTAGCACTAGATCTGTCACGAGTAAGCCATAAAATGGTAGTAAATAAGGTAAAAACCATTGGAGTCGATGAGAAAGTGATTTGCTGGGTAGAAGAATTTTTAAAAGGTAGAAAACCGAAAGCTAGGGTAGGAAATGTAGTATCAAAAGAAGTGGAAATAAAAATGGGTGTGCCACAGGGTAGCGTATTGGGACCATTGCTATTCATTATTCTAATGAATAATTGTGTTGATTGTTTACTATCTGAAATTAGATTGTTTGCAGATGGCATAATGCTGTATAAAAGAATCAAATCGACAGAGGATTGTAAACAGCTGCAGGGTGATCTGGACAGAATATCTAGTTGGGTTGGTAAACATGGAATGAAGATAAATGCAAAGAAGAGTCAGCCTATTAGATACACAAATAAAAAACAAAAGGTTAATTATGAATATAAGGTGGGGAAAGAATTGCTTGCTGAATACTTAAAATGTAAATATCTTGGCATTCCTTTTGATAACAAGCTTAACTGGGCAGGACACATTGGACAGGTGGTAGGAAAAGGTTTTAAAGTCCTGCACTTGTTGGAGAGAGTGATGAGTGGATGTACGGGAGAAGTAAAGGAATTGGGTTACAAAACTTTGGTCAGACCATTGCTCGAATATGGTAGTGTAGTATGGCACCCTCATTGTGTCAAATACAGGAGTTGGAGAGGGTGCAAAAAAGGGCTGCTAGATTTGTTTCTGGAAATTACCGCAGAATGCAATCAGTGACGGATATGATAAAGGAGCTGAAATGGGATTCATTGCCAGCACAGGAGGAGGGTGAGGAGGGTCATTGGAGTGTACAGGGCATATACTGGCGATGAGGCATAAAAAGATATTGCAATAGGTATGAAAAGTAGTGCATGGAAGGGAAAAGATGAACATGACCACAAGCTGGCACTCGATTTCAGGCAAAAGGATGTGGGAAGATTCTCTTATTTAGGTAAGGGTGTCACGGATTGGAATGTGTTACCATGAGAAATGATGAATAATTTACCGGAAAACTTTGAAAGAATTTAAAGATAAAATTTGTAGAGGGCAAATGTAGGTGGGTGCAGGATAGGGGGAAGATGGGTGTGTAGGGAAATTGCCACTGGAGCCTATGCTCCATTGCAATTAAATTTTAAAAAAATACGTAGCAGCCATCTTACCGCGAATGTGTTGATTTTCAAGGAGCTGTATTAGCGGAGGGTGTTATTAGATTTAAATGCAGCCTGGACATGCATTAAGACTAATATTCCATGGTGTATCATGGTTTTGAGTGAATAAGGTGGCTGCGGTACGGAATTCTTACTATAATAACGTCACAGGCGGCTCGAGACGTCTATTGTCGCTAAGTCAGCAATGTCGCTAATCTTGTTGTGTTTAGGTTGTATGGCAACCTGGACCAGAATGACTACTAATATCCCATGATGCTTAGTTTATTCTAAGTAAAGAAAACAGCTGCCACACTGAATATAAAAACGTAACAAACGTCTCAAGATGTCTATTAATCTATAGGCAGTAACGTGCGTAATCGTATGTTTTGGCGCTAATTACAACTCTGTTACATATTTTACGGTTTTCGGGTACACTTTTCCTTAAAGTGCCAAGCAAGCATCTAGCCGTATTTTCAACCAGAATTAACAGTTTTTTCTACTAGCCGTACTTTGCACAGTATCCAGTTTTCATTAAATTCTACCATTTTAATTGTAAAACGTTTTATGTAACTAGGAATGAAATATATTGATTGTATAACATCTCAAAAAATTCTGGCTACGATCTCGCGTTCAAATCCTAGTGGGGGCAAGAATTTTTAAGATTTGTATTTGATCACATGAACTACGCTGGGGCCTTCTGTGGTTCGGAATCTACGTTAAATTATAGGTCCCAGAGGAAAGGAACTGGCCGTCCTACCTCTGATACAATGGCTTAGTATGCCTCCTTCTCGAGGAGCCAACCAACCTTCAGGTTAGGTTTTTATACTGTCTATATATGAGTGGTCTGACAGCTCAAATGTAATTAGTGGGGAAAAAGCGGTTTCTGCGCTAGCTCTCAAAAAAAAATCTGTCTACCGATCCCGTGTTCAATTCCCGGCGGGGGCAAGAATTTTTAAGATTTGTATTTGATCATGTGAACTACGCTGGGGCGTTCTGTGTTTTGGAATCTACGTTGGATTGTAGGTCCCAGAGGAAAGGAACTGTCCGTTCTAACTCTGATACAATGGCTTATTATGCCTCCTTCTGGAGGATCCAACCAACCTTCGGGTTAGGTTTTTCTATTGTATATATATATTTAATCTGGCCAACCTAATAGTATTATATTAGCAACTCTTGTAAATAGATAAAATTAATTTCTCACAAACTTCTCTAAGGATTTTGATGAAATCTTACATACTGAACAGAAATCGAAAGGTCCAAGCGAAGATCGGTCACCCAAGTACTGTATTTTATTGACAAATTTATATTTTCGTAATATCTTTGGAGCGATTTGTCACCAGAATTTTACCAAAGATTGTAGACGCTATTCCGTCGTTGTGTTCAACAATTGTTTACAAATTTTGTTGTGTGCAAATTTTTGTTGAACTATGAAGTGTTAAAAGTGTTGGATGCCAGAGAAAAAACAAAGTTAGTTGATGAATATATGCCTGAAAATATTTTTTGTCCTGAAGTTATAATATAGTAAAACTGTTCAGATGGCCAACTCAATAACAGATATTTTTTCGTCTTATCAAGAATATCTTGAATACTGAGCAAGAACTCCGGGATGAAATACGTAATATTGTGAAGGACATTGAACAATGTAGTCGTGAAATTCTTACAAGCCTTCAGGCAGTGCACCAGGATGGTGGTATACGTGAGATTTCTTCAATCTGTCAAATAGCTAAAACACAGTTTGGCAACGTTCAACTTGGATTAAGTAAACTTGGTAATACTATTCCTGCAGATCAATACTACAGATACAATGATCACTGGCGTTACGCTGTTCAGCGTTTAGCGTTTTTAGCAGCTCTAACTGTATTTTTAGAGTCTGGGAAATTAGCAACTCGCGTAGAGGTGGCTGATATGCTTGGCGTGAAAATCAAGAGAGAATCAGGATTTCATTTAGACTTGGAAGATTATCTGATGGGACTTCTGCAGCTCTCATCTGAGCTTTCCAGACTGGCAGTAAATAGTGTCACTATGGGAGATTATACATTACCTCTTCAGATTTCTCGGTTCATTGCAGAACTCAGTGCGGGTTTTCGTTTGTTGAATTTGAAGAATGATTCCCTTCGCAAGCGTTTTGATGTCTTGAAATATGACGTGAAAAAGATTGAAGAAGTAGTTTATGACTTGACTATTCGTGGTTTAAAACCGGCAATAGAAAGTGCTACACTGCCAACAGCATCCATTTCACCTGACACATAAGCATTGATTCCAAATCCTTTCTTTTTATTAAAAGTGATATGTCCTTTCAACTCTGATACTTCCTGAAAGGGCAGATGCATAGTATAGGCCTACTGTGGACAGATTTTTTAATTGAAAATGTTTATATTACTTCACCCTAAAATTATCCCCAAAATTTATTATAATGTTGTATAATTAAGTCTGTGATACTGCAGCTAACTGATTTCCCAATGGCAGTACCAAAGCATTATTTCTAAATATTGCCAGTATTGACCTGTTTTTGTTGTATCAGTTGTATGGTAACCAGTTGGTTCTATTGGATTTGACATCAGTTGCATTTTATACAACAGAGGTAAACTTAGGTTCTTAGCTATAATTTCAATTTTGTCATACACTGGAGAATTTGTATAGGCAGCTTAAAGTATTTCCTGGAACAAATACGGATCAGTTAAAGCTTAGTACGTTTTGTTGAAATGGTAACACTGGTAATGTGGCATTTCCGAAAGTAAAATATATTAAAATTATACACCCAATTAATAATAGAACAGAGTGCATTACAACTTAAACAATTCTTTAAGGGAAAACAATACCGCTTTTCTATCGATTGTACTGAAACCAACATAATTCCACATTGCTGCCAATTTCTTACTAGAACATGATGTAAAATATCGCGTGTCACATCACTATTGTATTTTTGGCTCCACAAAAATGCGTCGGTACCTACAAAAATTGTCCTATCAGTCTGAAATTTGGTACACACATTCCTTAGGCGATAATATTTGACTAAAAGTGTATAATGTAAGCTTTGAATATGTGGAAATTAAGTGAAATCACTCAAAGTGTTGGTAGATGCACATATGTTATTAGGCAATAAATGCACGTTAATAGCTGTTGATATTTATACCATGTCTTTTTTGGTCTTCATTGTTGGATAAAAACTGCTTTCTACATGCAAATTGTAGATTTCAGTAATATTTACAATTTCTCTGTGCATAACTGACATATTGGCTTTCAATACTAAGATGTATAGCAGAGCAGCCTACCTTCCAGCATAAAATATGGAGTCTACCGTAACTGATGTTTGATACGGAGCATTTAAGTTGGTTTAATTTTTTTGCTGATAGCTTTTTTGGTTGAAGTGCAGCCTGGATCAAGAATTAAGAGTAAGAAACACGTAGAATAAATATCAACTTGTAATAACGTGTATTTTTTGCATAATAATATGTATGCATCTACCCACATTTCGAGTGATTTTACTTCATTTCCACATATTCGAAGCTTACATTATTATCGCCTAAGGAATATGTGTACCAAATTTCAGACCAATATTACAATTTTTATAGGTTCTCTGTCATATTAACATGTTACTGTATTTTCTTCAGGCTTAAAATTTGAGTCGGCTGTGGTTAAGTTGGAACACTGCCTGGACCAGATGAAAAAGTTGCATTATTCTGTCATGTTCTTTTATGTGTAATATACTAGTACTTTAAAGCTTCTTTTCATTTGTGAAATTGGCTGTCTTATGGATGTTCAGATCATAGGTGTAAGTAGTTGTAGCAGTTTGTGTACTCGTAATTCTCCATGTAACCATAACCTCCACTGGCTAAAATAAAGAAAACCTTAATGCAAGCATTAGAATTATTTATATATTATGATCTGCAATTGAATAGTATTTTCTTGAGTAATCTGTGAATTATGTGTCCTTCTGAACATCATCTTCAAGAGTAAGAGTGATGGAAAGAAAGACGTGACCTACAGTTTCTGATAAAATGTAATGTTAAGAGTATTGTGAAGAATTTTTTCCTATCTTTTTCTCTGGCTTTACGCCTTGTTGTCGAGGTCATTGAGGCAGGAAAGGAATGGGAGGGAATTTGGCCATGACTTTTTTTTTTTTTTTTTTTTTTTTTTTTTTTAAGGAACCATCCAAGCATTCTTCTGGAGTGATTTGGGGAAACCATGGAAGACCCAAATCTGGATGACCAGATGGGGATTCAAATCCACATCCTCTCAAATGTGTTGTGTAGGGTATTCATTGATGAACAGTGTACTAATAATGTTAATTTTCTACAAATACTTGTTGCAGAAACTGTATGCTGAACTGTGGTCTTTTGGTCATATGAAGCAACATGTTATAGCAACAATTATTGGTTTATTCCACAACTCTAAACTTGTTTAAATGTAAAATAGTAATTCTGTATCATTTTCAGCTTCATAAGAGAAAACATAGTACAAAATTGAGAATTGTCATCTGGTTGCTGTAATGTTATTATGAACCCTAGGATCATATAATTTTTTTCTGACAATTTAATTTAATTGCTGTGTAATACATGCTCCAGTGGCAATTTATCTATACACCTGCTTTCCTATTATATATATATATATATATATTAATTTAATGCTTTAATATTCTTTGAAACATTATTGCTGACCTACTTTTACACTTTATGTATTTTAAATTCTTTCATCATTCTGGTAACTAACCAGTAACAGAAATTTATCCCACTCCCTTATATCTGAAATCAAGCGCAGGCTTGTGGCCATGGTTGACTCTTCCATTTCAAGTACTGCTACTAATTCTTTTACCAATTTCCATTCAAATCTCATTGCCAATATATGCTTTATACACTCCCAGCACTCTCTTCATCCTCCTCCTGCTTTCCAATGAATACAAACCCAGCTCCTGTATCCTGATTATGTTTGCAGAAATTCTCACAAATGAATCTAGATAAACAGAATTACTTTTAAATGTACTACATCTTCACCTCCTCCGAAAAAATATACTTGTAACATACACCTCTAAATAACTAGAGTTTCTGGACCCCAAATGCTTATGACTAAATTTCATATTGTCCAATATAAGCAAATCTTAAATATCTCAGAATTTGGGTCAGCTTCAAATTGCAATAAAATCGTTATACTCTTGTGTGGTGTAGTAAAGGTTTTGGTTTTCAAGCAGCAATATTAGTGAATGTTGTGGCCGGAAGTAGGGCAATCTGGAGCTGAATGATAATTGACATTGTTTAGTTCAGTGTAATGTAATATTATTTTCATATTTATTTTAATTTACATTTCTTTCTAGTTATTAATATCATTAGTATATGAAGATGGAATTAGTTTCATCTCAATCCAAGTAGTCTGGACCAGAACAGATTGCACAGTAGTGAATAATTTAAGGATTTCAGTATTTATGCCGTGTTACTGACGTTCGCTATTTCAGCTGCATGTAACTAACTTCAACCATTATTCAACATGTTCCATTACTCAAATTACTTCTTGTAATGGATGTGATGTAAAACACACAGTTAGGTATTTTTTTTTAGGAAGGTATGTAAACATCTCTGGTATCTTTACATTATTTGCAGTGCTGCATATGTTCCGCTCCAATTAGCTTTGGTTAGTTAGTCAACTGTGGTTGTTTTTAAAATCAACTTATTTGTGCTCCTTCAGGAAATTTATTTACACACTCTTAGAGAATAGTTCTTTGGCTCAAATCCTGTCTTGATGGGAATTTTCATAGGCCCTTAACCTGACCTTTACCTCGGGCCCAGCTTCAGATCATTACGACCGCATGGAATTTTTACTATTAATGAATATTTTTCCTGGTACTGATGATAACAACACAATCTGCTTGAGAAACAATTACTCTCTCTTTTTGATCTCTGCATTAGTAAGAAATTTGTTTTCTTTTGTTTATTAATCTATCTCTTGCATAATGTATTTAACTATTTTTTTCATACATCTGATTGCAAAAATGTGACATCTTTACCAATTACAATTATTACTCATGAAATGGATATTGACAGTTTTTTTTTAAACCTCCTTTTCAAGGTTTTTTTTTTTTTTTTTTTTTTTTTTTTTTTTTTTTTTAATATTCTTCTTCTAAAATTGTTTTTTAGATAATGGTGACAGTAAAACTGCCATTAAGCACTGGAAATAAAAGAGGATAGGGAAAAATAAGCTGTCACCACAGATGAGTGCAGAAGAGCTAGACGAACACAAGAAAACACACATGCATAAAAACACTTCACACTAATTTCTGTTCGTAGCCTTAATCATACAAGGGGTGAGACATATGCCAGGGGGAAGATGCCACATGTCTCGCCACTTGTACGATTAAGGTTACGAACCAAAATAGTGTGAAGTGTTTTGTTTTGGTTTTCTTGTATTTGTGTGGCACTCCTTACTTCATCTGTGATTAGTGATAGCTATCTTTCCCTAACATGTCTTGATACTCTTAGATAGGAGAGGGAAAATAACTCATCACTTACCAATCATTAAAGCAGGATTACCTGCGAATTAAAAAAAAAAAAAAACACAATATACAGTATTTCAGTTAATAACCTTAATAATGTAGGAAGCGAATTATGTGGGTCGAGGATATTTTACTCATCCAAATAAGAAAATATGGCAAAAAAACCAAGAAAAATATAGAAATAAAAAGGGAACACTGAAATAGGAACAAAAAAAGGACAAAACAGAAGGAAGCTCCTGCTGTCGTCTGTAGTAAACTTCCTTCTGTTTTGTTCCTATTCTGTCAGTGTTCTCTCTCTTTTTCTTGTTTTGTTTATGTGTTTTCTTGCCTTCTAGACTTCATCTGTGTCAAGTGAGTGGCTATTTTCCCTATCCTATCTTATGTTCATAACATAAATGCAGTTTCACTGTCACCATTATCTAATATTATCTTTAGTAACACAAAAATTGATACCAATGTATGATCTAATGCATTCAGATAGGATACTGATATATTTTCTTGCTCAAATGTTTACTCAGTTCTAGGGACAGAAATAGACATGCATAAATTAAAGACCGAGCTTGGTGGTGTACCGGTTAGCGTTCTGGCCTCTCATTCGAGAGAACAGTGGTTCGAATCCCCGTCCGGGCATCCAGATTTGGGTTTTCCACGGTTTCCCAAATCACTCCAGGCAAATGCCGGGATGCTTCCTTCAAAAGGCCATGGTCGAATTCCTTCCCATTCCTTGCCCCTCATCCTTTCCTGTCTCTAAAGACCTTGCTATTAAGAAACGTTAAGCAGTTAAAAAAAAAAAAAAAAAGAAATTAAAGTAGCAAATAATTTATTTCTATGTAATATTTTGAACTGCTTATATATTAATAAAATATTTGAAGGCAATAAGGGAACAGGAAGCAGAACTACAAGGCACTATGAACTGAAACATAGCTGATTAACCAAAATATTATTTATTAGTTGTGTTCAACTTTGCAAGTGAGGTGTTTACTTTACTCAACCGTATTTCACTTAATTATTTCTTTGATTGCATGTTTAGAGTAATGCATACAGTCAAAGCTCTTTATTCGTGGTTTCAGTATTTGCAGATAAAGTAATTGAGTCAACTTTCTGTATTCACCACTTGAAATTATTGTTATTCACAAAGCCATTCGGTACATTCAGTGAATACGGTATCATGTGCTAATGTGTAGGCATTGTTTGAGTATTACTGGCATATGTCGAGAGTCACTCTATCTAATTGAAACTACTAAAATAAGCAAATCTTATTGCCACTAAACATAAAGTTAATTGTCAAAATCTTTCGCTACCACTGTGTTAACATTCTGCTATGATCTATGATAAAAACCGCTCTGCCACGACTGGCTCTGTATCTATTATTACTTCAACTAGTCAGGTGTTACAATAATTCTGAGTGAATAACACGTCTCCTCTGCTTTGTTCACAATTTATAATGTCTAGAAAAAGCAACGAAAAACTAGTTCCTATGTGGAGAAAAGTTTTGTTGCCGCTTAGAGTAAAAATATAAATGCTTGACCGTTTATGCCTTGGCGAGTTGTTTGCACCATATCACGTTCTTTCAGTGTTAACAAATCATCAAAAAAAAAAAAAAAAAAACGAAGATAAAATACGGCATTGTGTAGCTTCAACCTTGGAAAAAATTGTTTGCATTCAGCAATTGAAAAAATGGAAGCTGCATTATCATTATGGATTGTAGACCGTAATAGGAAAAAGTGCCTTTAAAGAATCTGATGATGAATGTACAATTGGAGGATTTCAAGCATCAGAAGGTTTTATTTCAATAATTTCATGGTGCGACAATCATTGCATAGCGTCAGAATAGTTGGGGAAGCTGTATCTGCAGACACCGCCACAGTGTAAAGATCCAGGAGAATTTTTAAACTTAATTGCTGATGGTCGGTACAAACCTGAACAAGTGTTTAATGCAGATGAAACTGCTCTGTTTTTGAAAAGAATGCCAAAGAAAACATTCAAATCCAAAAGTGAAAATTGTGCCAAGGCAGCAAAAGATAGGGTTACACTGCTGCTGTGTTCTAACGCATCAGGTGATTGTGTTATTAAGCCACTAATACTTTACAGATCGTTAAATCAAAACAAGGACAACCTGCTGGTGTTTTGGCGTACAAATAAGAAAGCGTGAGTTACAAGTGTTATTTTCTGTGTCTGGTTCCGGAATTGTTTTGTTCGTGAAGTTCAAACTTATTTAAAGAAAAATAATTTATACTTTAAGGCCATTTTAGTTTTGGAATAGGCACCAGGTCAGCCTCGTGAGCTTCAAGCTGTGCATCCAAATATAAAGGTGATGATATTGTCTTCTAAGATGACAGCTTTACTTCAACCTAAGGACCAAAAAAATAATCCAGGCCTTTATGCTCTATTACATTAGACAAATCTTCAAAATCATACTGGACACCATGGAATGCAATCCTGATATGAATGTTATGCAATGCTGGAAAAAAATTGACTTAGCAGAATGCATTGTTACAATAAAAATATCGTTGCAAGAACTGAAGCCATACAGCAGGATTTAAAACTGTGGCTTGATCTCAATGTCGGAAATGATGCAGAATCCATGCAAATTCAAACTTTAACTGCAATCATAGCTCAAGTTGCGAATAGAATAGGACGAGGTGATTTTGAACACAAAGAATCAAGCGACGTTCAAGAGTTGCTTGAATCGCAAGATGAAGATTTGAGTGAAATCGAGGAAATATTAAATCCCCAACCCATTGAAGAAGAGACTTCAACAAGCACTGAAATGTTTTTAATAGACAAGTTGTTAATGCCACAGCTGAATATCAATCTGAATTGAAAAACCTTTTAAAAGTGGCAAAACAAGAAATAAAAATTACTAAATTCTTGAAAACATTTCCTAAGCTTGACAATAATAATTAAAACAT
The DNA here is from genome assembly GCA_031002005.1 of Vandiemenella viatica. Lineage (NCBI taxonomy): Eukaryota > Metazoa > Arthropoda > Insecta > Orthoptera > Morabidae > Vandiemenella > Vandiemenella viatica. The sequence continues at coordinate 186,082,418 of JARYHS010011408.1, forward strand.
GTTGCTTAAATTCTCTGAATAAATTGATTTTTTTTTTTAACCTTAGAACGTATCCCCTATAATCCCAAACAAATTACCATTCCATATTCGTGGCAAAATTACAGAAGTTAACCCCTGCAAATAAGGATCTTTAACTGTATATATTATTTCTTTAGCAGACTATATTTCAGAATTCCATATTTTGTGGCTAATGAAAACAAAGAAACTGCCATTAGGCTCTGAAAATAAAATAGGATAGGATAAAATAGCCCATCACTAATACAGATGAAGGCAGGAGGATGAAATGAACATGTAAAAACCACACACAACCTCACAATATTTCGATAAATAACCTTAGTCATATAGGAGGCAAGACATTTGGCAGGGGAAACATGACCACATCCTGAATCGTAACACGAAAGAGAATGGTGTTCAAACCATTGGTGGGGAAAGAAAATAATCTATGTGACAATCAGTTGAGGCAGAACTAAGTATGTTTAAAATATATATAAAATTTAATCTTTTATACTAGTAATAAATAAAACTGGAAAGATATAAAAAATAGAATAAAAATATATACATAATTAAAATGTTTGAGAAAAATGACTGTAAAATTACATAATAGTTAGTCATAGGTTTAGTGCAGGTTGAGGTCAGGAGTGTCTCTTGTGTTAATAGGCAATTTTTCATCTATGAAGTTTCGAAGGGGTTGTGTAGTTTGAAAAACTCTGACAGCTCTCACCATGAAACAGTTGTTGAGATTGTTGGAATCATGAGTTGTCACTGGATGGTCTGGGAGTGTCAGAAGGTAAGTACTTATGGACCAAAATATTGTTCAGATTAGGGGGTCTGCTAAAGCAAGTCCAGGGAAAGGAGCACGCATTTTAGGGAAGGACCGTAGAAAGTCGTGCCCACAGTGAAGGATCTTATGAATGGATTCAAGGCCAAGAAAGAACTGAGTGATTAATATTGGTCTGCATTCAGATTCAGGAGGTGATTGTGGGTGATAGCACGGCAGATCTGCTTTCCCACAAGATCATGGGGTAGCATTGGGAAACAAGGGCTAGGGATAGTTTTTGGGAATACTTGGAAAATGATTTATGATCAGAACTGATAGGCCTATGTCTGCGAGGAATTGCAAGGCTGTATGGGACAAAACGTTTTTTGTGGAAAGGAGGGCAACTGTCAAAGTGTAGGTACTGTTGTAAATTCCATATCAGTAAAACTTTAATACTAGTTATCATTCAGATTAAACTTCAGGTGGTAATATGGTGTTTTTTATCTGACCGATTCTAATAACAGTATAATGACTATATAGATGTAATATACTGAGTGTAGAGAGTGATCAGTATAAAATACAGGCCTGCCTTTCATAATGACTGTTTGATTCCTTGCCAGCCATTTGGATTTGGTTTAAAACAGCTTGCCAAAATCACTACAGGCAGAGGGCAGTAGAAAAATAAATGATTTTGAGATGTAAGACGCTATTAATTTCAAGAATGGAAGAAAAACCACCACCTCCAATTCAGAAAAAATGAAAGTGAAAAGGAGGCTGTTCTCATACTGCCAGTAAATCCCATTTATTAAAGGATGTTGTTCGGGGACAGAAATGTAATCTGGGGGGAAAAATTGTGACTGTGAAAACCCAATTATCCTATGGAAGATCTTGAAGGTGATGTGCAGACCAGGCAAAGGATAAAACAAGCCATGCAGTAGCCCAACTCTCACGGGAAGCAGGAGGTTGGAACCAGTGAAGACAGGCTGTCGATGTGCAAATTGACGAGTCACCAACTTCTGGTTCTGAAAGATGGACTTTCTAAAGGTCATAGCTTGTTTCCTTCCCATGGTTTGTGTAACTCTCTTCTGGAGGTGATGACATGTTTTTTGACTAACCACAAAGACCAAATAAAAACATGGAAAAATAAATGTAGAATTTCCATAATAATTGCAGGCACCTTTCATTCAATTTTAAAAAGGAGGATAGAAAAAAAAAGAGAGGCATGTAGAAAAACTACAGAGAATGCTAGAATCACTAGCTAAAAATAGAAACTACTTCATTGTCTTGCTGGTGATTCTGTCATTATAGCATCTTACTGAATACAGGAGCCACTCAAAAAAAAATATTTTGCTAATTCACTTGAAATTATAGAATAAATTATACTGTTTTCTATGACAATGCAGGCAAATTCTGCTGTTACATTAACTGATAGCAAACATAATTTGTAGATTTCTTGAATCTTTCCTGTTAACGGTTGGTTCATCCATAATTAAGTTTTATATTTCAAGTTACTTATCAGCCAAACTTTTTACCAAGTTTTGAACTATGCTCCTAGCTGGCGATTGGGTTGTTTGATGGTAATATTTTGCTAAGCAGATAAAAGAAAATTCAGAGATTTTTTTGGTAAGCCTAAAAGCTCATTAACTTTGCTTAAGTTTGGGACTGCTGTGCATGAAGAAACCACAAACAAAAAATCTCTGAGTTAAAAATGTTACCAGATGTTTAAAGTTAATTTGTGAAACATTGGTTTGTCTGTTTTATCCCCCTCTATTATCCTTTTATGCTGTAAACAAATAATAGGGGGCTGGACAAATTTTCAGAAAGTGTTTTAAATTGACCATTGTGGATATATTTAGCCAAGAACAATAGTAATTTACTTAAATAAACATAAAACCATGTGTAAATGTTAAACTGTTTAAATTCCCACGCAATTAGTATATCACATGATCTCCTCGCGCATGACGTCATACGTGTATAAAGCAACTTGACCTCCGATTTGTTATTTCGTGAAGTTATAGTCGCAGGGCCCGCTCCAGGGGGGGGACAAACCGGGCATTTGCCCGGGGCGCTAAAATTTAGGGGCGCCATTTCGCCTGTAGGCGTGAGAAAAATATTAATGATATTGATGTGTTAAATACCCAATTAATAAAAAAAATTCCTCATACCGATTTTTCCGTTCGATATAATTCACAGTTCTTAGCTATTTGGGTGTGCCCCTCGAGACTTCGAAGAGACGGGGCGCGGACCTCAAAGGGGCGCGCCGTTGTTCAGCCACCTCTGTGTGAATTGCGCCATTTGTTATCATAGGAGCGACTTCAAAATGCACCGCGTCCGCGCCATGTCTCAGCCCGAAGTCCGCGCCACGTCTCTTCTGTGTGAATTGGGCCTTAACACGCGAGTAGAACGCTGCTTCGACTTGTGTTGTCTCAACTTGCTTATTATTGCTAGTTATAAAGGTAGTTTCATTAAACAACAGCATTAGTCTTATTACTACGTCCTTAGTGATAAGTGGAAGTTCATAAAATTTACTTCAGGATTTCATAATTTCTAAAGGTAAGTACATCTATGATTAAACTGTTATTTAGTTGGATATACGACATAAGCGCACAACGACAAAAGAGCACAACGAAAGCGCGGTAGGTGGGGGCTGTTTACACCTGCCCTCGGCCACCTGCAATGATTCCGACGTTACTAGACACGGCGAAAAGGAGTGTTTTTCGCAATTGCAGTTAGGCTCTAATACATGAAATCGATAGTGCTTGGCTGGAGATGCTGACTATTTATTTTATTGAACTGATGAACCAAATCAATATGGATCTTAGTTATTGGAAATCGAAGTGGCATAGGTTGCATAATAATTTCTTCTCGTAATCCGAGCCTCACAGATTTGTTGTACAAATTAGATACAGACATTGCAAGTGTTGTGGTTGGGTTAAATTACATACGCTAGCTTAGATCGCTTGTCAAAATACTGTAGTTTAGTGGGTGTGGGACAGTACTTACAATCATTAATAAATAAATAATATTACCAGCTGTTGATTACCGATTAGTTACTTGACATACCATTACTAAAATTCAATTTCTAATGTTAACTGCTAATATATAATAACCCATGATGCTTTCTATATATACGAATGCGGTTTCCAGATACTCAAATTGCTGCATTTATAAACCGTTTCAAAAAAAAAAAATCATTAACTATTTTAGTGAATGTGAATAACTTTGTCATTTGGTTTAATAAGTGCATTGCCCGACAATCACTCCACATCTTTTCTCTTGTGAACTTGGAACGTATTTGATATAAGCCTATAGAAATAGCCATTCTGTATACACGGTTTCTGTATTTGCAGCAAATTTACGGATCGTATCCTCCGGCGAATAAGCTCTGACCGTGTACCATAGTAACGCTAGACTTTCTTTATGTTCACAGGGTATGGAAAATATTTTGTGTTGTGCCTAAACATTTTTTTAAATCGATTGAGAATAATTTTGAAGTTATCTTAGTTATAGTTTTAGCTTATTTAGAACAAGGATAAATATTTACTTTTTATATTATTTTATAGTTTACATTGTTTGAATTATGTGCGCGCCTCTTCCAAAATGTCTGACGGTCGAAGAAAACTATCTTGTTACCTGTGCAAAAAAAGAAGGTTGCGAAAGGAAGCGGAAAGGCAGAATCAATCTGGCGCGTTAAAAATATATACTGTATACAGGGCTGTACCAAAACAAATCTTAGAATCCAATATCAGGTAGGGATACAAAAAAGAACGGAATCGTCAGAGAATAATGGCAAACAAATGAAGTTAGTTTCTAAACCAACAACAACGTGAGACCCACAGAAAGCGTTCTACAAACTTTGTGGCCAAGAATTTTATGAGACGCCGAAAGAAGTTTTTTAGTAAGGCAAGGTCCACCTAAACTATTGCATAATTAAAAATTTCCTTCCAATGACACAGGTCTACATATTAGCGCAAAATATTATGCTCGAATTTCAAGCAACGCAGAGAAAATATTGCGAGATTGGCTACTCTCTTTCACAAAACTGCGTTTACTGCTTCTGTTACAAAATTTTCGGATCTTTAGTTAGTTCTCTCTCAAAGGAGGGTTTTAAAAATGGGAAGCACCTCGGAGAAACTTTAAAAGAGCATGAAATTTCGAAAAATCATATTCGGGCACAAAAATCATGGCTAGAAATGAACGAAAGATTAAATTGTTGTAAAACTATAGATCCTGTCACTTAAATAGTTATTAATGCCGAAATAAATCATTGGAACTAGTTGCTTCTAAGAATCGTAACAATTACCAAAATGCTTGGTAAAAGTTGTCTGGTTTTTCAAGGTACAAGCGATAAGTTGCAATTTCTTAAAAATAGTTGAGTTACTTTGTGAATTCGATCTCATTATGGAAGAGCACGTCCGTTGAGTGCTATAAAGATAAGAGACTAAAGCTCAATATCTTGGGAAAAATATACAAACCGGGATCTTGCATCAAAGTGTAAAGTCTCATGTTATTGATGAAATAAAAAAAAATCAAATATTTTTCTATAATTTTAAACTGTACTCCTCACTTTAGTAAGATACAGCAAATTACTCTTGTAATCAGATATGTTTAAACCAATAAATTTCATCCTGATGTTGAAATTAAAATTAATGAAAGCTTTTAAGGCTTCTTACCAGTCGAAAGATCCACAGGAAAACAAATGTCTGATATTCTAATTGGAGAACTTAATGACTTGAGTTTAAATTTATAGGATATCAGAGGGCAGGGACCGACAGCGGGTCCAATATGAGGGGCGATAAAGCAGGAGTGCAATCTAGAATTAAAAAATATAATTCGCGAGCATTCTATGTTCCGTGTAGTAGCCATACTCTCAATCTTGTTGTTAATGGCAAAAGCATCCTTTGAAGACGCTAATTTCTTCAACATGGTCCAAAAAATATATTTTTTATTTTCGGCATCTACTTTTCGATGGGCAATACTTTTAAAGCATGTTCAGGGTTCAAGTTTGAAAACATTGAGTGACACTAGATGGGAGAGTAGGATAGAGGCATTAAACCCTTTAAGATTCCATTTGGGAGATGTATACGACACCTTGCTAAGCATTTATGAAAACCAAGAAATTGATAATTTAATGATTTAGCCATTTTGGCAATTGAGTATGAAATTGCTGATGAAGCAAATTTAAAGATGTAATAATAAATTCGCAAACTGAAAGTAAGAAAGTAAGGAAAAAGTTTTTTTTGTGATTCTAGCGTATTTGATGTAATCTCGTTTTATTTTAAAAATAATGGCATTTAGATTGTTTGTGTGATAATATCCATCTGTAACAGCATTTAAAAAATATGGTTAATTTGTGGCTATGTACAGATATTTCATAATTAATTTCTCTATTTTGTGCTGCTAGATCAAAATTCAATAAATTCATTTATGAATATATGCTTTTATTAAAATTGAAATAAAGTATTTTTATTCGAATAAAAATTAAATATATGTACAATTTATTTTTTAAAAAGAAATATGTAATTATACATATTCTTAAGGGGCGGCAATTTGTCTATTTGTCCAGGGCGACAAAACTGCTAGAGCGGGCCCTGATAGTCGTAATGGAACGAAAGACGTATCGTTGGCGCGTAATACCTAAATGTACCAATAATTCTATACCTTCTACAAACAAATTATTTATAGATGTACCACGAAAAACAGAAATACGAATCAAGTGGTTGCAACTAGCAATACAATGAAATTTCAGTGCATAAAATTTCGAACAATTTTTGCGTTCCGGTCACACTTTGCACTTGATAGTACATATACCTGAATCACGATGAAATTGTGCATATCCTTATGGCACCATCACGGTAGGATTGTCTCGCCGATCTAAAAATATGTGAAACCAAAACTTTAAGTCTCATAGGTATGTACTAATACATAAAAAAAAATAAAAATCACACGACATTTATAACTAGGATTAGCCCATTTGCACTCGGTAGAGGTTATGTTTTCTTTTATCTCAAAATTCAATTTATTAGTAAATTATACGGCTAGTCAAAATGATTACAGTGATTTCAGAAAATACTACAGATTTATTATTTGACATATACTTGCAATATTACACAGATACATAAACAAAATGTGAAAGTTTTTTTGAGTGTCTAGATTCTTAATATGTGCACCTTTAGTGACTCTGCAACCATCAAGTCTATAATTGAGTTCTTCCCATAAGCAATGCAGCATGTCTCCGTCAATGAGAACAAATGCATTGGTCAGGGGCGTAGCTAATATGGGGCTAGGCGGTGCAGTGCACCGGGGCCCTCACGCTCAGGGGGCCCCCAAGCATACCTCAAGGGGCCCCTAAGCGCACCTCTAGGGGCCCCTAAGCGCACCTCTAGGGGCCCTTGAGCGCAGTTTAGAGGGCCCACGAGCCTTCACGGCAAACTGGCGACCTTATTTTTTTTTTAGCTCTACCGTCGTCTATGGGGCCCCTGAGAACACAGGAGCCCCTCGCTAAGGGCCCTCGCTGCTCAGGGGGGGACCCCAGCCGCTGCTCAGGGGCCCCTAAAGAACAATTCAAGGGCCCCCATCGTCAGTTCAGGGGGCCCCTACCAGCACACAAAGCAAAAAAAAAGGTCGCCCGTCTGGCCTGAGGGCCCAAAATAATTTTTTTGCACCGAGGCCCTTGTTGACCTAGGTGATGTGAACCCGCAGGTCTGGCAGATCAACTGGTTCTGGTGGCACGAACACTGTGTCTTTTACGAAACCCCAAACAAAGAAGTCGCAGGGGATTAGGTCAGGGGAACGAGGAGGCCATGACATTAGCTAACGATCAGTATCTCCAGCATGACCAATCCATCTGTTTGGAATCCTGGTGTTTAGGTAATTACGGACAACTAGAGAAAAATGGGGTGGAGCATCGTGCTGCTGGAAAACTAAATCTTCACTGTCAGCTTCCAGAAGTGGCATGAGGGAATTCTGCAACATTTGCAGATAGATTTTCCCTGTGATCGTCACCTCATTAAATAAAAAAGACCCATAAAGTTTCTTTCGTGAGATCGTGATAACACGTTCACTTTGGGGGAGTCACGAACGTGCTGCACATAAGCATGGGGGCTTTCGTTCCCCCAAATGTGGACATTGTGCCTGTTAACTTTTTCACTCAATGAAAAGTGGCCTCAACACTAAACACAAGTTTTTCTGTGAATGTTTAGTCTTGTTCTAGACATTGGGCACAGAATTGAAAATGACGCACTTCATCGTTGTGCAACAGTGCTTGTAGCAACTGTAACCTGTAAGGCTTCATTCACAGTCACTTCTGTAGGATTCTCCAAACTGTCTTCTGTGGAATACCTAATTTCTCCTCGCTCGAGGAGTAGACTTCTGTGGGCTACCAACGAAAGTGGCACATACACGTTCAATGGTTTCTTCAGACACAGGAGGGCGACCCGTTGTTTTACCTTTACAAAGGCACCCCGTGGCTTTAAACCAGGGGTCCCCAAACTTTTTATCACGTCGACCCCCTCATAGAACATTTGCCTTCTTATCGACCCCCAGATTAAACGTTTAATAAAAACCAGTGCCGGATCTGGGGGGGGGGGGGGGGGTTGTAAACCGGGGTGCCCACTTGAAGGGGGCGACAAAGTAATGTTTGAAGGGCGGCGATTTAAGGCGCGGAAAACTATTTTTAGCTCTACTAGTACACTGGGCGCCGGGCGGCGACAATAATGTGTTTGGCCGACAATAGAGCCGGCGACACTTCGGGTCAGACGGCAAAAATGGCGGTTCCAAATAATGTTGCAAGGGGCGCCATTCCCACAGTTTTTGCCCCGGCTCCAAAAATTCCTGGATCCATCACTGATAAAAATTTTAAATCATGTTTAGCATGTCTGATGCTAAGCAATAAGGAGACTTGCATAACAACCCAAAGAAAGTATTTATAATTCCCACACCTTAAAAAATCCACCCAACAACACTAACAGAAAAAGGAGATATTCTACACTGTTATTATAATCGTAAAAAATAATAACAAAATTATAGATAGATGGAAATTAGCCTATAGCAGTGTCATAAAATGTAAAACAAAAAATAATAATTGAAAACAGAAATAAATTATATTCGATGAAAAATCATCTGTAATTTTACGACTACCATTGAATACATTAAAAATATGTTAACATACCTTTTTATTAAAGTAGTTTATATTAGTGAGATGGATGGGTATGAAGGGCATCAACAAGATTGCTCTGAGCTTGGGGTATTTTGTAGGAATATTGTTATTGCTCCAAAATTCGCAGAGGTTTTTATTTTTAAACAACGCTTAAGCTTCCAGATCTACGCATATTTCAATCAGTTCATCTTCTAAGCCAAGTTCATTACCTTCATTATCAATTTTAACATCAACTGGAGAAGCAAACCATTCAGGAACATGCATGTACCTCAAGTCTTCGGAGCGTGCTTTGAAGTCTTCTCTTAATTTATCGAGATGTTTAATATATATTTCCAAATCATGGTCGGGTATCTCAACTTCTTTTAGTAGTCGAATGTTTGAAATATATTTAAAATCTTTACGTGCCAGTGAAGATTTTTAGTTGAAAGGCCATTATAATTGTTCAATCTTGAACAATTGTAACATTTTTTTCTTGCAAACGCTTCTGTACATCATTAAATTTCGAATAAAGATCTACCAAATAGAACAGATGATTCTTGCACTGTTTTAACACGTCACATAGTAATGGATCCACATTCTTAAGAAACTCTGCATACGAGTCGTACAAGTCAACAAGCCTTTGCAAACTATCACCTCTTGACAACCACCTTACCTCAGTGTGCAAAAGTAATTGATTGAAAGGTTCATCATTTTCTTCACATAACTTCGCAAACAGTCGGGAATTGAGAGGATGAGCTTTAATTTTATTAATTGACCTAATGCACACTTTTAGGGAGTATCATGCAGCTCGCCACTCAATTTTTTGGCTACAAGATGCTGCCTGTGTATGACACAGTGAACAGTACGTACTTTAGGAACCTTTTCCTCCAGAAAGACGAAAAATCCTCTATAACGGCCTACCATAGCAGGTACACAGTCAGTAGCTACGAGAGCAATATTCCCGAAAGGAATGATGTGTTTGTTCAAATAATCTTGCAAACATAAAAAATTGTCTCACCTTTTGAATCAGTTTGAACATATTTAGCAAAGAGAAATTAATCAACAGTGTCATTCAGAGATGGACTATGGAACCTAACCTAACATAAGCCATGAGAAGATTTGAACTTCCAAAAGTTGATTCGTAAAGTTGAATAGCAAACTTACAATGCTGGATCTCAGAGGTCAAAGTTCTTTCCAGATCATCGGCCATTTACTCTATACGTCACTGCACAGTATTTGCACTCAATGGCATGCACTTTAAAACTAATTGAGAGTCTTTCTTCATAACATTTTCAATTACATCTTTTATAGCTGGTATTATAATCTCTTCACCATTAGTGTGCGGTTTGCCTTTCTTTGCTATGTTAAGAGACATGCTGTAAGATGTCCTCAGTCCTCCTTCACTATCAGCGCTAGCAGATGACTTCAAATAAGTTCTTAAATTTGGCCGAACTCTCAATTTCTCTTTTAGCATTTTGAAATACTCAAAATCTTTGTTTTTCTTATCAGAATGGATCCTTTCCAAGTGGTCTTTCATTTTCGCCAGCTTTATAGCATCATTGCTGAAAGTTTTTTCACATAACAAGCACATGGGAATAAATAATTCATTAGCAAAAGATGGCACAAAACCATATTTCAAATACTCGTGTGAATATTGTCTGAATTTCTTCTTAGCACTGGTAGACGACATTGTAGGTATTAAACTCAGATTTATAATATGAACAAAACGATACGATCGCAGCACAACAAAACAGCAGCAGTAAGAGACGCAACTTATTCCCGCACGAGCTATAAAGAACTGCCTGTTCTTTCTCAGAGTGCATTGTTGCTACTTTTTGCTAACAATAGATATCTAGACTTGGAAGGAATAATAATTACATCTAAAAGTTACCTATTCAATAGAATTAGATAGGAAAAAGATAATTTAATGGTTTTCGGTATATTACGATATTTTCTATGTAAAGGACAAAATCTACATTTAGATATACAATACACAGAGCGGAAACCATACTAGAGTTTAGCAGTGCAACTTGTATATCATGAACCAGCAGCGTTATTTTTGCCGAAATTTAAAACTTAACTAACCCTTTTTATTTTTTTGTTTTCAGAATTTTTGTACAAATAATAGAGACTATGATTCACAAAACTGTTTTTTACTTACTGTACAATATTCTGCAAATATCTATCGAATGCTACACTTAAAACGAATATATTCAATGGGCTAATGTAGAAACTTATTGTTTCATGAAATAACAGTGGAAGTCGTTTAAAACACAATACACAATTTACACGGAGCATTTGAAGCTGCTTACTTATTACTAATAATAACTAAGTTCCATCTGCCTTATGCTGTAACAAAAATCAATCTGGTCCAGGCGTCATTTCAACCAAACCACTATCTCTGTTAATATTGCCGCTACAAAGTCAAACTATACGAACAAACCTCAACATATTAAATGCAATTATACACCTTACTAAATCATGAGCAGTAACAGTCACTTTATCGAGAAGTTAACTTGACCAGCATTATTAAAGAAAGTTATCTTAGAATTGTAGAGAATTATGGACTTTCCGTTGTACACTGTAAGTTACAAGCATTTTAGTATAATTTTTTAAATTACGTTACTCCAATAACTGCCATGATGCTGATCTTCATGCGGATGAATGTAGTTTCAGATGAATTCAGTATTTAATTTACACATTTCCAACGTCATTATTTAGGTTCATTTAGTATCGCGATCTGAAATAATGAGTCAAGTTTATTTCGTCATTCATAAAGTCACTAACATGCAATAGGCCATATAGTGAACGTATTAGTGCGCAACTGATAGAAGCTATGATTTTCTATCGGTAATATTAGCTGAGTTTGTGACTTGACTGAAATGCAGCCTGGGCCAGAATGAAACATCATCATCATATATATCATTTCTATAAGGTATTTTTTTGTCACAAGCCTATATCTTCCTTCATACTTAACCGAAATCAATGAATGATGTGTCATTTTAAAGCTTACGGTCTCCACTTTGGTTAAATCGTATTTTAAGCAAGAAAGTTTTCGAAATTCGACCCTTAAAGGGCAAAAATGTAAATTTTGCTAAAATGCTGTTTTCTGTGTTACGAGTCAGTTATCTCCCTGGATACCTATCTGAAACCGTTTTATGAAGTATCGTTTTAAAGATTAAGATCTCCCCTTTAGTAACGTCATATATTAAGCCAGAAAGTTTTCGGAATTCGACCCTTAGAGGGCAAAAGTATCAATATTTTTGCAATGCGTTTTTGTGTCACGAGCGATTTATCTCCCTTAATATCTCACCGATATAGATAAATGAGGTATCATATTAAATAATAAGGTCTCCGCCATGGTAACATTATATTTTAAGAAAGGAATTTTTCATAATTCGACCCTTATAGGGCAAAAATGTCACTTTTTCTAAAATGCGATTTTTGTATCTCGAGCCATTTCTCCCCCTGGATATTCAACCAAAACCGATAAATGAGGTAGGATTATGAGGAGTAATGTCTCAGCTTTGTGACATCGTATTTTAAGAAAGAATGTATTTGGAATTCAACCCTTAAAGGGAAAAAGTATAAATTTTTCTATAATGCATTTTTGTGTCACGAGCGATTACTCTCCCTTAATATCTAACGGATATAGATAAATGAGGTATCATATTAAAGAATAAGGTCTCCGCCATGGTAACATTATATTTTAAGAAAGGAATTTTTCGTAATTTAACCCTTAAAGGGCAAAAATGTCACTTTTTCTAAAATAGTTTTTTGTATCTCGAGCCATTTATCTCCCTGGATATCTAACCAAAATCGATAAATGAGGTAGGATTATAAGGAGTAATGTCTCGGCTTTGTGACATCATATTTTAAGAAAGAATGTTTTTGGAATTCAACCCTTAAAGGGAAAAAGTGTAAATGTTTCTATTACGGATTTTTGTGTCATGAGTGATTTATCTCCCTTAATACCTAACCGATATAGATAAATGAGATATCATATTAAGGATTAAGGTCTCCGCCGTGGTAAAAGTATATTTTAAGAAATGAATGTTTCGTAATTCGATTCTTAATGGGCAAAAATATTAGTATTTCTAAAATGCGTTTTTTTGTCTCGATTCCTTTATCGCCCCTGATAATTAATTAAATTGACAAAAGAGGTATTGTTTTGTAGACTAAGTCCTTCGTTTGCTTTACTCCATATTTTAAGAAAAGAATTTTTCAAAATTCGATCCTAAAGAGAAAAAAGTATTACTACTTCTACAACGCATTTTCGTGTCACGAGCTATTTATCTCCCGTGATACCTAACCGAAATCGATAAATGAGATCATCATATTTTTAAACATGAATTTTTCGAAATTCGTCCTTTAAAGGTAAACAGTAATAATATTTTTACAACACGTTTTTTATTCAAGAGCTAAAGCGATAAATAAGGTATCATTTTAGAGATTAAGTTCTTTGCTTTGATCACGTTATATTTTAAGAAATAAAATTTACGAAATTCGACCGTTCAAGGGCGAAAAGTTAACTATTTCTAAAACGTGTTTTTTCGCCTGTACCCATTTGTTCCACTTGACAACTAATCGAAATCGATAAATTAGTAATCATTTGAATGATTAAGATCTTCGCGTTGGTCACATTCCATTTTAAGATACAATTTTTTTTTTGCTTTTGAACCTTAAAGGAGTAATGTGTTAACTGGTGATGCTAATCAAACAGTTCAGAATTACGTCACTAGATAGCAGCAGCTCATATTACAGAGATATTAATAAACTGCTACTCTGGCGTCGACAAAGAATGAGTGTTTCACAAATAGATAGCACCACTACATATCGCAGAAATAGCAATACATCATTAAGGAGAGTGTTTTTGTGCAATAAGTAGATTTCAAGATATTTCTTTCTGTTACAGCAAAATTTCTGTTTTGAAACACTATTCATACTTAAACATTTTATTGGTGTAATTTTCTCACGAGCTATGATCGCAGCACCACTTATTACAGAGATATGGATATACTATGTGTGTTTTGTTCATCGTAGTAGTATTCTGTTAAGATTAGTGACAGATTTCTATCTGTTGGTACAACGGAAAGCTTACTGCACATTTCTACGATTCCCAACAAAAGATCTGTGCGCTCTCGGCCTGCGCGTAATGACAGGCAAGCTGCTGCATGGAATCAACCTGATGAAGACAAGAAACAGCGACTTGCGCGAATGAGAGAGAGTCAGCGCAGGCATAGGCGTATACAACAGGGTGCCCAAAGACAGCATTTGGTAGACCAACGGAGGGAAAGGTAACGCTGCATTCATCTCTTTACTGTTTGCGAAGAGCTATGAATAAAATGTCTGTTAATTTAATGCACTTGGGCCTGTTTATGTTAAGGTATACTCATTTCTAGGATGGCCAAGAGAAATTCTGTGGATCCTCGGACTGAAGGCAGAAGAAGGCAAGCCGCTGCTGAACAGATGGACCAGCGACTTCTGCGAATGAGAGAGACTCAGCGCAGGCGTAGGCATACAGAACAAGAGGCTGCACAAAGACAACATCTGGTAGACCAACATAGGAATCTATTACCACAAACATATTTACTGCAACTGCGTGAGTGTGTCACAGCAAGAAGATCACAAGAAAAACTTCCTAAAATGTATTGCTGTGCACGCCTTTTTCTTCAAGAAGATGATGTGGAAACACACAATGTTGGGGATATGCATAAGTTGTGTACCATTTGTTCTGCTAAATTGTATTCTGGTGAAGTCAGTGACAGTTCCGCTTCCCTCTGTTGTCACAAGGGAAAGGTAAGATTAAATCCTATTACTGTTTGCGAGGAGTTACAAACACTCATTGAGAAAAATGATGAGTTAACAAAAAACTACCTACAAAATGTACGTCAATTTAATAATGCATTTGCAGGTAGAATCTGTCCATATTCCTAACCCAGGCCCATTTTACTTTAAATTACATGGGCAAGTGAATCACATGGAAGTCTGTATCCTCCTGCAGGAATAACACCCACTTATGCTGGCCTGTTCATTTTAGATTACGATTCTGCATTGCAGTACCGTATTGATCATGTAGCCAATAGGCAGTGTCGTAATGATTTAATGGATACGTTGCTCAGGATGCTTACTATTCATAATCCATATGCTCAATTGTTCAAATCTGTAAAATATTTGTCTCAAGATTCATGTGACATACAACTGCAATTCACTACTGAAAATGCATTCCAACCAGTTAGGTACAATGCACCTGCGGTAAGTGAAGTAGCAGCTGTATTCTTCAGTCAGGACGGGGCACCAACAGGCACATTTGATTTTGTTCTGCATTCTAAATCAACAGGTAAACTTACTAAAATATCCTACTTAAATCCACATTCCGATCCAATGTGCTACCCATTGCTTTTTCCATGTGGTGATGCAGGTTGGATCCAGGTATGCCTCATGTCGATATCCATGCAAATGCAGTGCGAACTGTCACTACACAGTTGCAGTACTATTGTTACCGGTTGGCAATTCGAGATGGTTTCAACATTCTTCATGCGTCGGGTAAATTATTTCAACAATATGTTGTTGACAGCTACGTCAAAGTAGAGGGCTCCAGGATAGCATACATCAGGTCACATCAAAAAGAACTTAGAGCAGAAACTTACAAAGGTTTAATGGATTTCCTACACAGTGAAACTCAACAAAGAGGTACTGCTGGGGGAATTCCTGTTATTCTTCCATCAACATTTATTATGAGTCCCAGAAATATTTTACAAAATTATCAAGATGCAATGACTATAGTTGCTCGCTTTGGAAAACCCGACATTTTTCTCACATTTACCTGCAACCCAAAATGGATTGAAATCACGTCCCAAATTGAAACCGTATGAACAGACTGAACACAGACCAGACTTGCTTACACGAGTGTTTCACTTGAAACTAAAATCATTAATGGATGATCTTCTAAAGAAGCATGTTTTGGGGGTTTTCACTGCGTATGTTAGTGTCATTGAATTTCAGAAAAGAGGTCTACCTCATTCCCACATTCTCCTCATACTTCGAGACGTTGATAAAATACATTCAAGTGAAGATGTTGACTCATTAATTTATGCTGAAATTTCAAATAAAAATGATGATCCACAGCTATATGAGATTATTAGGCAATGCATGGTTCACGGACCGTGTGGCGTTTTCAATCCCAACAATCCATGCATGCACGATGGTCAATGCTCCAAAGGTTTCCCCAAACATTTCCAAAATGAAACAAACATTAATGTCAATGGCTACCCTTAGTACAGGCGACGAGATACCGGTGTTATAGTGAGAAACACATCGCACGACATTGACAATCGCTGGATTGTACCCTATAATAGATTCTTAACTAAAAAATACTATGCTCATATCAACGTTGAAAATTGTTCGTCAATTCGATCTGTAAAATATTTGTACAAATACCTTTAGAAGGGCCATGACTGTGCATCCTTAAGACTGCGCCATGATTCTCAAGGTCAGCAACAAATCACACTTGATGAAGTTGATATTTACTTGAATTGCTGTTACGTCAGTCCACCTGAGGCTATGTGGAGACTACACGAGCGCAAACTTTTTCACCGTTCTCACACCGTGGAGCGGCTCCCTGTGCATTTGGAAGGGGAATAAATGGTTTACTTCCACGCTGGCCGAGAAGGTGAAGCCAATGTCAACAAAAATTCTAAACTCATGGCCTATTTAAGGATGTGTAGAGAAAGTAATACAGCCAGACAATATCTCTACCACGAAATACCTGAACATTACGTATGGGCAAAAGGACAATGGAGCGTTCGGAAGAGATATCGGCCGCATTTACACCGTCAATCCTGCGGACCGAGAAAGATATTATCTTCGTCTATTACTTCTACACATTAAAGGACAAAAGTCCTTCACAGACCTACGTACCGTCGATGGTACGCAATGCCACTCCTTCCAACAAGCCGCAGAAAAGCTACATTTGGTTATTTGCGACGAGGAATGGAAAGAATGCTTGCAGGAGGCTACCGGTAACCAAATGCCTGCACAATTGAGATGGCTTTTCTCGATCATTTGCATATTCTGTTCCCCTGAAAATGTACCCGAGTTGTGTAAAACATTTCGGGATGCGTTATCAGAAGATTTCAGAAGAAAATACCAACCCAACGAATCGTACAATCTTGCGTTACAAGAAATACAAAACATTCTTAAACAACATGGCAAAAGTTGTAAACACTTCCTTTACCAGAACCTGTTGTGGTAGAACATGCTAAGGAATCCTACAACGTGGAAGTGGAACGTCAACACGGATATGAAGCTTACAATAAACTAAACTCAGAACAGAAAGTAATAGTGGATGAGGTCTTACACTCTGTAAGGAATAAGTTGGCAAACTCTTTTTTCATTGATGGACCAGGTGGCTCCGGAAAAACGTTTCTCTACGCGACATTGTGTCACATTTTACGAAGGCGAAAACATGATTGTTTTACCCGTTGCACTGACAGGCATTGCTGCAAATCTCCTACCTGGAGGAAGAACATCACATTCACTTTTTAAGCTACCTGTGCCTATCTTAGAAACTTCTGTTTCATCTTCCGACTCCATACAAAAGATGCACAGCTGCTCCGTGAGCTGATTTATTTATTTGGGACGAAGTGTCTATGGTTCCTAAACACGCCATCACTACTATAGCTAAATTATTAAAAGATATTAGGAATAATAATATCCCTTTTGGTGGCAAAACAATTGTCTTCGGAGGTGATTTTCGACAAGTGCTGCCAGTCATTAGACATGCAAGCAGGACAGCTATCACTGAAAACAACATTAAACGTTCACCATTATGGTCACATGTTAAACTTCGAAGATTGACTAAGAATATGCAAGCAAATAATTAATTCCAATTTAGTGACTGGCTGCTCAAGTTAGGAAACGGTAACTTGGATACCAAACATATTTCTCTCCCGACGCTATCAAAATCCCTAGGCATTGTTACTGTAATCGAAACAGCTTAATTAATAAAGTTTTTAATGTAGCCAAAATACTGACAATAATGTTTCGAATTTTTTCTCAACAGCTATTCTTTGCCCCAGAAACGACGACTGCACGACTATTAACGATTTCATTACTTCAAATTTAATTCCAGGCGATTCTAAAGCTTACCTAAGTTGTGACTCTATCCAGAGCGATGAATCAAACAAAGCTCAGTTGTATCCACTCAGAGTTCCTCAATTCCTTAAATCCATCAGGCTTACCTCCACATAAACTACTCTTAAAGAAAATGCTATTATTATGTTGATCAGAAACCTCAGCGCTAATCAAGGCCTCATCAATGGGGCCAGATTAGTAGTCACCCATTTCGGCGAGCGCACGATTGCTGCTACACTGATCAGCTCCGGTAAAACAGCTCTCTTACCCAGATAAACATGACTCCTTCCGATCCAACAATGTCCTTCCAAATGACCAGGATACAATTTCCTATCAAGGTTACTTTTGCCATGACTATTAACAAATCTCAGGGTCAAACACTGGACAGAGCTTGGACTGTACTTACCTGACCCTGTGTTCTCCCACGGACAGTTTATACGTTGCCTTTTCCAGAGTGCGGAGCTTTTCCAATATTTTCGTATGTATTAGAGAAACATTTAATCAAAAGTTAACTAATGATCGTATTTTAACTTCTAACATTGTCTAACAAGAGGTTTTGTAATACATATATTTTATAGCTTTCCATTTAAACTATAGATACGTTGTAATGCAATTATCATGTATATTGTAATATAATAATATTTTACTTTAAAAATGTAAATTATACATATGTTTTATGTATCCAAAGTTTTTTTAAATTATTTTGTAAGACATTGTAATTTCTTAAACACCTAAACAAATAAACATTTGCTACAAATGAGGCGGATCTTTCTTTTATTCTATTACAAAACATCGACCTAGCTATTCATATTAAAGCTTATGGTCGCATCATATTTTAAGAAATGAATTTTTCGGAATTCGACCATTAAAGGGCAAAGATGTCAATATTTCTAAAAAAAATTTGTTTATGTTATGAGTCATTTATCACCTTGGATACTTATCTGAAATCGTTAATGCAGTATTCTTTTAAAGAGTAAGATCTCCGCTTTCGTAGCTTTTTGGTTTAATCATTTCTAAAACTTTTTTTATCTCCCTTGATGTCTAACTTAAATCGATAAATGACATATTCGTTTTATAGATGAAGGTCTCAAATTAGGTAAAATCATAAATTAAAAATACTTTTTGGGAATTTAATGCTTAAAGTGGTTGCACATAAGAGACAGTTCAGAGCCAAATCCCTAGATTGCAAGTAGCAGATATCACAGAGCTGTCAATAAACTGTTTTTTTTTTTTATACAATAAGTATCTTTCCGGATATTTTTTTTCTGTTACAGAAACAATTTTGTTTTGCTATACAATTCCAATGTAAACATTTTATTCGCACAGCAACACATATCAAAGAGATGTTGATATGTTGTGTGCATTTTGTTCAGGTTGGTTGTATTCTGTAAGGTCAGTGACAGTTTATCGTACATTCAGGGTATTTTAAATTTCCTAACTGTTTCGTAATATGTTTTAATACGTACCTATTAGAGTAAACAAATAAATAGTTACTACAAATTTGGCGGTTTACTTTTCATTATATTACAAACATTCGACCTCACTATTCATCGTATTCAATTAGCGAAATTTTCGCACGGGTCGTCTAGTCATATATATATTTTATTTCTGTAAGGTATTTTTTGTCACAAGCCTGTGTCTTCCGTCATACTTAACCGAAATCAATGAATGAGGTGTCATTTTAAAGCATATGGTCTCCACTTTGTTCACATCATATTTTAAGAAAATAAATTTTCGTAATTTGACCCTTAAAGGGCAAAAATGTCAATTTTTCTAAAATACTGTTTCCTGTGTTACAAGTCATTTATCTCCCTGGATAACTATCTGGAATCGTTTAATGAAGTATCATTTTAAAGATTAAGATCTCGCTTCAGTGATGTCATATATTAAGACAGAAATTGTTCGGAATTCGACCCATAAAGGGCAAAAGTAACAATATTTTTGCAATGCGTTTTTGTGTCACGAGCGATTTATCTCACTTAATATCTAACCGATATAGATAAATGAGGTATCATATTAAAGAATAAGGTCTCCGCCGTGGTAACATTATATTTTAAGAAAGGAATTTTTCGTAATTCGACCCTTAAAGGGGAAAAATGTCAATTTTTCTAAAATTCGTATATTGTATCTCGAGCCATTTATCTCCCTGGATATCTAAACAAAATCAATTAATGAGGTAGGATTATGAGGAGTAATGTCTCAGATTCGTGGCATCATATTTTAAGAAAGAATGTTTTTGGAATTCAACCCTTAAAGGGAAAAAGTATAAATTTTTCTATAACGCATTTTTGTGTCACGAGCGATTTATCTCCCTTAATATCTAACCGATTTAGATAAATGAGGTATCATATTAAAGAATAAGATATCCGCCGTGGTAAAATTATATTTCAAGAAAGTAATTTTTCGTAATTCGACCCTTAAAGGCCAAAAATGTCAATTTTTCTAAAATGCGTTTTTTGTATCTCGAGCCATTTATCTCCCTTGACAGTTAAACAAAATTGATAAACGAGGTATCATTTAAAAGATTGAGGTCTTCGTAATGTCTTCGGTTCCGTTATACATTTTAAGCAAGAAATTTTTTAAAATTCTAACCTTAGAGGGCAAAAATATTAATATTTTTACAGCGCATTTTTCTGTCACCAGCTATTTATTTACCTTGATACCTAACCGAAATCAATAAATATTAAATTACCCGCTATGGTCACATCTTACTTTAAGAAAAACACTTTCTCAAAATTCGACCGTTAAGGGGCAAACATATCATTTCTCAAAAAAATATTTTACCTCGCTTGATAACTAACCGAAATCGATAAATGAGTTATCATTTTATAGACCAAGGTGGCTGCTTTGGTCACACCATATTTTATAATTAAATTTTTTGGAATTCGACCCTTAAAGGGCAAAAGTATCAATATTATTTATACAACGTGTTTTTTTATAGTTACAAGTCATTTATCATCTTCGATACCTAGCCGAAATCGATAAATGACATATCGTTTTAAAAATTAAGGTCTCCTGCTAGGTAAAATCATAAATTAAGAAAGAATTTTTCGGAGACTGATGCTTGAAGTGGTAGCGCGTATGAGACTGTTCAGAGCCAAGTCCCTAGACTGCAGCAGCGGATATCACAGAGAAGCATAAATACAGAGTGTTTTAAATTTTCCTAACTTTTTCGTAATATGTTGCGAGTATTTTGATGTGTACCTATTACACTTAAAAATATATATATATTTGCTATAAAAGTACGGTTCTACTTTTCATTATATTACAAGCATTCAACCTCACTATTCATCGCATTTTATTCGCGAAATTTTCGCACAGGTCGTCTAGTCAGCAATTAATTCTCTGAGAGTGGGAAAAGTACCAGGACCAGACGGAATCCCGGCTGAAGTGATACAAAAGTTGATCTTGGATGTAGCTCCAATTCTGTGCGGACTATTCAACGAATGTCTCAGGCAAGGAAGAATACCAAGCATCTGGAAGCGTGGTTAAGTTTTAATACTTAAGAAAGGTGCCGATAAAGATCCCTCATGCCGAAATCTTACCACCCGATCTGCCAACTAAACGCGATGGAGAAGGTACAGGAAAAAGTACTGTGTCGAAAACTTCAGGACTTTAGAACATCCATTAGTATGAATCCCAATCAGTATGGTTTCAGGACAAAAACATCGACTGAGGATGCAATAAACCGAGCCATCGAGATAGTCGAAAGATCAGAAAAGAAATATGTGGTGGGAGTCCTTGTTGACATTTCGGAGACTTTCGACAACTTGTGGTGGCCAGCATTGTTTGCAATACTCCGGAAAATCCGCTGTCCAAAGCGGCTGTACTACAGCCTGAGAGATTACTGCAGGCATAGAACTGTTACGATGAGATGCCATAACGACAAATCATAAGTATAGGTCACAGACAGTTTCAAATCCCTGCCCTGGCAATGACAGCATACAATAACGTGATACTTGCATCCATTGCCGGCTACGCTGCGAGCGTTTGGGCAAGCACCTCACAAAGGTTAAGCCGAGGGAGAAAATCCGGAGGCTACAACGAACGATACTCATCAGGCTTACCGGTGCATATCGCACAACTTCAACAGCAGCTCTAGCAGTAGCAGCAGGTGTACTGCCCCTGGATCTAGAAGTGAGGAGACGAGGAACAATGTATTGACTGAGAAAGAACAGGATGGACAAGGTGGTGGAAATAGCTGGAAAAAGTATGCACAAAAAAGGAATTGTGGAATGTACTGATTGAGGAATAGCAAATGAGTGGGACACTAGTGAAACAGGTCGTAGAACGTACGACATGTTTCCATCTGTAGCTGAACGAATCGGCATGAATTCTTACAACCTTCCAGGGCTAATCCAATACATAACGGCATGGACCATACAGAAGCTTCTTAAAAAACGTGGACTTACACCAACTAGTAACTGCGAGTGTGGTGAGGAAAGCACACCAGAGCACGTGGTGTGGGAATGCAGAACAACAGCAGAGATGAAGAATCACTCAGCAACAACAGCTACAGGGTCTGAGGATTTTTGATTATACTACGTTCA